>CM036940.2:74521162-74617738 GCA_020352615.2 Yoshiicerus persimilis
AAATTAGTACACAAGCAGTTTGGTAATAAGTGTTACGTGAAATGTAAAATTATTTCACTGTTCTACCAGTGTATAATCATGTTTAAAAATATCTATGAACTACTTAACATTCATAATGTATATACTAGTCGCATAAATAAAATATTCGCACCTTGTACTTTATATTGTAGATAAACTTGAGTGGTAAATGCCATTTCCTAGTGCAAAATTATTACTATGTATGTTTATTAAGACATTTCTTTGAAAGTTGTGAAACATTTATTAATATAGTTGATCGATTTCAATGCATAAATATGCTATTAATAATCATGAATAAAGGAAAATATTGTTATTATTTAATGATTCATCCGAATGTTTCTGATATCTGATAATTGTCTTTCACGTAGATAACCAAACACCCTAATAAAGGATGAAGGCATCATTTACTCATAACTTTAGAATGCATAGATTCTCAAGTGCATTTGGTAGATATACATCAAATTTAATTAATTTTCTTAACATTGTCGTAAACAAAATGTCACTACAAATTTAGGTGAATTACCACAAGAAATAGGCAATGTGTCACGACATCATTAATCAACAATGCACTTTTTATATTTAGTGGAGATAAAATTGCATAATTTATTAAATAACTTTTAAGAAGTAAAATTATGAATCGAAACAAAAATTTAATACGTAATACAATAATTGCAGTATTTACAATAGTGCGTAGTGCCGCTGACATCACTTCCGTACAAACTGATAATGCTATTGGATGGAACTTTTTGCTTTCGAAATCTCGCAAAAGCATGTTCTTTACATTACCTTTTATCCTGTATTTGCAACGTGCAGTGACGCAAAAATATTTCCAACAATTTCAAATACAAAGCAGTATATTTCAAACATACATTGGAGTTCAGCTGCACAACGAACAATGTTTGTATACAACGACCCAAAGGAATAAACATTCACGGTACCGAATGAAACTCATATAGCATAGTAACATATAATAATATTATTTTACTATATAGAAATGTACCCACATAATGCGACAAAAATATAGTCAAACAAGCACAGTTAGTGGATTTCCACGTGCCGCAAGCAATCGACTAATAATACTGTTGCTCAATATTCTAGGTAACAAAATACTACTGCGTCGTCGGACCGTTTCATTTCGCTTATTTTTGAAAAACGAAACGAAAACTTTCTTCGCTGCGTTTCTTCCAAATACAGTTTGTTTTGCTTTTTTAAAATACCGTTTCTTTCGTGTTTTCCAAATACTGTTTCTTTGTGTTTTCCAAATACCGTTTCTTTCGTGTTTTCCAAATATCGTTTCGGTTTTCAGGTTGATGTGAAGCGAAACGAAAACAACCGTTTTCGAAATTGCCTGGTTGAGTTGTAGTAACAAAAATAAGGCTATTGAAGACAGAACAGTTGAGTTATATGTATATTCTATTAATGACATATTTAATTTAATTTATAAGTAAAACTAATGCATAGCCGAACTAATTATTTATTTTTATATTTAATCTAATTTCACTATTGAAGATTACCTATCGTTCTGACTGTTGACGTTGGCACTTGGAGTGGTTATTGATTATTTTATATAAACTCAACTAATTATTTTCAAATATTCTACTATTTTCAAATATGAGTAATCGCAATTGACAAGTAAAGATTCCGTTCATTGATACATCCCAACTGCTACAAAGTGTAATGGCAAGCGTGTAACCCAAAACCTGTTGAAATTTCATGACCACTGCAGTCTAACTGGAGGTGCTAAACTCAGGAAAAGCTTGGTTGCGAATGTGTAACAATAAATTTTGATTTGCATCATGTGTTACAAAGACGAAAAAGGTGTTCTTTTTGTTTCTTTTTTCAAAAAATCGTTTTGCTGTTTTACAAACACTTTCGTTTTAATGCAAAAACGAAAGGAAGCAAAATAAACGAAAATACTATTCGTTTTCTAAACGGAGCGATCCGACCTCTAATTACTTACCAAGTAAATGCTGAAGGCCATAAGTCAAAGTCGAACTTAAATTACTTTTAGAGTTCTGGGAATTCACCACATTGGAAAACAAAAAACTACGTTAACCCTTCAAAGACGGAGTTTAAATTTTGATCCTACAGTGTTATCCTTTTCAGGGGACCTTACTAGTGTGTCTAAGTGCGCGTACAGAGAATTTCTAAAATTTCATGTCAAAGGTCAAGAAGATATAGACTGGCACCATATGGTGCCCATAGGCTCACATGGTTGCAAAATTCTCATTTTATTAAATGCATAGATAAATTATTACTGACTCAGTATAATGTATTACAATGTGTGAAAACACTGAAAACAATCAACGCACAATCCAACGTTACATTTCTTGCATTCCGTTCTGCCATAAGATTTGCAATTATCTCCAGCACATCTTCTTCTTTTCATCCCGGTTACTTTTCCAACAAAGTGATCTGACCTATCATAACGAATTTTATCCGAAACTGCACTTTTACTAACACTTTCTTTGGACTTCTTTGTACGGCCAGATCCTCCTTTTTCTTCTTCAGCAAATATACTTAGATAGTGACTTACTATTGCTCTCCTAAACTCCAGTTGACTCAGCTTACCAGAAGCACGTCGCTGAAGGATCCAAGCATTCTGTACCATTGCATCCAAGCTCCAAGTAAAAATGCTCCACCACCATTTCTTGCCACGAATTCCTATTCGGTAACGCCCAATATTTTGATCCATCTGATCAGTTCCGCCCATAAAATTATTATAGCAAGCAATGATATTAGGGCGAGGAACTTGAACTTTTGCTTTCTTTTCTTGAGAGTATCTCGTCACCATTTTTATAGGATGTACACTATGGCAAGTTGAAGCAGCGTTTACAACAGCGTTATCTTTCCATTTCACAATGACCACATTGGCAGGCACATTAACATAGTAATTAAAATCGCCGCGATTCGATTTACTTTCATCGAAATCATCAGGATAGTCCTTTGGGATTCGACTTCTACGTAATGTTCCTGTGCATCCGTATCCCATGTCTTGCAATTTTATCAAAAGGTTCATTCCAGTGAACAGATTGTCCAAATAAAATTTGAAGGGCAATGCTTTATGATACGGGTTAAATTCGGAAATCATTGTCAATAAAGGTGAAGCGCATTTTCCGACAAGTGTTTCTATTTCAGTTGTTCCACGAATGCTACGACCTAAGAACAAATGTTTGTCCACTAAGTTCTCATTACTAAACTACCAATTTCAATTTAAATAGTAATAAAAGCCTACCTTGATAAGCTTCGAAATTTATTAAATACCCGTCAAATGTATTCATGCACCAAACTTTGTAACCAAATCGTATTGGTTTTCCGCGTATAAATTGTTTGCATCCATGACGGCCATAGTATTTTACCATGGATTCGTCATAAGATATTTCCTGAACTGGTACAAAATTCTCCAAACATTTACAGCGCAGGTGGTCGAAAAGAGGCCTCAATTTCCAAAACTTGTCAGTAGGATCCACAAATTTGTTGTCAGAAAAGTGTATGTACTTCATTATTTGGATAAATCGATCTCTTCTCATGGCTTTGGTAACAGCTAAGTTTTTCATGTCGTCAGACATATCCCAGTACATCTTTTTCCCGGTAAAGTATTATAGCCACTAACCATCAAAATTGCGATAAAAACTCTCACTTCTTCCTTTTTGATAAGCGGGTCAGGTTCGTTTCTGTAAATTGCGTATTTTCTGGATTCTCTTAGTATTATTTCAATGAGATCATCGGTAAAAAATAATTCAAAGATTTCAACTGCGGACATGCTTTTGTACTTATTAAAATCTGCAACAGGAAAAGTTGTGTTCACATTTTGTTGCAATTCGTATTTTGCCCACGGAGATGGACCAAATAATTTTGTATTTTTAGAAGTCTTCTTTTGCAATGGAAGTACATTTCTTTTGTTGGCCAGTGCATTTTTATTTATTGGAACTGCATTTCTTTTCTTGGCATTGCAATTTTTAGTCTTTGGCTGAACAGCCTTCTTTCTTGAACTTTTTCTTGTTCCTACTGTTACTGATTTCGAAGATCGGACTTTGACTGCAACAACTTTTGAAGATCGGGGAGGGGGTTCGTCGTCGTCACTATTTTCTTTATCACTGTGTTGTGGTAATATATTATCTTCTTCAGCACTAGTTTCATCTTCGTTTGCAGCATAAATTATTTCTCCAGGTGCCAGTAGCTGGTTGCCTGATAAATTGTCCAGCAATCCACCATTGTCTTCTTCCGCAGAATCTTCATCAGAGAGAGCTGATGGGTCTGGGGGTTCGATGTAGATACCACTGATCCCTGGAATGCTTTCATCGTAAGTGTCAAGAAGATCCAAAATTTCGCTGACAGTCAGAGCCCTGAAAAACAATATGCTTCTGTTAAAGCCTACGGGCACCGTACGGTGCCTAAAACGCTGGAAGCGTTTATTGTTTAAATTAAAAGCGCAGTCAGTGTTTACTTTGCTCTATAAAATTGCTAAATTAGTCTGTAATATAAATATAAAACAATAACTGATAAATGATTTTCGTAAGTAGTAAAAATAGTATTTTCAAATTTTACCTTTTCCGGGCAGCCATTTTTTTTCTAAAAAATTGATTAACTATTTTATTTATAGTCCAATTTGAATGGAATAACTTTTATTTTATGTTTACAGAAACCAAGTTTCTTAAATAGTAGCGCTATGCATTTCACGCGCAAGGATTTCGAGGATATAACATGTAGATTGCCGGGCACCGTATGGTTCCCTAGTCTCTGAAGGGTTCACTTAGCCGATTATTTTCTGTCATGTTACGTTTCTCGACTCCGTCCTCCACCTAAAAAGCGAAATTTCATTATATGGGTAAATAGTCCGCATAGTGTGCACATTATTCATTCCAAAATTAGTCAGTATTGAAAACAGACACAACTTAAAGTGCTACCTTTAAAAAACAGAATTGTTATTATTTTCACGGATGGGATTCCTAAGTAAGTAAGTAAGATCTAGTCAGTTTTGTAAATACGATGTGTACAAATATCAATTATGAAGTCTTAAAAATCTAAAATTAACAAAAAGTTTCTAAAGTTGGCTACAAACTTAAAAACGATTTATGCTTAGTCCGGGTGTAAAACTCTCGTAAAAAGTTAGTATGCCCTGATAGTCAATTTTTTACTTTTATTAAGGCTGAATTTTTTGAAATAAACTATAAACATATTAAACAATTTCAAAAAGGTATTTCAATCAAATAACGATATTTTAAAATTTTGCAGTCATGTTAAGTGCAAGTTTTGAGATGGCGTCCATGCTGTTTTTTGCCCTGAATGACAAATTGAAGTTTATTCCAATCGATTATAATCCGAAAACTTATACTTTCACTCCAAAGAAAGACAAATACAAAGTAAGAGTATGGATATTCTGGAGTTGCATTACAGTCGGTTTCACGGTGTACTTCACGGCCAGGCTTCTCATCCATGCTTTCGTACCAGAGAGAACCCTCGATCCAATATTGTTACTGTTCTACGAATTTATATTGATGGAATGCATTATATCTTGTATGTTGAATCTGACATGGCTGTTGATGTTTGAAGATATACCTAAAATGTTTACCTGGGAAATCGAAGGTGAAAAACTATTTAAAGGTAAAATAAATCTTTTTATATATTTAGTTTTAATTACTCTGAACATTCAGAGAAAGCAGAGAATTCTACTTTTACAATGGCATGAGGTTAAACATAATTAAAGCGTTTTAAAGCAAATGTCACGAGAAAGCAAAACTTTTACACTATAATTGCAATAAATCTTTGTAAAATTTAGGAAATAACACACTTGACACATATACATATACTTCAAAACAATAATTTTGAAGTTTTTAATTTCAAGAATTTGTACTTTTAGGTGAACTGCGGAAATTGATAAAAAGGAATCCAAGACGTCCAAAGTTGGATCTAGTTGGATGGGCATTCTGTCTCTTTCCAATAATTTCTCCGTTTTTAGGTTTCACATCAGCTACGTTTGCTGTATTTCTCCCATATGGTCAAGTTAAGCATGCTGCATCAGAAATACTTCCTGATTGGGTTTCATCAAGTATTCTATTCAAAGCCACGGCGTATTGCTTGGTATTCGGGTTTACTTTATTCACGCTGTTCCATGTCAACATATTTTGCCAAACAGGAATATACCATCTAAGAGCAGCCAAATATGAACTGGGATATCTATTAAACATACTGCCGGAATATTTCGAAACCCTGAAGAAAATGAAACAATATAAAGATGCAAAAGAAGTCCAGAATTTCGTTGTTAGATGGTTTCATGCTCTACAAATTATGAACGAAGCTGTAATCTACATTAGTCGATTGATCGTTCCTACATTTCTCCTGGAAGCATTTTTAGTCGGTCTTGTATTTAATTATGGAACAATTACATTGTACACAGAACTGCCATTTTACATGTACGTGTCATTTCCATTGGTATCGATTCTCCTGATGATTCTGGAAATGGGATTTTTCCCACTAGCAGCTGAAATGAACATAATGTCTCATGATATCGTTAACAAATGGACGGAAATAGGAGACAACAACATGGTCAGAGAATGCAAGACCTTCCAACCATTGAAAATAAGAGTCGGATCATTTTTCCACCTCAACAAAGGCACCACCTTTTCCTTCTTTAACACTCTCATTAGTTACACAATTGATTTACGGCTCTCAGTTAAGCGTTGAAGCATGCATTGTAACTTTCCGTTGGTATTAATACTTTACCTTATACAGGTAGGCTGATATTGAAAGCGATAAATAACACTTTTTTAAATTGGCTCGACTGCTGAGAATTGAAAGTCAAATCTTTGTCCTCAAAGCCTAAGCTAAAATAAACTCGCGGCTACCAAAGTAAAGAGAAGTGAATTTGTATTGTTCTGCATTCACAATCAGCCATCCTGTACAGGGCTACAAAAAGGTTCTATTTAGCACCTTCTTTTATTTGTAGATAAGCTATCTTGATTCATTGTTCTAGTATATAATCATGCTCAAAAGTACCTGCGACCTACTTAATATCCATAAATGTCACATAAATAATATCCGTACCTTGCGCTTAATAATAAAAATAAACGTAAATGGTAAATGTCTTTCCTATTGCAAAATTATTACTAGAATGTTTATTAGGGCTTTTCTTTATAAATTGTGAAACATTTACGAATAAAGTTGATCGATTTCAATAGTACATGATTTACCGATTGACAATATGCTAGCTGTTGAATACAAGAATACAAGAAATCATTTTTACTATTTAGTGATTTATCCAAATGTTATTGATATTTGATAATTGAGTTCCACGTAAAAAAGAAATCCCTGATTAAATGAAGGCATCATTTTAATCATTTACTCATGTCTTATGAATACATAGATTCGCAAGTGCATTTTGTAGACGTACATTGATGTTTTTGAAAACCTTTATCTTGACAATACTTATGACAAGAGGCATCAGTATAGTTTCCACAAAAGCCACTGCTGCTGCCACCAGGCTGGCATGTACATTCCTTATCGGTACAACGGTGATTCTGAAATCCTCTGCCTTGACAATATTTACGGCAGGTGTCATCATTGTAGTTCCCGCAAAACGTGTTGTCATTGGAAGTGTGACAAGTACATTCCTTGTCCGTACAAATGTGTTTTTGGAATCCTTTGCTTTGACAAAATCGATGGCACGAGCCTTGATTTAAGTTTCCACAGAATCCTTTATCCCCAGGCGATTGACAAAGACACTGAGTATCTGTACAGTTGTGGTTTTGGTATCCTTGACCTTGACAGTGCTTGTGGCAGGTCTTTTCATTGAAATTCCCACAAAAAACGTTTTCGCTGACGCTTTTAGATTGGCACGTGCACAGCTTAGGTGTACACGTGTGATCTTCGAATCCCCGATCTAGGCAGTATTTATGACAAGAGGAATCCTTATAATTTCCACAGAAACCGCTGCTGCCTGGAGATAGACAAATGCACTGAGTGGAAGTGCAATTGTAATCTTGGAACCCTTTACTTTGACAAAGTTGCAGACAGGAATCTTTGTTGTAATTTCCACACCAACCTGATCCACCATGGCGAATTTCTATTTTTAAAAAGAAAAATGTAACCTTAAAAATGATTACTGGAGTTGAAAAACGTTAAAATAAACAAACGTTCTAAACCTGACCTGAATTTGAATCCTCTGAAGGAGCAATTTCGGCTTCCAGTTCACATTTTACAAAGCTAGGGACCGAAATAATAAAAGTAAACAGGAGAATTGGAAATAAAGACAGAAGTGATTTTGACATTTTGTACTTGTTGCTATTAAAGTCCAGGCAAGAAAACCAACTAAAGTAGGTTTCATCTTGTTTTATATTGTCATTAGAACCAAAATTAAAATTGGATTGCTATCGCGAAAACTATGTCCGCTAGTAGATAAATGCTCTTACAATTAGTTAAGGTGACCATGTGTGTCCACTTCTAAACACATTTATTCAAAATATAATTATAGGAGTAAATGAAAAATACCATTTAACGATTTAGCAATTCAAGAGACAGTTTACAGTTCCTGTGTTTTGATGTTTTTGATAATATGAATTAAATTCATGGTTTTTATGTCTTAATAAGCAATTTGTCTTTCTTTTATTTTTTTTAAATTACGAATTGATTAAATTATATAATTAATAAGACAAATGCTGTAGTTTAAAGTGTGCAAACATTGATTTTATGTGTTAGGTCACATTAGCGGCCCTTTTTTCCCCATCGCCATAACTCAAATTTGTTTTTCTGATTATATTCAAACTGACCTGTTGTGTTCTGAGCTTGTAAACACAGAAAAGTTTTAGTACTAAAATCATTAAGGTCTTAAGTTTACTGTTAGCATTCATTGCATCACCTCTACGTATTGCACATAACAACTTGTACTATTATTACAAAACCAGTTTTAATCGAAATAAGTCAATTAGTTGTTGACATGTCTAAATATTATCATTATTATTGCTATACTGTGGATAATATAGTTAATGATTTTGGGTCAATAATGCCTATACATTATGATATGAAATGTAGGGCTTCAAGCATAATTTAGTATTATTCCATTTCAACATTTTTCAAAACGGGTATAATGGAAAGTTTGAACACTTGCTAAATTTGTACTGTAGTTTCCAATCGTCACTTTATATATTATAGTGGCTGCATCTTAGCTTAGCTTGTTGAGTTAATAGCTTAATGAGGTAATTAAGCATACAACTATACTGGGGGTGATATATAGTCAAAATATATGGAAAAGTAAATGCAAAACGGGTAACCGGTGATTCAGTTAAAATTTGTGAGTCAAATTAGGTTAGGATGTAAAAGAGAAGTTATGCTCTCCTTAGCGATTCCACAATTCCCCACAAAATGTCAATTTTTCGACTGATGTATATAGTATTCATTTTTAAGAATACCATTTTTTGCTACAGAAAATAAAAGCTTTCTTTTGCGAAAATAAGACAACCTTATTATTGTGTATTGACATTAGTTTCAATTTTGAGGGTTGTTGTCCAATTTTTGTCAAGACATTATTGTCCTGCAAATCAAAGCAAATTAGTTTTTAATGTGGCTTATTTGTCTATTGATTTATGAGGTTTGTTATAATGATGTTTTGGGACAAGCAAAAAATTCCCATCTTTTGATTCAGAAAATGACAAAAAATTTAACATTAGTTTTCGGAAAAAAAAATTCCTGATGTAATGGCACACATTTGATGTAGTGGAATAAAGTAAAGAATTATTTTATTAGTTTTCTCCATTGTCTGAAGCTGTCGAAGTCAGTACTGCTGCTTGCAAAGAACACTAATGACACGTAAAGATATATTAGGTTTATTAAGTTTATTCTACTATTAATATTAGGGAATAAGATTTCACTAATACTAACTTAAGCACCTAAGTATTGACAATTAACCAGCTTAAAGGAAGACGCTTCGAAAAGCCTTTGATAAAGTCCAACGATTTGTCACCCAGACTTTTGAAATTTCTTGTCAATAACTCATCAGGAAAAGTAATTATTGGTTTCACGATTCTTGTACTAATTCATTGTCGTATACTCTGAGTGTACACGATGACAGCAGGCAGAGTAACGAATAAAAATCCCTATACTTGTGTGCTGTTTTATTTCCTTTCTTCTTATATCATATTTTCTTATCTCATGCAACATAAAAGTTTGTCTCATTGATTATCTTTCATATATACATCCAATCTACGCTGTAGTAAAACCTGGCAATTGGAAGTAGGCTTATTGTTGCTCAATAGAAATCATAGTTCATTTCATTTACTTGTGATTTAAGTATAAAACTCGTCAGCAATAAGCACACAAATTCCTTGTAAAACTAACAGTTCCTGTTAACTATAATAATTACACATTAAATTCAATCAAGTGTACTCTACATACGTACCTATACATACGTCTGTCTCCTGTACGTAGTATAAATAGGTACAAGACGTCATTTTACTAAGACATTATTATATAGATGTAATAGATTATTTGATATAGTAATAGCAATTACTATATCATTATATCAGTACTTGGATTTGATTTTGGTTTCCTTAAATTAGTTTTCTAAGTATTCAATATCCTGATTTCCAAGAATATGACGCATAAATTTTTTACCACAAAGCTAATACGTTGAAAACTAACAAAAACAAAGGGAATTGAGATATAATTCCTTTGGTAAGCAATAATGACAAATGGAACAGCTATACGGTATTGGTATTGGAGCCAATATTTATGTTAGAATAATGTATATATAATATATAGGTATTACGCAAGTTTCGATGGGTTTGTACGCTATTGACCGATATCGTTTGAGTAGTAGGGAAATTCCCGGAAAGAACTGTCTTAGTTTTGCGTTCAAAGGACAAAGACATTATTTCCATTTTTACCCTTACAAAAGAAAATGAATGCCAAGGATTTGTATTAATTACCAGTTCTATCGTGCTACTATTGAAGAGTTCATTCTTTTACAATGGACGATATAGAGAAACAAAAGGTAAAGAAAAATTTTGCATATATCACCGAGAACACAACCAATATTGGGAAGCTGTTGACTTTGTTATTCCAAGACGGAATTATTGACTCAAGGGAGCGGGAGGAAATTGTAAGTTCCGCTATTCAAATCTTAAACTATCCTCTTATGAATTTTCCATTAAGAATATTCATATATTTATCCCCAGGAATTTGGAAAAACTCAATATGCAAAAAATACTGACCTTTACAACCTCTTAATGAAAAAATGTCCTTTCGAAGTACTACTAAAATGTTTAGAGGACAGTTCAAACATACACATTGCGAATAAAATAAAGTCTACGAAAATTTTTCACGAACCGGAGAAAATAATTATTCACGGAATACCGTCCTTTGTACCGTTCTGCACAGGGAGAGAAGATGAATTACAAAAACTTTATCAGCTATGGGAAAACCATAGAGATGGGAATAGAGTACCATTCATTTCTGTTCACGGTGCAATTGGTTCTGGTAAAAGCCTGCTCATCAGCGATTTCATTCGACTGTGGAGAGAGAACACCAACGGAAGTTGCGTCAACATAAATGCAGAAACTCTGCAAACTGCTACAGAAGGCATTCGTACACTTGCTCAAAAATTGCAAATTTCGTTATGGGATGTGGATCACCGAGAAAAATGGTTAGCTTCCCTGTCAGTTGAAATTTACTCTTCGTTGTCTAAAACTCCCAGTGTTCTTGTAATAAACAACATTGGCAGTTATGAGCAACCTCTGATAGAAAATCTCGTTCGGGTTTCCAAAAACAACCTTGATGCCCCTAAAAATATTCCTTTCGTGATTTTGGTGTCGCAAAATGAACCATCACAAGGTGATTTTGGGTTTGGAATACAAGAAGTAAAATTGAGTTCAGTCCTTGAAGAAGCAAAAGCTGAAAATTGTTTTATAACCAATTTCCCCTTACAAGAGCAAATGAAAGAAGAAGTAATGCCAACAGTGAAAAAACTCTGCCAACTTCTTAGAGGCCATCCTATGGCTATGGAATTAGCTTGGCGATTGATTTCCGTTTTTCAAATGGATACTCCACTTAAAGATGCAATAGGAAATTATATTGAAGAAATGGAAAATCTAATTACCGAAGAAAACATCCAGGGCATTTCACTAATGTACGAAATAGAAGCACCTGTCGTAATGTGTTACTTTGCCTGGAAATTGTCATGGAAGAAGATTCTAGAAAATAAGTCAGAGAGTGTAACAGAAAAATTGTTACTAAAATTTGTTTCATTCTTCTCAACAGATGTGATTCAAACATCATTTCTTCTTAGTTTTGTGAAGACTGAAGAAATTAATGACACAAACTTGAACAACGCACTGAAAATCCTTTTTAATTGCGGTTTGATAACATCATTTGAAGGAAATTTTTCATTCTGCGCCAGGAAGTTATTGCAAAAATTTGGGCGAATAGAAATGGATGTCCAGAATATCAGTCAGCAAACATTGGAGACCTTACTCTCTGCTATGCTAGAAAAATTGAAAGAAAAGACTGTTCCAGTAAGCCAAATAAGTCATATCGTTTCAGTTTGGAATCATTCAACGAAATATAAAGATCTGGTAGTCAAATATGCAGAGTTGCCAGTATGGATTTGTCTGAATTTATTTCAAAACGGTCGATGGGAAGATGTGTTGCATTTCTGTGAATCTTCTAGAAAAGTCCTGCATGAAAACATTGGTGAAAATAATCGGTGGACTTTACGGCTGCTCTACTGGAAGGGGCGTATTCATTTTGAGAGGGGAGTGTACGTAGATAGCATGAATATTTTGAAGAGTGTTTTTATAAAACAAGTTGCGAGGGAATACGTTCATCACTCCCTGATAACTGCTCAAAGAATTGCTCTCATTTCTTGGAAACAGGGAGATAAGCAGAAGGCTTTAGATTGGCTCAAAAGAACTCTCAGTATCAGAATTCTAAGATTTGGGGAGAATCATATAAATACACAATTCGTGAAGAATGATATGGCTCGCGTGTTAAGCAGCATGGGCGAATTTAAAAAAGCTCGTGTACTTTTTGAACAAGTTTATGCAGTCCGAGCTAATATTTTGGGAGAAAGTCATCCTGAAACCGTTATGGCTAAATTTCATATTGGAAATTTACTATTGGATGCAAAAATGTTAAACGAGGCAATTGGAATTTTTAAAGAGGTAAAAGAAAAACGCGAAAGGATTTTAGAACCAGATCACCGTGACACAATTCGCGTTAAGCATTTTATGGCGTTGACATACAAATGTATGGGCAGATGGAGAGTCGGATTACCATTAGCCAAGGAAGTCTTTCAAAAGAGAATAAAACTTCTGGGCGTTGAACATCCATTCACCAACTACACCAGGAATCTCGTTCGGCACTTGGAACACAATCTCAACAGAATTAATCAATCTAGGAAATAAAAATTGTATTGTAGTAAACTATCGACTTGAAACTAAATAGAAATAAATAAAGTCCTTATAGAATCGGTTTTGGCATCTGTATTTTGCATCTACAATTTGTCGCACACGCGATACCATTCACTGCCACTTTATTACATGGGAAATTAATTACTACCAACCCAATCATGTTAAAAAATTGCCATTTTGAGATTATATCAATGGAAATCCATTTGTCGTCTTTCAGCATAGACAATTCTACACCCCATTTCTGTAGTAGGATTTATTTTGGCATTGCTACAAAATTCAATCCAAATTAGGATTTTATTTGTCCATGGAAAAAAGAAGAAGGGAAGGCATTTACACTTATGCATAGTACATAATATTGATTTAGTCTAAGGTATTTACTACATGAGGCTTGTGGATAAAATAATTAATAACGTAATGATTTTTTATTCTAACAATTTAAGACAAAATAAGCATTCCATTATACATTGTAACCCAAGGTCGTAAGTATGCTTATATTGACAAGTTTATCATTTCGCAACGAACGCATCATAGTTGTCTGGCTGGGTATGGTTTAGGACTAAGGCCAAGGCCGAAAGATACTTGTTGCACATACTCTGACTTTAATGATATGTAATTTTGTGGTTTTCGAATAATAAGATGTACCTAGCACATGTTATTGAGAGGTACGAAAACTGGTTTTTTATTTGGTTAACTATGAGGAAAAATTGTTCATCAGTAGAGGAAAAGTTAAAGAAATGAAATGTAACTGGGATAGCCGTGGGTATTGGGTACATTGGGCACTCGCGGTGAGAGATATAAGTATTGTATTGGGAGAGAGAGACTTTTTTTGTTAAGTGCTGTAGAGTTCTTGATTGGGTTATAAAAACACGCACGGAATAAACATTTATTAGACAATAAAGAAAAACTAGGTTCCATAATTGAGCCTCTGGGTCGCAACTAATATTTTTCAAAAAATGGAAAATTTTTGGAACGATTCAATATGTAAAAATCTGAGCACTACTCTTTTGCTCAAGGAGAATAATTTCAATCGTTTTTTTCAATGTGACTTTCTGGAAAACATCACATTCTCATTAACTACTGCTTGTGGTGTACTTGGATTCTTTGGAACATTTTTCAATATAATTACATTATGTGCTCTTGTGGGAGTAAAGTGTCCCACGCCATTTAAAGTATTTCTAGTTACACTTACTATGTCGGATTTAATGTTCACCATTGGAACTCTTTGTTGGGCTTTTGTTATTTGGCAGAAGTTGTCAATCACTTGGCTGTTTGCTTTCACTGCAGTTTGGATATTCGGTAAATACTTTTCAAATAAAAAATGTGAACATTATTTTAAAGTATTTTAATTTCACAACAGGTTTGAATACGTCAACGCTGACGACGCTGGTTTTAACAGTAGAAAGGTTGGTATTTATTTGTTTTTTTATTCTTATACTACTATTACTTAAATATTATTTATCTTAAGTCCTGGTAAAAGCGCCGAAAAATCAAATTCGTCATACTGTCAATACATAATAACACGGAATGGGGCTAAAGTAGCTAGAAGAAAATTTCAATTTTGTCATATTAAATTTTCGAATAGCTCAAAATAAAAATATGTAATTTATTGTATTAGGTACTACGCCGTTAGAAAACCAATAGAACATCGCTTGTGGTGGAACAGAAGAAAAATTATTATGACGGTGGTATTAATTTTTTTATACGGCTTCGTTGGTACCTTATTTCTTTTGTATATAGCTACAATATGGATTGGAAACGCGATGACTATAATTATTTTCAAAACATCTTCACTTATTTCAGTCATAAATATACTTTTGGACGTTTTTGTGGGAATATGTGTCATCATTACGAATTTCTTAACATTCAAACAGGTATGCTTACACAACCTTTATTTATAGCCTATCGATATGAATCCATAATTTCATTTATTTATTTTTCTTGCAGATGAGGAGAGCAAGATTAAAAAGAAGGAGTATGACTCATCAAACAGAATGTACTGATGCATTTACTGCAATAATTCAATGGGTTGTTTTTTGCTTTTTTCTGTTCCACACACTTCCAAGAATTCTCATATTGCTTTATTACATTGGTATTATTGATGGCCATACCAGTACTAGTATGTCAAAACATTTTCCACTTTTGTTGTCTTTGGTTAATTGTTCAATTAACTGGATCATATATTGCGCTGCAGCAAAGAATATGAGAATACAATTTATAAATTTGATGAGGTGTAGATCATTCATCTATCCTGCTTTATACATCACCAATTGTCGAAACCGTAGAGAAGTTCATACAGGAACATAAATGGAGCAATGACATCATATTTTGCATTGTAAACTTTAATTTTTTTGAAATATGCCAACAAATTTTATGATAAAATATACACTCTTTAAGCACTCCTGCCCATTATGCCAATTCAGATAGGTAAGGATCTTTGATGAAATGTCTCTTTGCTTACACAATAGATGAAAAGTTAAAAACTAATTTTATACCATTGGCATCTAAATTTATCCGCAAAAGCGCTTTCCAAATTTGCATAGCCGCAAAAACGAATTTAAATATTCGCAGAACCGTAGATAGAAATGAAATTTAAATATTTAGCCATTGTTTCGAAGAGGTAAGACTTTATAGGTACACGTCCATTTAATAAACAGTGTTATAGAACTATTCTATTGTTAATAATGTCGTATGGGGACGACGCATATTTAAGTCTATTACAGATTACAGCTACGGCCTCATTTCTAATTTAATCAATTGTAAATCTTAATTTTCCTGACTACAAACAAATTTGACTACGGATAAAATTGTTTTTATAAGTGTTCAGTGCTACGACTAATAAATTGTTCCTTACGATGTTATTCGATATGTAGAGCACATGTAACACATTGATTATTATCCGCTGTCCCAAAGACTGCCAGTCCGTACTTGCATAGACCGGCCTTTGAGGTCGTCCGGCCAGGGACCGGTCTTCGAACTCCGTAGACTACTTGCTGTCAGGTACGGTGACATATAGGTATATCCTACCACTATATCGTAAACGATTCACTCCTTTAATTCGAAGAAATGAAATATCACGGAAACGCTGTACTTTAAATAGAAGACCCATTAATTGTATGAGCCTATTATTATTTATGATCCATTAGCAATTGGGGAATTTACTCAGCTGCTTTTAGTGTTTGCTCTGTTAGCATGCAAAACACTCAAAGAAATTATTGCATGCTTATTCAATCGAATAATGCTGTATTTACTCATAATTAGATAACAAATAAAAGAGCATGTACATCTGAGATATAAAACAGTAGTTAGGATTACAAGCATATTATTCAGGGCTCGGAAGTGTTTTGAAGGACAAGATCTGCAGATCAATAAGGACATGCAGGAACACCCATTTTGCAAGCACACAATGTACATGTGTTCACTCAGTGACCTTTCGGAATTCGGAACAAATTATACACGGATTTAACATATTACACAGATTTAAATGGTCATTTGGCTTCACAAGCTGTGCAAAATGGTAGCATTTAATGTATTTGTCATCATCTGTGTTTCTTATAGTTTTTCTCTGAAATTGAAATTAAATCACACAAAAAGCAATGTGGTTATCATAGAGGAGGAATCGAAAGGAACATTTGGCGAGCAACTAATACTGGATAATACGGAATCAATTTCGTTCGTCATTGCCTCCCGTCCACAAAAGGCTTGGGGAAGAGGAATATTTGGAAAATACCGAGCAGTCAACACTTTAATTATTATCGTGGACAGAAGCAACCGGTCCATTAATTTTGGTAACATTTACTATTCACATATGCTTTTTCACGAATCGTCTTTAATCGTTGTCGTTCGTCCTAAATCTACAAAGTCTTCAACCTTAATGATAAATTATAACGCACCTAGAACCTTTTTTGTGTATTTTGAAGATGTCTCAACTACATTCCCTGAATTTATTGTTTCACCTTTTGAGAGAAAAGGACATATAATTTTAAATGACAACATTTTTCAGATGAATTCACTTGAACTTGTAAAAAAGTACTTTTCACAGTTAAATGGGAGATTTGTTGGTGCTAGTACTCACCCTCTGAAACATTTCCATCAGGGACTTAATCACGAAAAGTGTCTTTCAGTTCCTCATCATCGGCAAAAATTATCGCTTGGTTCGTTATGTCAATTGCAACACGTTTACTTAGAAACTATGGCCAAAATGTTTAATTTTACAGTTAAATATGGAAATGTTTCTTCTGCAAGATTAACTCCATCTTACTTCTTACCTGATGTGATTGTTACACACTTTACTGTACGTTATGACGAAATGGAGGATTTTTATATGTCCTTTGCCTCTCATGAAAGAATTATGTATTGTGATGATCAAAAATTGAGAACTATGAACAATTTTGTTGGAACTCTCATGTCTCCATTTGAACCATGTATTTGGATACTTTTGTTAATCAGTTCTGCAATGACGATATTCCTTTACGGAAAAGTATCAAGGAATAAGAATTGGAATGTTGGCCTTGAAATCTTCAAAATGTGGACCCTACATTTGAAGCAATCAATAACAGATATGAAAACTGCACACATTTTCTTGACTTTTGGTGGCATAGTTTTGGGTGTTGCTTATGAAGGGCAAATTACTGGACATCTCGTAGTTCCACCAAAACCCAATATTTTGCAAAATCTTTTTCAATTTTTAGAAAATGGGTACACAGTAATGTTTCGATATGAAGGTGATGCAACAAAGGATCAAATATTTTCATTTATTTTTGAAAAACACAACATTTCTTCAAAACTCAATCAAAGTATTGTAGTAATGAACAAATCTGATTTCTTAGAAGAAAGATTATGGCAATCTCTAGCAAACAAACATGGACTAGTTTACCAACACAGTATGCCGCAATTATTTGTGGACATAAATGCTGATATGCGCTATTTTTACAGTTATTCATGTTACGTTATCCCTGAAAGTATAAGATTCAGCAAATATTATTGGATTACTTGGTTAGCTTCTACTCGAAAATTGATTTCCAAAGCTTTGCAACTGTTTACAGAAATGGGTATCAGGAAATATTGGGAGGATTTAAAGGATTTGGACTTCAGGTTAAGCAACTTCGTAAAGACGTACCGCAAACGAATAATGGAAGATTCAAAAATGTGTGACTGGGCTTATGGAACACAAACAGAAATAGAAATTTCGCTTTACTCATTATTCAATCTTTTCTTTTTAATTATATCCTTGCTCTCTGTAGCTTTCTTGGTGTTCATAATCGAGATAACAAATTTAACGTTACAGAATATTTGTATTTTGCTTCGTATACGCTATGCAATGCTAAATACAATCGTTCTTTAAAAGTAGGGGTGGTAAATGTTTCCGGAGCGAAAACCAACAGTTGTAATGGTAATTCATAATTATGCATGGCTTGTGTTTATTCATATTGTTTCAAATATCTAATTGTTTGTTGAAAATCTATTTGGATGAACGCCCTCGCATCATAAATAAAAGAAAAAGGATCAAAATTTTGCAATATTTAATGAAATTCATAGTCAAATAGTATTTATTTCCTTGCAGGTTTTAGGTTATTACGGCTAAACATATGTAGGTACTTAGTATATCTTTTGTATAGACTAATATTGATTTGCAAGAAAAATTTTATAAACAGTGTATACGCGAATAGATTTTATTAGCTGGATAGTGGGGACAAAAAGTACTGCAACAGGTTTTCATAAAAACTGAAAGAGTCACAATATAAAGGCATTTCTTAATAGATTTGATAGCAAAACATTGAAGGAAATATTTTACAGGTTGTCTGATAATCAATGGATCTATTTAATGGCACTTTGACAATTACGTCTCCAAGTCGTCTTTAAAAACTGATTTTAAAAAGAAAATGGTTGACCATTCAAAGTCAAGTTATAGCTCAAAACGGAGAAAAAATCGGGTTGCAAAATATTTTTCTCCAAATAATAGAAATATCTACTTTTAAATAAGTTGAGTAATTTTACTGCACGGTTTTACTACCAGATAATAAGTAGGTCTTTACAGAGACCACGTTATGTGGTCTCCACTATTCCTGAAATATTAAGCAATGAGTATGAATAAATAAGTAGGCTAACATTAACATTGCTGTTATTACCCCTTTTTATTATTAATGCATTTTATTTACCATGGTTTGCTATCTAGGATTAAAAAATACCAGTTTTTCACTGTTCACTTGATTCTTGTTACCTATATCCTCTTGGCTACAGTTTAGTTTATTCAGTAGCGGAAATCTACTGTATGCAAACGTCTGATATGTCTGTCTGTGCGTCAGTCCAATATATAATACGAGAACGTTTCAATATTTTTGGTAGAGCTTTTCAATGTGCTTCCTAGGGATTAAATGTAGGCTATGGAATTTTACTACCAATGGCTACCAATGGAATTTTTTCGTTTGAATTCAAACGAAAAACCCTTTCGAATAAACTGAAATTTTTTCGAATAAATTACAACAGTAACAGTTTTCAAAAATAATTGAAATTTTTGCTAATACGTTGAACATATTTTGAACAAATGACAACTTTTTCTAAATAAAGTAAAATTTTTGATGTATTTAATGATTTCTATTTTTTTATTTACTTCCGCTACTGTATGCGTTTTGTAACTGGTTTATTTAATTATGTATTCTGTATGTATTTTGCTTATATATACAGTCGAATAGCTAGAAAAATTTTAGTTGGGAAAATTGAAATGCTTTTGAGTGGAAAATCCTGTATATAGATACACTGCTTCTTCATTGTTTGACAGAGACTAGGTTGGCATAACTTTAAGACAATTCTTCATCATTACTCTTTGAAACTTGTATACATACTTAATAGTAATAATGGTTCCATTTAGTAAATTGAAAGACATGTTTGGATGTATTACTCACATATTTAAAAGCTACATTAAATAGACAAACCTCTTTCTTCTATTTGGGGGAATATTTTTTGCCATTAGATATATTATTTTTGAAGACTATGGTTGCTATAGGAGAATCAAGTATTGATTGATTATGAAACTAAAGTAGATAAATTATTTAGTATATTGATTTAAAAACAAAGATTTCAGCATAAATACGAATAGTTCTATTGTGCATATCAAACCCCAATAAAATGTTGTCAGAGAGAGACAAATACAAAGAAGAGTCTGAAGAGTGACAGACCATTTTGACAGTTGATTGTTTGGAAATCAGCTCAAATTCTTACTCTGCGTTGTTAATTGGTCTGACAATAAAGCAATTGCTATTATTATTATTTTCATTAAAGGTGTTCAGAAAATAATAAATAAACTTACAATGAGTAGAAACGAGTGCAACGGACTTTACAATTTTTTGTTTGCTAAATTTGATGTAACTAAATTTACTTCTCTCAACGATAAAATACACCAAGGACCTATTACGTTCAATAAATTGACCAATAAATTTGAATTAGTTAGCTGCAGGTTTCGGGTTAACCTTTGGTATTTCAACAATTGTATTATGCTGGCTTTAACATTATATCATTTATTTATCATACTTGTTCAATTATTCTGCTCGACCCCACCCTACGGCATTGTATTGACAATTGTTGTAATTGTTTATACCTTCGTCGGGGCATTTACTTTAGCATTTAATCTGACTTGTATTCCATTTCATAAATGTCTTTATTGCTTTAACGTTGTCGGCAAATTTTGCAAAAAATATTTCAGTAAGCAAACATTTTTTCCACTTTCAATTTTTTTGAAAAATACAGAATATACTTGTTGAATTTGATACATTAATAAGAATATGTTACTGGAAGTATAGGTATACTACGTACAATAATACAATGTTTTCATCATAGATAAATTTCAGTGTTTGGAGGAAGGCAGATATAACATCGACATTGTGGGTTTACTTCTTCAATTTTCAACGTTAGCACTCCCAGTAGCTGGATTCTTTCCTGCATTTGCTGCATTAGCGATTGAAGAACACCTTTTCAAACCACTTTTGGATTTCCTATGTCCGTCGTTATCTGAAAATGAAAACCTATACATCAAAGTTTTCTTTTTTATTGCACTGTACTATTGTGCAACGTTCTGTTTATTTTCAATAATGTTTTGGATTGTTTGGTTGATTTTTACTTTGCGTTCATTTAACAAATTAGTAGAAATACTGTCAATTAATTTTCAGAATCCACATTTGAATTTACAATCAAAATTAGAAATGTATAAGGAGTATTATTTAATTACCACTATTGTTAACAGTCAATTGTACTATTTGGGTCCTGCAGTTAAATTTTGTGGTGGTATTCTACATATAATTGGCATTTTTGGTACGCTTACTATGTATTCACAATTAGGAATGCCATTTTATCTCATAATGCCAATGATGTTTATTTTTGGCCTCCTGTGCGAAATTTTACTATTAAAAAAAGGTGCATATGTGTATGAAAAATCCACTGATATGTTACAAGCATTATCTTGTCAATACACAGCTGGATTAACACGAAAGACCATAAAATCATGCAGGCCGCTGAGATGGGTAGTGGGACCGTTTTATTATTTCAAACGGGGAACGGATATTACTTTTATGAAGGTAATAGTGGATCAAACCTTAAACTTGTTATTGGGTTTAAAATAAAACAATACTTTTTACGACAGTTTTCAGTCTGACGAATAATTCACAGAAACTGTCGAAAGAAAACACAGTCCGCGTGTAGAAATAGTTCTCCTAAAGAAGTTTTATTGTACTAGCCTTTCTCTTAATTGTAATTTTCTCTAACTGGTGTTGCCACACGACACGAAGCCTATTAACAAAATTCTGTTATACTAGTGATGAATATTTGTATGTATGTGAGCATAAGTTTCATTCCATAAATACAGTACATGAATGTGTTGTATCGTATCTGGGAGAAATCACAATAAAGTGGGTACTTTTCTTCCATATTAAAGTCAAGCAATTATACGTAGCAATAAATTAAGTATATTAATTGAAGATATTTGATAATACAGCGAATAATAGTATATTTAATGTGTCATAAATTTTATACTCAAGTGTTAAAGGTGTTTACAGAATCACTCATTTGCCTTTTGCCATTTAATCATCTTTTAAACTAAGCAGCATGTATTTGCTTGACAGTCCACCATTCATGGCATTAATATTAGAGTCAATCAATAAAACGCTTGTTACTTGCTTAATGGTGTTTCCGTTGATTGAATCGGTTGCGGCACAATGGCGTAGTACTTATGAGGGTTTGCGGAAGAATGACTAATGTGTAATGACCATTGACTAATGACCACTCCATCTGAATGACTTTATGACATCTGTCACACTGTAATGTTTCATTAAAGTAATTGCTAATGAACATTTGCTGGCAACACAGGTATCCCTATATTTTCTGAAAAAGCAAGTTAAGTTTTAAAATTTGCAAAACATTATTTTGTTATCACTATCAATGCAGTAATTTATCAATTTCCTAAAATTTACGCTGTAATAGTTAAATAAAATAGCTTTGTATTGGAAGTTGAGGGAGGATGAAACTGGTTTAAAAATAACTATTTTTAAACAATCAGTGTGTTGGCATATTTGTAATGATGAGCGACCACGAGTGGGTTAACACAATTTTGAAAACAGAAAGCGATAAGGCACTTTGTTAATGTTCATTTTGCTTCAAAATTGTGTTAGCTGACAAACTGCAGATAATTATTGTAATTCCATGATATCATTTCATGTGCCATATGTAGTACTTGTATATTTATGACATGATTATGATTGCTATGAAATGAATAATAAAACCATACTGTCATTGCCGCATAAGTACTTCAGGTATGTCCATAATTAACTGTTATCAAGGGCAAATTGTACAATTTGCGATAGTGTTTGGTCGATTTGGCTTAGTTAATAAAAGTGATTCATTTAAATTAGATGGTACTGAATTTAAGTCGAAAGTTAAAAGTTAAATCGAGAAGTCCTGCAAGTTAGGAAGAGGAAATCTTTCGCAAGTACATACCTAAATAAGAGTGTCAAACAATATTCCAATAGTCACATCTATTCCAAAAAGTGATACCATTTTTACAGGTCTTAGGAAAGACAAAATATGTTGTAATTAACATAACTTCTGATACTAAGTGTATTTTTTTCAAAATTTTTGAAACGTTGCCATCGTCAGCAAAGCGTAAGTAAAATTTATATTTTTAGTTTTAAAATGAGTTTTAAGAAATGTATAAGAAATTATTCTATATAAGAAAATTTCTAAGTTCCCAAAACTAATGAAAACCTAATAGAAATTAGAGAATATAGTAATATCCTTTAATTTTGATAACTGAAAGAAACGTGTGAAATTGAGTAGTCCATAATTCTATATACCTTGTTTCGTCTAAAGGAGAACAACTTGATCAGTTCTTGATCAAGGTTTGCTTAGTAGATTTTCAGAAAAAACATGCAATTCCCGTTTGTGGTGACCTGTTGATCTATATTAGAAAGGTTTTAATTTTATTGAGCCCTTAAAATACACATTTCCCCTAAACCAAAGATACTCCTTTTCTCTTCAATTTATGCCTTTACCTAAGAATATAATCATAATTGCCTAAACTC
Source organism: Yoshiicerus persimilis (assembly GCA_020352615.2). Taxonomy (NCBI): domain Eukaryota; kingdom Metazoa; phylum Arthropoda; class Collembola; order Entomobryomorpha; family Tomoceridae; genus Yoshiicerus; species Yoshiicerus persimilis. The sequence goes on from CM036940.2 coordinate 74,545,143, forward strand.
CTATCAAAAAGCCCCAATTTCTCCTGAATTATGTACACTTTTCCCTTTATTAACCGCCCCAGTTGTGTTGAATTTAGATCCATATGCTGGACCCAACATAAATTATTTTTATAGCTTGATTCACTTTCATTTGCTTATCAATTTAATTTGATCGTCTCAAGAGAAGGCGCAAAAGAATTGAACGAATACTACAAGAAAATTTAAGCGGCACCCAAATGGGCAAATGGCATTATGATTTAACCACATATAATAAGCATTTAGATAACAAAGGAATGGTTGTACACCAAAAGTAAATACATTTATTATTCTGTACAAGGTAAATATTAGCCATTGCCATTCTAAAGTGTCTAATTAGCATTGATAATTTCTAAATCATAACAAAATCAGAGACCGCAAACATATAACCATTAATTCTCCTTTATTTCTGAAAAAGAATGCAAGCAACCTTTGTAAACACTCCATTTAAAATAAATATGTATACTTATGTGGAACAAGTACAATAATAGATTTGAGTCAATCAAGTGGAAGGCCATCAGTCATGCTGAATTTTAATTTAATAATCATTAATTGCCTGTCACTTTACATGATGACTGGTGCCGATAATTGTATTACTTTAGCCTATTTATAGCAGCAAAAGCAACTCTTCACATATTTATATTGTTCTACTACCCTACTTTTACTTTACATTAATTTAATTAATTAAATTATGTATGAGCGATTCATGCTGCCGCTATACATGTATATCACTGAAACTCATTAATAAGCACATAAAAACGACGAAGCCATAAAAACAACTCATTTTGCATTAAAAGATAGAATTAATGTATTGCAGGGTATAGACATTTTTTTCTTTCTGATACATATTTTTAAGAACACGAATGACTAAGACAACTGTAAAATGAATTAATTTTGTGCATCCTCAGATAAAAATGGAGAATGTCATCATTCAACGTGCTGCTTTGGGAGAATGGGCCTCGTTAGGAGATTTATATGATGCAAGAACTGACTGCTTCTGTTCCAAATCTTTATTCCTAGAAGATATTCCTGTAGAAGCCGTTACGACAACTACTATTTCCAAGCAAGATTATAATATCCTGTGCAATGAAACATTTGAGGAAAAATTTTTGGCATTTGAGGTAAATGCAGAGTTGCAAGCAAGCGTTCTTACAGGTTTGCGGGCCCCAGAAGGTGCTGGATGTTATCTACCAAATGTAAATTCGCCAGAATACGCCATAAAAACCTCTATACATTTCAATATAAAAACAAAACATGAAATTCTTGATGTAAACAAAAGCGGTCTTCAAGAAACGTTCCCTTCTGCAACGATTGAATTAGGAAACGCAACCCATATCGTTGTTGGTATTTCCTGGGGAGCTAATTCTGTATTGTCTTGTTTGTACCCCAATGCAGATAATAGTAAATATGAGGAAATTAAAAACATCTTCATGGAACGGACGAGACAATTGGTATCAAATGAAGATATTGCAGTATCAACCAAAGGAAAGATTAATGACGAGCTCATTCAATTTGAATTCATTGGAGACATTGACCCTGAAGATCAAGAAATTCCTACATCATTTGACGAGGCAATGGATTTCTTGAAGAATATCGCACATCTTGTTAAAACTTATAATAACAGACAAGGAGTACCCCTGACCTACCACTTACTTCCTTTGACTGTGCTAAGAGATTTTTATGAAATTCCTATTGAGTTGGAATGTGTATTCGAGACTGTAGAGGAGAAGAGCCTTGATCAACTGCTGCAATTCTTTGAGGAGTTTGCAACACTTTTGAAGCATGCTAATAATTTAAACAAAATTAGTAGCCATTATAAGCATTGCATGAAACCAAATGAAGTAGTAAAACTTACAAAATGGAAAACCAATTTTCTCACATTTAAAAACAAACTAAAAGGAAACCTAGCGAACTGCTTGGTCGATGTAAGAAGTGGTAGTACCAATGCAGATCAATTAGGGAAAATTATACAGAAATATAAGAATGATAAAAACTTTTCAGAGAAGAGTTCAAGCAGTAATACTGAATGGAAATCCTTAATAGAGAGGGTTCAGCGTGCCAAACTATTTTCTGAACACAACATCAATTACGTTGGCACAGATCATCCATTAGATTTCAAAACTCAAGAGGAAGTATTACTGAAAACATTTGCGCTGTATTTTAACGAGGAGGAAATTCTAGCAAAACCGGAAGTTTGGAAGAAAAACATAACGCTGTTTATTGACAAATCCAAACAAGGTGGTATTTACAAATTTTACGCTGTAGACTGCGACATCCATCCAAAACTGTTGCCTCTGCATGGTATTTGTATTCAAGTGGTTGAAGGCCGAACTATAATAAGTGAAGACTTAGCGAATGAAGAGGAGCAGACAGAAAACTTTGCAAATAGTACAGAACCTATGCAACTAATGGTAAACAGACCCAGAACTCGGGGTCTTCTGAATATTCCCTGCACTGGGCACAATTGCAAGGCTGATGTTTATTACGAATGGAAATGTTTAAAATGCAAACAAGTAATCGAATATGGATATGACTCGTATTTTTACTGTATTTGCGGCAGAGGAAGAGCGGGTTCTTACGAATTTAGATGCAGTGATGCTGATCACGGAAACGCTTTCAGAAAACACTCTCAAGCGTACCTCATGCAACACTTGTATGAATTACCACCTTTGAAGGAAATGAATATTCTTATTCTGGGAGAAACTGGTGTAGGAAAATCAACATGGATTAATGGATTTATGAATTATCTTTCTTACGATTCCCTTCAAGAAGCAGAAGAAAATGAACTGTGTACTCTTATTCCTTCTGAATTCACTGTGTGTGACGAAGATTATAACGAAATCATCGTTTCCACTGGGACGGATGCTAATGAAAATATCGTTTCAGGGCAATCGGCAACTCAAGATTGTCAAGTTTACCCTTTTACCATTGGGGACACGATAATTAGAATCATCGATACTCCTGGAATCGGAGATACTCGAGGCCTAGAGCAAGATAAGGCCAATTTTCAAAATATTTTGGACACATTATCTAATTTGGAAGAATTACATGGTGTTTGCATTTTACTCAAACCTAATAATGCTCGTTTGACTGTCATGTTCCGGTTTTGCATCAAAGAACTACTGACATATCTTCATAAAGATGCCAGTCGTAATATTATGTTTTGCTTTACCAACTCTAGAGGCACATCGTACAAACCTGGAGAAACATTACCTGCTCTGAGGAATCTATTGAAAGACAACAAAGAAGTGGAAATCCTGCTAAATGCAAGAACTTTGTATTGCTACGATACCGAATCATACCGTTTTCTTGCTGCAGTTAAAAACAAAACACCAGTTACATTTTCTGAAGAAGATCGAGAAAATAATATCAAGAGCTGGACCAAATCTATTGCGGAAACAAGGAGAATGATTGAATATATTAGCAGTTTGACTCCACATCCAATTAAGAGTACAATCAATCTGAACCATGCACGTGAACTAGTTATTAAACTTACACGACCTTTGGCAGAAATCAGCAAGACAATTCAGCAAACTAAGGAAACAATGAAATCAAATTTAAAGGATATTATGGATACAGAAGAAAATATCAAAGACCTTCAAAAGAGAGCTTTCTACACAAAAGTTGTGATGGAAACTGTACATCTCCCATATCCCAGGACGGTATGTTCCAACTCAGAGTGCACAGAAATCACTGGACCTTCAGGAAACAAGGAAATCAAATACTTGTCCGTATGTCATAACCAATGTGAAAAGGTACTAAATGATATTTTTGCATTGCCTTTAATTTTTTAAATCTCTACCTATTTTTCTGTAGTTGTCATTGTGGAAAGACACTTATACTTATTGATTGCTATATGCTAATCTTATTTTTGCAGAAATCTTCATCAAGCAATAGCAACAAAAAGGGTTATTTTTGCTCTGGTATGAATATGCTTGGGAAATGCAAAACTTGCGGGCATAGCTATAAAGAACACATTCGTATTGCGTATGAGCGGAAAGAAGTGCTGAAACAAGTGGAAGACGAAAACGTGAAGCAACTGTTAAATGAGGATATGACTGCGGCTGAAATGAAGCAAAAAATGGTAGAAGAGAATAGAAAACTGATGGATGAGTATGACTTCGAACTTAGGCAAATTGAGAGTGCTGCCGTAAAATTTGCAAGTTTTTTGAAAAACAACGCCATTACACCTTACAATGATACCATGTTAGAGTATATGGACCATTTAATTAAAGAGGAAAAGAACAAAGTAGCTTCTGGCGGGAATAAAAACACTTTACATTCTCTTCAGGAAAGAAGAGAAGCCTACGTAAATGAAATAAATGCTCTTGAACAGAAAATAGCTAAGGGAGAATCCGACGGTGTAATAAAGTCTTCCGTCGAAGTGGAAAATATTGCCCAGAAATTGTACACCTTGAAGCACAATGGCAAAAGCCTTCAAGAAGCACTGCATGCCCTCAATGAATCAGAACAGAGGGTCCATGCATACAGAGAAGTTACAGCATCGTTTAGAACGAACAAAAAGAAACGAAGAAAGTTAAGAACTATTTTTGATTCGAAACATTCACAACATTCGCACAGAAGTAAGAGTCCGTCGTCACAAAAATCTATGCAGGCTTCTTCTTTGTTGCATGCCGGTAACACAAATAAGGTGTCCAAACAACGCTCAATACGCTCCAGACAAATTTCACAATAGTTGCTCTGCAGTTTTAAATTCGTTACAATATTTCATGAAGTAAATGTAATTAGTATTAGTTATCGCAAAGCAATATTGCTTTTAGTAGAATAATAAAGCAAATTATGGGTCAAAGAATAAATTATCTTCTCAATTATTACAACGCAATTCTCAGAAATTTTAATTTCATATTCTGTCAAAATCTATAGAAAAACTGAGTACTGATATTGTACGGGGAAAATATGTTGCATCTCTAATTGTGAGTTCTCCAGGACTACTTAGTTATGATCGAAAGTAATAGTTACGATTGGGAGGTCACTACATTGACCGTTCTCATGATTATCACAAGTTTTCAATAAATGACATCAAGGAGAAATAATATAATTTATATTACTGATCGCTTTAAGTTTTTTAGCGATGCTGTTACAATAAATAAAGCATAGCAATTTGTCATTTGCTTTAGTTTGCTAAATGTAATAAGAAAAGTTTACTAGCTGCATTTGGTAGACTTAGACTTAACAGAAACACAAGGCATTACGGCAGTTCTGTATTGCCAAACCTTCATGCCAACTTAAATACCTAAAAACTTACCCCTCACTATCAACTATTTCAATTATGTAGAACTTATTAAAACACCCTGATATACAAAATCATAAATTAATGTTTTACAAAACCAGATGTGATTCTATAGGTTGGTGTTTACCTAGTATAACCTCTATCTGAACATTGTGGATCGTAATTCATTTGCAAAGTAGTTAATTTGGAATATATATTGTGCTTAAGTATAAGTATATAGGTATTTTTATATGGCAATTTATTCATTTCTTTTCAACCTTCTGTGAATAGTTGAGAGCAAAAGAGCTTAATCCGGCTTTGTAACTATTTCTGCTTTCATGAAAAATTCAAGATTCCAACTTTTCTTATTCGTAGTATTTCGTAGCAGAATAGTTGACAAGTATGAAATAATAACGAAGAAATGAATGAAGGCAAGTATTGGCCTTATTGGGAAAGTAGTAGGCAATAACCAAAGCCTTAACTTTTTCTTTGTTGTTCGTCTTAAGGAAAAGTAATTTTTAAATAGTTTACTACAATACCCGAGTACATAAACATTTTAAAGACTCATTTGGTGAACTGATTAGAGATAAAGAATACTTAGCTAAGAATTATGTAAATATTCTGTAATTACACAACGCCCAGCAAGATTTTTGAATACCAATCCTTTTCATGTTGTAATAATAACGGTATTTTTGTATTCATTCTTATTTGTATTTACTTTAGAAAAGTATTGTATAATTCCATCCGGCTTTATTTAGTACAGAACTTTTTAATTGTCAAAATACCAACAACAAAAACCTTACAAAATGTAGAAAATTCAATAAAGTCTCTGCAAAACATTTAAAATAATAGCGCTCCATAAGTAGCCATATTTGCACAACGAGAGTGTTACATGATAACTTTATTGTCTCACAAAGCCATGGTGTACTAAAATGGTAAACTTTCCATTACTTGCTATCGTTTGCTTACCTTGCTGTTTATCTCTAAAGTTGGAATTAAATAAGAATAAAAGTAATGTGATCATATTGGAAGCCAAGCATGGTGATCCGTTTGGTCAGGAACTAATTTTGGATAACAAGGAATCTGTTTCATTTATCATTACAACCAAAAAGAACAAAACATGGGGACGAGGGATATTTTCAAAATATCGGACAGTGAACACTGTAATTATTATTGTGGACAGAAGTAGCAAGGTTATTAATTTTATGGACATTTACATTTCGTATATATTTTATCCCGAATCTTCTTTAATTATTGTCGTTCGTCCGAAATCTACTAGAGCAACAACGCGATGGACAAATTATAACATGCCTAGAAACTTATTTGTGTATTTTGAACATTTTTCAACGGTATTCCCAGAACTCATTGCTTCAATATTCGAGAGGGAAGGATTTATATTCATAGACGGCAATGTTTTTCAACTGACTTCATTTGAACTTGTAAGAAAATATTTTTCACAATTAAATGGACATTCAGTTTCTGTTGGAACTTCAGCCCTTCCTTTTCTTCATCGGAAATTAAATCATAAAATGTGTCTTTCAGTACCTCACCATCGACAAAAAGCATTTCTGGGATCGCTATGTCTTTGGCGACATATTTATTCAGAAATCTTAGCCAAAATGTTTAATTTTAGTGCTAAATATGAGAGCATACCTTCTTCGAGGAAACGGCCATCTTTTATTTTTCCTGGCGTATCGGTTACAAGTTATAGTGTACCGTATGATGAAATGGGGGGCTTTCATATGTATCTATTCCATCATGAAACCATTATGTACTGTAGCGATTTAAAGTTGACAACTGAAAATAGTTTTGCTCAAATGCTGTTGTCACCATTTCGGATGGACATTTGGATAATGGTGCTACTTTGTACCATTATGCTGACATTCTTGTATGGTATAAAATCAACCAGACGGAAATGGGATCTTATTTTTCAAATGTTTATAGTTTGGACTATTTGCATGAAACAATCGGTAAAAAATTTAAAAATTGCACATATATGCTGGACGTTTGCGTGCGTAATTTTAGGTATGGTTTACGAAAGTGAAATCACTGGCCAACTCGTCGTTCCTTCAAAACCAATTTCCTTTCAGAATTTGTCAGAACTACTAAAAAATGGATATAGAGTTATGTGTGAAAATGAAGGTGACGCAACGAAACATGAATTGTATTCATTTATTTTCAAAAAACACAACTTACTCCCGAAGCTTAATCAAAGTGTTATTCTAATAAGCAACGCTGAATATTTTAATATGCATTTTATAAAGAAGGCTCTTTCCAAGAAGCTTGCACTGGTGTACAATCATGACACATTCGAAACATTTAATGTCCTAAATGCTGACATGCGATATTTTTATGGCCATAATTGTTATATTATACCTGAAAAAATTCGAGAAAGTAGCTTTTATTGGATACTTTGGGTTTCCTCTGCAAGAAAACTTGTTACCAAAACGTTGCAATTGTTTGCTGAAATGGGTATTAGGAAATACTGGGCAGACTTGCGGCATTTAGATTACAAGCTTTCTAACTACGTAAGGTTGTACAGACATAGATTGTTAGAAAATCCGACCAAGTGGGATTGGGTTTATGGAAGGGGAGTAACATTGCAAATTTCATTTTCTGCAATATACAACTTCTTTATTCTAACCATGGGTTTACTCTCTGTTGCCTTTTTGGTTTTTACCTTGGAGAAACTGTCTTTTAGTTTGCGAAAATAAAGTTTGAAATAATAATGAATAATACCAAGTGAAGTAATGATTCTTTTGATCCATCATGTTGTGAAATTGTAAACTTTCAAGAAATTCTTAACTTAATTTTTTTATTGTCTGGCTTAAACCAACCTAGTATATATTTCATATATAGTACAATAGCCAAGTCCCGTAAAGAATTTAAATGTATGGACAGACAGCTTTGTCCTTCGTACACAATGTATAAATAAATATGTACGATAAAAATGAAAGCTTTCTTGAAGACAGTGCACAAAACTTGAAGGGACAACACAATCACTCTGAAATTTATATTTCAATAGAATTCTACATAGACAAGTTACGTAGTATTAACAAAAATTTTGCTTTGTATATATTTTTTCTTAGTTTAAGAAGTTTTATTCTATAAGTTTTATTACATGTGGAACCCTTTGATTACAAAAATACTATAAACTACAAACTTCAAAACCTTTCTTATTCATGTATTTATTTGAAATATTTGCGTCTTAGAATTGCCACAGGTATCTTCAAATTACATTATAATAGCAATGTTATAATGAGATATGCTTATTATGTTATAAAACCCCTGGTGCTTTAACGTTTTCGACACTCTTCATCATAATCTTCTCGTGCTGTTTATCTCTAAAGTTGGAATTAAATAAGAAGAAAAGTAATGTGGTTATTTTGGAAGCCGAGCACCGTGACCCATTTGGTCAGCAACTAATCCTGGATAATATGGAGTCTGTTTCCTATATAATTACAACCAAGAAGCACAAAACTTGGGGAAGAGGGATATTTTCAAAATATCGGACAGTCAACACTGTAATTATTATTGTGGACAGAAGTAACAAAGTCATTAACTTTAGGGACATTTACTTTTCGTACATGCTTTATCACGAATCGTCCCTAATAGTTGTTATTCGTCCGAAATCTACTAGAGCAACATTGGCATGGTCAAATTGTAACGTGCCTAGAAACTTATTTGTGTATTTCGAAGATTTCTCTGCAATATTCCCAGAACTCATTGTTACAACATTTGAGAGGAGAGGATTTGTATTCTTGGATACCAATATTTTTCAATTGAGTTCACTGGAACTCGTAAAAATGTATTTTTCGCAATTAAATGGGCGATTAGTTTCTGTTGCTACTGCAGGTCCTCCATTTCTTGATCAGAAAATAAGTCATAAAATGTGTCTTTCGGTACCTCACCATCGACAGGTCTTTCTTGGGACGTTATGTGAGTGGCGCCATATTTATTCTGAAATCTTAGATAAAATGTTAAATTTCAGTGTTAAATACGAAACGATATCTTCTTCAAGGAAAAATCCCTCCTATATGTTGCCAAGCATCGCTGTTGCCAAATATGCTGTACAATATGATGAAATGGAGGACTTTCACATGTATTTATTACATCATGAGAGAATTATGTATTGTGACGATCTAAAGTTGACAGCTGCAAATAATTTTGTTCAAATGCTATTGTCACCATTTGGGAAAGATATTTGGATAATGCTTGTAATTTGCGCCCTTATGTTAACGTTCCTGTACGGCATAAAATCAAATACAAGAAATTGTGATTTGATTTTTCAAGTTTTTAAAGCTTGGGCAATATGTACGAAACAAACAGTAACAAATATGAAAACTGCGCATATTTTCTGGGCTTTCGGGTGCGTAATTTTGGGTGTTTATTACGAAAGTCAAATCACGAGTCAACTCGTCGTTCCTCCGAAACCTGTATATTTTCAGAATTTGTCCCAACTCCTGGAAAGTGGATATAGAGTTATGGTTAAAAATGAGGGCGGGGCGACGAAAGCTCAAATGTATTCATTCACTTTCAAAAAACATGGAGTTCTTTCGCGAATCGATCAAAGTACAATTTTAATAAACAACTCCGATTATTTTAGCCCGCAATTCGTATTAAAATCATTATCGAGTAAGATTGCACTTTTTGATTGATTGATTGATTGATAAGCTTTATTGACGACTTCTAGCCAGCATGAAGCTGATGTCTCCCAGGTGTCACAATAAAGATACTAAATAATAGTATACCACAATAACTATTAGGGTATTTAGGAAAGTATCGAGAAAATTATACCAGAATATTGAATCATTTGCGATGGGTATCAGGAAATACTTTGAAGTCTTTATTGATTTAAATTAAAGATGTAAACGCTTTTTGATCCTGTATGAGTTTAAAATGACGTTCTTGAAAATTTTTGTGTGAGAGAGTTCCATATTTTAGTTGCTCGGAATTTGAAGCTGCGTTGTGCAGTTGTTGTGTGTAGCAACGGAACTATTAAATTACCTTCACAAATTGAGCTTCTCGAGTGCTTTTTTAACTTAAAGAATTCCTGTAAAGCCTGGATGTTGGAGGGAAACATCAGGGCTTCATGAATATACGATACCATATAATACGCAACTCGCTCTTTTACAGACAACATGTCAGCTAATTCTAAAATGTCATTATCTTGATAATGGCTATAATTAGGGTACATTTTTAGCATTTTTAGGATTATATTGTTAATTTTCTCAATCCTGGAATCACTAACACAGAGCCAATGACATATACAATAATCAATAATTGTTAATGCATAACATTTTATCATTAATGAATACACTTTAAAGTTAACAAATTTACAGAAATGCTTTAGTGCACCTTTCACCTGGGAGAGTCTTTTCAATACAGAGTCAAAGTGATCATTGAAGGTAACATGTTGGTCAATTATTAAACCTAGATACTTAAAATTAATAACTCTTTCTATGATACTCCCTTCGATACATAAATTGGGAAGTGGGGGCAATTTCACATCGTTAGATTTATGGATAAACATGAATTTAGTTTTGTCTACGTTAATATTTAAATCATTAAAATTGCACCAAGTTGCTAATTTGTCTAATGTGTTCTGCATCGCAGAGAAAGCTTCGCTAATTGTTTTTCTGTGTAGAAATATTATTAAATCATCGGCAAATAGAATGAAATTTTCTGAAATTGCCGTATGAATATCATTAATATACAAAATGAAAAGCAAACTGCTGAGTACAGACCCTTGTGGACAACCTCTTGTCGCCTCAAAATGGCTACTTTTATAGGAACCTATAGTAATCTTGTATTTTCTGTTGCGGAAATAGTCACAGATTATTCTTAAGAGGTACGGATCTAGTTTAAACTCATTTTTTAATTTATTTAGAAGGACAATTTGGATCAAACTGTCATAAGCTTTACGAAAATCAATGAAAACAGCTAGAACTCTTCCACAAGTGAGGTCTAGAATTTTGAAAATGTAATCCAGAAATACTGTGATTGCCGCATTAGTGGAACGTTTCTTCCGGAAACCAAACTGATTGTCAATCAGTGTATTTTCTTTGAGATTATTATTAACACGCTTCATAATTAATTTTTCAAAAATTTTGGCAAAAGTAGGTAGGTTGGATATGGGCCTATACGACAAGGGGTCAAGTCTGCATCCTTTATTTTTGTAGAGGGGTTTTACAGATGCATTTTTTAATTTAGTTGGAAAAATTCCCATTATAAATAAGAAAGAAAAAAGCGCTGCTAGTTTGGGAGCTAGAGCAGATCTGCAGTTCTTAATTACAGCAAATGGGATTAAGTCTTCTGCAGACCCTTTATGTATTTCTTTCATGGCGTTCTCTATTTCTGGTACGGTCACTTCTATTTTTTTAAAGACTGAGAAATTTTCAGTACCAATGCCGACTGCTAATTCATTATTACAAATGGAGTTTACTTCACTGTAGTAAAGATTTAGCTCATTGGAATTTTCGTCACTTTTGACAGTAAAAGCATCATCGAATAGCTTGCATATGTCCTCAATTTTGTCATACGTAATTCCGTTTATTTCCAATTGAGCTATTTTGTGGGTGTTGGGCTTCTCACCATACAGTCTGTTTATATTCCACCAAATAGATTTGGATTCAAGATTATTTGCAAAGTTGTTTTTAAAGAATTCAATTTTAGATTTACGAATTGAAAGAGTGATGTAATTTTTGAGTTTTTTATATTCATTAAATAGGGTTTGATCTTTTAAGAATAAACTTTTAGCTTTTAAACAGTCTCTCCGATACATCAATTTTTATGAGCAGCAGTAATCCAGGGATGACAGTAGCCCTTCACTTTTTTTCTAGTTTTTGGGGCGTGCTTACAAATAATATCGTAAATTAAATTAATTGTTATATCGTAAGCATCCTCTGGATTTCCGATCTCATAAAAATTGGGCAGTTCAATATTCCTAATCTCTTCATAGACTGCTTCCCAATCTACAAGTTTAAAGTTATGTATATCTATGAACTTATTGGGAATTTTTATGGTCTTTTTCCCAAAGGTACAAAAAACCAAGTTGTGGTCCGATAATCCAGTTGTTATAACATCATGCTGGATTATTGACTGTTTGTGGGAAACATAGATATGGTCCAAAAGTGAAATGGTGGTTGGAGTGACACGTGTTGGTTTTTTGACAATTTGGACAAGGCCATGCTCTCTATAATGAAACTTGTGTACAATCATGAAACACTTGATGTGTTTAATGCTAAAAATGCCGACGTTCGGTATTTTTACGGTTATACGTGTAACATAATCCCCGAAAGTGTGCGGCAAAATAACTATTATTGGGTACATTGGATAGCCTCTGCGAGAAAACTTATTACCAAAACCTTGCAATCGTTTGCTGAAATGGGTATCAGGAAATACTTTGAAGACTTGATTGATTTGGATTACACGCTTTCTAATTATGTAAGGTTGTATAGAAAAAGATTATGGGAGAATCCCAAAAAGTGTGATTGGGTTTATGGACGAGGGTCAGTAATGGAAATTTCTTTTCCCTCAATATCCAACTTTTTTATCCTAATTATATGCTTACTCATTGTGTCATTTTCAGTTTTTACTATGGAGAAATTATGTTTTAGAATATGGCAACGTAATGTAGTTCATGGAGTTTAACAAACGAAAAAATTATTTGTGTGACTAATACTAAGCGAGATAAAATGCAATAGATAAAGTGAATTCCAATTTTACTAAAATCATATATAACTTTATTCTTAGTAAAACTTGTAAAGTATTATGGAAGTGTTATTACATTTATATTTTTTCACGAGGATTATTTGGGCAGCAGAAGTATTGTTTAACATATGTATGCATGTTAATTAGTTCACTCGGATAAGTAATTAAAGAGAAATGACAATGAATTAGGTAGGAAAGTTTGAGAAATAGAATAATATCATTATAGTTATATAATGTTAATATATTGTATTTATTATATGATCTAAGTTTTAAATCAAAATCAATAAATTCGAGCCAGGTTTTCTACAGACACTTTTACAATTACCGCTGCAGTAATCATTTAATTTGCACTTAACAATAAATTTATGGTTGGATCGATTATAATTCCCATGAAGGCTGCATAAGTTCGCCTTTGGCTGTAGTAATACGGCCCAACTTGTATTCTTAGTGGCCTAAATGATGCAACAATTTTTCGTACCAATCCTTCCCCTGTGCAATAGTTAGACCATTGCATTTGTTTGCAATGCATGAAGACTTAGCGTAAAGATATGAATTGCCTTTTTCAACAACACGATTTCAGCAATGACGCATTGAATAGCAATTATTAGCAATAAAAGATAAATGCGGAATAAAAACAATATACGCAGCCACAAGTAAGTGCACAAGGGAATCCGAGAACCAATTTTCCGGTTATATAAATTCTGAATGTTATATAAATACTAAATAATTTGCATTTAATAAGAAACGTCCGTAGCCTTATGGTTCTAATACCACAGGTAGTAATTGAATGTCATTTATTAAAGAAACGAAAACGAAAGTTTTTAATTTACCTAGATTTAAAACTAGATTTCTTAGGTTTAATTATCAGTTGCTTTTATCACATTATCAGTCGATTAACAGGAAAAACATTTTTGAATATACATGGTGTTATATGCATTACTGCCATTATTGTATACTTAGGGAACGCTCACTGCTTTCAAGCGATCAGATGTATGCATAGCACAGTTCTTATGAAACTGTGGATTTTATCTGGTCACTGAATGTCAAGGCAAGATATAATATGACTTTAATGAAAGACTAATTGTAACTTTCTATCTTTCTAAAAGTAACTTAAAGCAACTGCTTCCAAGTGCGACTGTGATTTCATTTCTTCAGTTCCGTGTTGCCTTACTCTTGTGAGCTGTTGTTTCATGTCTCCGAAGGGCGTCATTCCGTGAATATCTATAGAAAGCAAAGAAGTACATATCGGCAAACCAAAAGCTCTTTTGAAGAGACATTTGACATTACTTACGTTTTTGAGCAATGTCTGCATTTAGGTCTCTCAAAAGGCATATGGAGATGCTTTTTGTGTCGCAATAAGTTGTCATATCTTTTGAATTTCGTCTTGCAAATCTGTTATAAATAAAGTATAAAAATTTTAAAAACATATGTGCACTAAACGCATATACATTTCAAGACTTTGCGTTTTTCCAGATAATATTCAAAGCAGAAAATAACAATGAAAAATTGTCTCAATCACAATTAAAATTACTTCACTCACCTTACATATGTAAGATGCATCTTTCCGTGCATCTTTCCGCACATCTTTCCAAGGTCTCCACAGTTTCAACTCTGCTACAAAAATTACTATAAATTTCCCTTTGGATTAAAATATCTAGGCTCGCAAGTTAATTGTGAAATTTGACTTATCCAAATAAACATGGATAGTCGCACTGCATTATGCTATGTATAACGTTCTCCGTACACTACTCTTCGACGTCATTGCCCGACATACCTACCTATCAAACTAAACGCTACCAAGCAAAGTGTTTTAGTTTCAACTTCTAAAATTACGCAATAAAATAGCTGTCTACTAAATAATGATCTTTTCACCATTGAACTACCGAAATCATAACCCAAAATTAGGACACATTAATGATCATTTTGAAATATGGTATTAAATAATTTGGTGAATAAATTATAATATTACATTAAACTAAAAATATGAGCTCATAGAAGTAGTCATGGATTCATGATAAATAAATTGTAATAAAGTCGACTAAATCTATTAAGTCCCCAAAAGACTTAATTGCTAGATTAAACTTACTAGATGATCGAGTATTGGGAACCATTTTGGTTAAAATACAACAGTACAGATCAGCAAAGAATAACTAGTAGCAAAATTTTGGAAGGAAATTGGTTGATGTAACGTTGGATTCTGTCATCCAATTCAATTGAGTAATTGAAGTAGAAATTGTGGAAGACTAGTGGCAGTGGTGCGTTTCCTGTGGAGGTACCATGCACTAATGGATGCTAAAGAACAGGACTTCACTTTAAATAGAAGTTCTCCACATATCCGTGAAAATAATAATAATTTTATCTTTGTGTTCCGATTATTTAAAGCAAGGTTTGAGATATCGGTTTAGTTAGAACAAAATTGATGTGGAAGTAGTGAATCATTAATGTGGGTTGCATATAGTAATTTAATTTGGTGTATTTTTGTCATTTCCTGCATTGAAGACTAGTATCCGCAATTCGCATGCAACCACGATGCATTATATCATAATTTACTGCAAATAACACCAATGATAATCTGTGACAGATTAACTTGCAAATAATTCGCTTGGGTACATGTTTTGATAATATTTATCTGGAATACTTTCATTATCATGTGATAACAAATACGCGTAATTTCATGTTCACTGTGCCACAAAAACACATACTTTTAGATGAATCATGTTTTCGTCATCAACTTAAGTGGAAAGTTGTCATTTTACTTGTAATTAATCACGGCCACAGTATGCCACACGACTCATCATTATCTATTTAATGTTTAACGTTTATTTGAACTTTGGTAGGCATAATTATAAAAATAATGATATGTAAGTACATGTGTCACACCGTTTTACAACATTCGCTGTAAAACCGTTCATGTATTTGAATTGTATTGTTCATAGAACTTTAAAATTTCCAATGCAATGGCACAACTTGTCTGCGAATCTTAAATTACATTAATTAATATTCATGATGATCAAATGTAGATGCAAGGAAATCAATCTTAATGTAATCTTGTGAATGTAAGGCAATATGATAAGGAAATTTTGGTCTTTGCTGCCGTCATTATGAAACTTCAATTAAGTTTAAGTAGTTAAAAATGTTACCGTGGTTTACAACAACTCAGATTTCTACACTCTAAATTTTGCATTCTATGAGATGTATGAGACATATGGATAGGGATATACTATAAAAGCGAGGTAAAATTCCGAGTAAAACAGTCGGTCGATTTTGTGGCATAGAAATATAAACCTAGTCTAACTTGGTATTAATCATCAATGACTATTTAGTGGTAGCTCCAAATAATGTATGCTTATAGGTAGTGTGAGACATACATGTCTATTGTCTCTCAAAATGACTGATGAATTGCACATTACTAGGAATTTAGGAATCCCGCAGGAATAGTATTTAGACAATCCTGCAAATCCTGGAGAGCAACGTTCACCGATAATACGACTTTTACACTTAATTACTATTCGTATTTGTACAATTGCCTTATAGGTGCATTTAAAAGGATTACGTGTGTAAATTCGATACATTATGTGCAAACTTTGAATTATCAAGTTATAATTATTGTGTATCATTGTTGGGCTATAAATATCGTGTATCGATACATACTATCAGAATGACATGTAAATGTTTGATAATTAATATAGTTCTGCAGCTCAGGGCAGTTCCAAGGTTTCAATAATGTAATGAGTCAGAGAAAGTAATATGCAGTGTACAGCTGTCATCACGGCGCCATAGAGAAAAAGTTATCTTTTTGCAAATAATGTGTATACGGATGTCTGTATGAAATGCAGACATGAACCGACCTCGCCATTTCAATTGAGCTGTAAAATCCAGGCAGCCGACCGCGCGTTAACCTAATAAGGAGAGAGAAGGGATAAATCCTGACAAGTATTTTATTCATACTGTATAGGTAAATACTTCCGAATGGTTTGACTCACAAATTAACATGTTCACAACGGAACAAGCTCAAGTTCAAGTTCAGATTTATTAATACGTCATTATACTCCATGTCGTCAGAGTGGTCGGACCGTTTCGTTTCGTTTATTTTTGAAAAACGAAACGAAAACCTTCGTTTCGTTTATTTTAAAAATCGTTTAGTTTCGTTTAATTTTAAAATCGTTTCGTTTCGTTTCGTTTATCAAAAATAAACGAAACGAAACGAAATAAACGCTTTTTGCGGAATAAAAAATGTGCAACTATTCAAAGTCGTACTTTAATAAATTTTTATGCCTTAACATAGGAATGCCAAATATAATAAATTAAATCTTAAGAAGGAAATTAATATTATGCTATATTTGGTATTACAATTTAATTAAAGTGAAAGATAACTTTGTTTTAGCAGATGCTAAAGGAAATTAATTGTAAAAATCACCTTCGGTCTTTCAAATTCACCAACAAAACATGTTTGTAAATCAGTTCTTTCTTCATTTCAGCTCAAACAATACAGTGTATATTTTGAACTCATGTTTTAAAGCAGATGCACATTTTAGTGCTCTTGGTGTAGGTTTTAGTTCAATTGATGCATCAAATTAATTAATCAAACATATTTGAAAATATGTTTTTCTTATAGATCATAAGTCAGATAGTATTTAATGCAAAATGTTAGCTTCAAATCACTTTAACTGACAAATAAAGTAAAGAGTATACTATTATTTATGCATCTAGCGGTAAATAGAATTTCATTTCTCAGGTTTTACGCATAAACGAAAATAACCGCTTTTTTTCGTTTCGTTTCGTTTATTTTAAAAACCGTTTCGGTTTGGTTCGTTTATTTCTAAAACCGTTTCGTTTCGTTTAAAAATGAAACCGTTCGTTTATTTTCGATAAACGAAACGAAACGAAATAAACGAAAATAACCGGTTTATTAAACGAAACGGTCCGGCCACTAGTGCTAAGTACATCAGATAGATCCCTTTCCACTAACATAAAATAATAACCCAGCAATATTGTGATGAAACTGAATCAGGAAAAAATTAGTATGAAATGTGTAGTAGGCAGCAGGCACGTATCCAGAAAAATCATCATGGAGGGGCTTATCGAAAAATATGTTCCAAAGAGTGCTAATTGCGCGAATCGCGAAAAATTTTTGATATTTCGATGAAAAATTTCCCCTTTTTCAAGAATTTAGGTGGGGCTTCAGCCCCTAAGTCACCCCCTGGATACATGCCTGGTAGGCAGTGATAACAGATGTGAAGTAAAATATATTCTAACATTTACTATTATTTTTACAATTGACAATATTCCGTTCCTACTTCTTGACATTATTGTTGAGGAAAGCAATGTATATCTTAATTGAAATTATCATAAGTACACGACTGTAGTGAAACATAATTCATTGTATTCAGTATCAGATTGTGCGGCGTATGCAATATGTAAGAGCACTTAAATGTAGGTAATATTTAACATAATAACAAATCGTACATAATATTTTACACTTAAAATTTGTAAAAGTAGCTAAAGCTTATTCTCCAATAGCATTCAATACACCGTTTTGTGAATTTTAATGTTCAAATGGTAATTTAAAACACAAAGAACGAAATTCTTTTCAGAATCGTGAGAATCTTTGAATAAAGGAAGACATCAACGCATAATATGTATCAATACAAAAATGTTTCAACTTTTTTATACCCATTTGTCAATTTGGACCAAAAGGTTTGTAAAGCATATGCAATTAAATAACGCCATGCAATGTGAAAGTACTCTCAAGTGTATGTACTTGTAGCGTTTATCTGAGTTTGCTTTTTGGCTCAAGTATCCCTGACTATGACATATAGTAGAACAAGAGCAACTGACATATATGATTACAGCTACAGTTTGGCTTTCGGCATAACCGCTGTAGTAAATCAATTGAACTACTGTTTGTGTTTACTGATTTTACAATTATTGTCGGATAGAAGTGTATTTTTGTAGTTTAAAAGTTTACTGTACGTGAAGTACTGAAGTCTTTACTGGTGTCTGATTATGAGTGTTTATTAGTGTCAGTAGTGTCGATTACAAGGCCTATAGTATTCTTGATAATATTAAACAAGCCGTAAACACTGTTTTATTTATTAACATTATTTTTTGTCGCATAATTTAGTCTACCTGCAAAATTATAGCTCAACCCACCTCCAAAAATAAATTGGCTAACTAACGCAGATCATCTTATTAGTTGCATATGAAAATTTCTTTGACTAAGTAATTACAATTTTATTTTTATTAGCGTGTATTACTAAATCGGCTTTTTCTAAATAGGTAATATAAATAAAATTATGAAAACTAATTTTTCGCATTTAATATGCAAAGTTTTGGCATCTCCATGTGTCAGCTCTCATAATTTTTAATGTAGCGGAACCTTGCTGTACAAAAACATAACAAAATTAAATGCATGGCTGCATGAATTCCTGCAGAATTGATTTGCAATTCATACAAATGATTTTTAATGAATTTTTAAAATTATTGCTATCATCGTTGCTTTATTTTAGACTTGATATACCTATATGAAGAAACTGTTTAAAACAATTTAGCAAAATAATCTTTTGATTAACAAGTTGCAGATAGATCGGAAATTGCTTTAATTACAAGCAATTGCCATTCTTTAATCAATAGGAAAACGAAAAGTATTGAAGAGTATAGGACAATAGAGTGACAGCTGAAGGCATTTCAAGGAATGCCCTTCAATTTTTGGGTTAATTTTGGCTGTGCTTAAATTTCTCTGGACCTGTCAAATTATTTTAGTGTCATTGCATTAACAAAAATATAATTAACTATAAAAATATTGTTAATTTTGTTTATAAAAATATTTCATTACCAGCTTCAACATGTTTTCAATATCCATTATATAAGCATGATTCATGAACACTTCAACCAAAGTCTTGATAAAAAGTGACCCAGACTTGATTTGTCGAAACGATTTGTAACCAGGAATTGACGGTAAGCAAATTAACATATCCGAATAGTGAAGTTCTTCTGGTTTCCGCTTCGAAGTTGTCGTTAAGAAAAAATCTTGGCATGCTTGAATAATGAAAATTTTCTGTCTTCCGGAAAATTCGGGGAAATTTTCTTCCGAAAATTCTGACAGGATGTCCAAATACAGGTTTACACTTTCCCCGTCAACCATTTCAATTTCATTATTGGTGCCGTGACTCATAATCACCACTACACAGGAGTGCACATTTTCATCAAGTAGTCCTTTTTTGAAATCGCGCAAAATATTCTTAAGATTCTAGAAACACATACAATATATTCTCATACGATTGTTGTTTCAACCTCGATACGATACGTCATACGCCTTATGTTACATTAAACGCACCATTACTCAATACGATATGTACAATTTGGTAGATGTCTAAAACACATCACTTACATTGGATTTTACATTAATGAAAGGTGTTTTAAACAGTTTATAGTTCAGTTTTTCCATCAGAGCTGTTATATTGTGCACGTCTATATCAGATCCCTTTCTCTTTTGATCTTTCTCTTTGAACGGAAAGTCTCGGTTGTTGATTATCAAAACAAGGCCAGGGGGCACAGATTTTAATTCATAAGTTTCAATCTAAATAATCAACGTTTAAGATAGATTTCATTATAAAAGTTGTAACCATGGCTACAGCCTTGTATACCAACTGGCTGCTCAGCCAGTTGGTATACAAATCAATTTAAAAACATTTAGGTTTTACCTGTTTCCGCTCTTTTATGTCATTGTTCAGAGGTCGATTTAAGGTCACTGTCATTCTTTCCACTTTTTCAGTAAGGTGTAAAATAGAATCATTATGTGGCGAATCGGTGTAGACTTGCTCCACTTCACCATCTTCTGTCTCCATGTCATTTTCTTTTTTTAAAGTCACAAAAATCCCGTTGGCACGAATTCTCATGGATCCGAAAGCATTTTTCGACGAATTCTACAAAAAAAATTTAATTGATTTACAACGTTTAGTGGTAGAGCGTTGGAAACTCATAATACAACAAGACTTCTCAAAATAGTAGATAGTTTTTAATTTACTATCTTAAATTATACAGTACCTTTTCAACGGACAAAGATATATTTATCGTGGCTCCAATAAATTTTGAGAACAAAGAACGCACTTCTAGGTCATGGAAAAACTCCTCAGCTCGGCTTCCCAGTAAATCTTCACAGACTGCATTGAAACACACCACGTTTTCCAAAATGTTTCCTAAATCGTCCTTTAGTTTAACATACTGAAATTCAAAAAAATACTAGTAAATGTTGGCCAGGAAAGGAAGACGAATGTTTTATTAGGAAAAATTACCCTTAACATCATACAAATTTTTCTTTTCTTCTCTCCCGATTTTTTGCGACATCTCGTGCAAAAGTATTTTCCTTTTTTATCAGGAAAGCGAATCTAAATTTTTAAAAATTCCTAGTTATAGAAGTTCATTTGAATTTTTCCATTTGGCCGGTTTAAATACAGTTCATTGCCGAGTTGAATATAATTTTTTGTACTTGCTTACGCTTTTGGTACATGTCTCGCAACCCATATATCTGTACAGTTCTCCGTTTTCAATCGTAACACCCTTTAGATCAACAGTGAATGGCTTACATTTCGATAGTTTATCTTTCACTGTAAAAATGAAAAGTTTTAATTTGGAATGCAAGTATCATTAATAAAGTTTATTTTGAAATGGGTAACTTCATTGAGTTTCTTGGGCATTAAAATAATTTTTTCAACAATTGCGTTTAGTGTGAATGCATTCCTCAGTAGTTGGAAGTTATCATCTTACCTTGCGCTATATTTGTTTTGGTTGGTGATTGTTTGGCTGAACTCTCTGTTAAAATGCTTATTTCCCCGAGTTGTAATTCAAATTTGGAAGTTGAACCACTTTTATACTTTATATTCCGATTCTTTGAAACAATATCGCCACGAATTACGTAAGCAACGTTTTCCTAAAGATAACATATTCAGGAAATTATGAATTTCAAAATAATTATTACTTCAAGTTGAAAAATTTAATACCTTGAGCAGATTAAAATTATCTTGTGCATTTTTTCCGAAGGAAATTCCCTCAATTTTTCTTATACTTCCATTGGTAAACAGAAATTTAGCTCGCGGTTTTGGGCCACAAATTAATTTTGAGCTTTCTACTGTCACTTCCAAAGAACTGCTAAAATTCATACCGTACAACATTAGTTACAAATTGAAGATTTATTTTTAAATTACATAAACTTACTAAATTTTGCCGGTTGATTTAATAGTTGTAATCAAAATGGTTTGATTAGCACCAGATGTACCAGCCTTTCTTGCTTTTCTTTTCCGACTATCCATGTTTAATATTTATTTCTTTCACACAGAGAGAAAAAACTTTGCATTTGAAATGGCACAAAATGACTTAAAAGGTACAAATGATATTGAAAATATAAACATATTGAATAGCTGTGCTGAATAATTTAAACTAGTGTTTGTAAATTGGCTGACAATTTGAGCGGGTAAACAAGTTACATCGTCACTAACTCTCAGTGTGCACATGATTATCGTTATCGTAAATCCTTTAGCTCTGAAATGTATTCCAAAAGCTTAGACATTAATGAACTCTGGTAGTTCACGTATGCATATCTATTTCAGGAAATGTTAACTGCTGCTGTCTATACTCAGAAAAGGCTTATCACTTCTGGCCTAGCCTTGATCACTACCTACTTATTATTTCGACCCTTTATAAAGAGCTTAGCATTCCTTACTTAAGTAAACTTTCATTTCCTTGAAGACATGAAAAACTCAAAGTGACACTATGATATGAAACTATTTATGTATATTTAGGAAGAATAGAAAATAATAATAATTAGTGTTTGCTTCTGCTTAGCAAAACGGAGATACCAACACCAAAACCAACACCAAATATGAAAAATCTAGTTTACTTCTCTAGAATTAGGTAGCCTTAAATTTGGTCTTTTCATAGGAATAATTGCAATAATTAAAAGCAAAATCCAGACTTCTCATTAATTTTTCAGTTTTTTGGCAAAAATTTGAAAAATCGATAAGTAAAAAAAGCTGACTTTTTCTTTCTGTAAGCCTGAATGCAAAGATGTATTACATAATTATTATTAGATGTTTTTCTATGCAAAACATAATTTTAATGCACCTAACAACTTAGTGGTAAAGTAGTGTTCCATAACAAAGCAACTAGGCTGATGACTCAGAATCACATCTAGCTTATAGCCTAAGAGTCAGATTACAAAACCAATTTCTTCAGACGAAGCTTCACTCAAAAATAATAATGTAGCAAAGTGTGTAGAGAATTCATTTACATGTTAGAAGTTCTAAGAGTAGGAAGACGCGTCTCTTCTTCCTGTTCTTGCAATTAGATTTTCGTAGCTCATACTTCAAGTAGTTATTTCAAAGACATCATTTATTTTGGAATTTATTCAAGAATTCAAAATGAATTACAGTAGGATATTAAAACGGGTTATCATTATCTCTGTGTCGTTAATCGCATTATACACTATATTGGAAATATCTTTGCCAATAATTTTTGACTACTTTTGGCCTGTTAAGACCACCCCTACAAAAAGTTTGAAAGCTGTGCTTAAGATGCAGACGGAACTCTATACACTGGAAAATGAGGTTAATTTACTATAACTATTAAATGTTCACTCTCAATATTATTTGTATTGGAAAAAGGTTTCGGAAAACCATTTGTGGCCAGATACCTTCAAGCTTTCGTATTTTTCAATGTTTTTTTCAATGACGTGTTTTTTTCTGATTAAATAATTAGTTGCTAATGCTGAGCTCTGGAAAACATCGTACTATAACGGATTTCGAAAAGGATTTGGAACCACAATTTGATGCCATTGAATTAAAACTTCTTGTCCTGAATCATCACATAAACAGCAATGGAAATCTGGATATGACAGCAACCTTAAAACTGTTTAAATCTTGTACGAAGGCTTTTAAACTTTTAGGTGGTGCTTCAGAAACTGTAAGAATATTTCATAACCTTTCATATAGTGTATATGTGTATGTATAGAAATTATGACTAATTAAACTGACTTCGTTTTCAAGCATGTTTTTCGTTTTATTGCATTTTAAACAAAACCTAATTCTATATTTCAACTTAAATCTTAGATTGACGAAATCAAGGAAATAAGACTTATTCAATTATCAGTGTACGAAACACAGCTGATACGCCTAAGTCATTTCTGGCCACGATGGAAGTTATATAAATACATGGACTCCCTTGCAGACACTCACTTCATTTTTGACCAACAGCAACATGAGCCTTATATCACGGATAATGTTAGCCTCAAAGAATCCATGGAACTCGTGACAACGTTGCTTCAGCTTTTCAAAAGAAAAAAAGAAATAACTCACAATGTAATTTCAGATAACAATAGAACTAATTTATTAACAAAGTAGTCCTTACATAATTATCACTTTCAGGTGCAATAAACATTTTTGCATAATTGCAGGTTGTACAGTTATTGAAATCGAACCAAGATGTGCCAAATAGCTCCAAATCTGAAAAACGTCAGTCAGAAATTCAATATGAAGTGTCTTATAAGTTAAATGAACTACAACATGTTAAGAATAAGATGGCTAAGTATTATGCCGACAATAAAGTTAGCTTTGGAAGAGTTTACTCGGAAGTTGTAAAAGCTACTGAAAGAATTCAAAAGTTGTTTAAAAAAGTAGTGGAGAACGTAAGTCTTAAATTATTTAAATTGAATTAGAAAAAAATACTTCGCAAAGTAAAATTCAAAAGGTTAGAAAATGTTTTATATTATTAATAGGAGAAAAATCATTGGAGCTCATTGGAAAATCGAATCATTGCTAAAAGGAATTCAATTGAGAATTTGCAAAAGGAAGCAGAAAAAAGCTATCACCTGAATTTTCAACTGACTATGGCATATGATTTGGACTCCGAAGATACCCACCAAGAATTTTGAATTGTTTAGGCAATATTTTATATCTCTGAAGCAAAAATAATAGTAATATTTTTCATAGATTTAAAATTAAATGTTTTAAGAATGTTTTACACTACATATGCAACAATTTTGGCTGAAAATTGGCAGTCTAATAAAAGTTAATTAAAATGACTGTTCTGTGACATTGCATGGTATAATCGTAAGTCTAATAAATTTGGCAATTATTACTAATTATGATGTTTGTACTATTTACTATATCACTGTATTTGACTTTACTCTTTGCCTACCACACTAAACATTTCTGTAATTTATTATTCCATATTGAAAAAATTGTAACTATTAATCTGTATATATGATAGTGCCCTAGTACTTTTACCCTGAGTGCTTCATCGTCTAACAGCCCAGTTAAAATTTATTTAAAATTAAATTCTGAAAGCACAAATTTTCTTCTTATTAATTGATGCACTTCTTTAGTATATTGTTACTGTTCTTACCCCTAAAATGTAGAACATAAGTATACAAGGTATATAATATCATGATGCAGTGTTCAGTATATGTTACTATATACCCTATGCTCACCATTTTTCTAGACTGAAATGACTCATAGTCACGTATCTCGCGTAAGTGCGCATTCACATTACAATACCGATTCCTTTAGGCCAACTTTAACCCAAGAATGTGTGTCATGTATTTTGATTAGTTGCTGCAATAAAAGACTGTATATAGTAACACACTGAATATAAAATGATATATACATTAGAGTATGATTCTAATGCATTAGAATACAAATGTGTCCTTGTTTCTCATAGTAAATATTACTAATGCAAAAGATATGAACTTACTGACAAATTGGATTATTATACTTTACATATTTAAATAACATCGGGCAACTATGTTTATTTTCATAAGTTATGATGTATAAATGTAAATCTTGCAATTAAATCATGATGACATTTATTCCCAGTTGTTACCTTACAGTGGCATTTCTTTCATTATTTTATCGTGTATTTTTGAATACAATATAATGAAGCAATATCAAAAAATTAAAATGAAAACAATCTAATTTCACAGTATAATTCTGTAGTTCATAAATTTCGGAAAATCCGAAACTTTTCGACAAAATGCTCAAAACAAATTACAATAATGCGTCAAGAATAAATCAAATCTAATTACTGCAGACAACCTGATAAAAATTCTAAGTTAAAAGTTAATAAAAGTTTACAGTAAAATTTTTCTGTATTTAGGAAATTCTTTTATTTTCTAGCTCATGATATGGGAATTAATTAGCCGTGCTTGAAACATCTTATGCGAATCGGTGCGACCAAGATGTGACAACAGTGATGAGTATTCCTCGGTTAATTTGTATAACTTGCAGTACAACACTAAGACCAAAAAAGTGCAAAGTCCGAAAGTCCAAACAGCTGAAGTATTGTATCAGCATTTATATATATCTAATATATGACATTATTATAATGAAATGCTCAGATATCAATGCACGTGAGAACAACATGCTCTCTTATTGTTGTTTCACCGTCATCGCTGGCTTAATCTTTTCCCTTTTCATCAAATGTGGACTATTCTTATTTTTTGAAGACATGACGGAAATGTTTGATGAATTGATTATCAAAATATTTTCCAGTTAACAGAATTTAGGATGACAAAAAGAAATTTTCAAGAAGATTTCAACAGCATTTCATCTGCAATTGACATAAGGAAATATTTTAAATAAATTAAAATACTTATTAATTATATATGGATCATCTGCTGAACTAAACGCAAAAGATGTCATTGAGGTATGAACTTTAATGTCTGTTCTTATGATAAATTTGCATCAGCATTTTTGCATCAGAGCCAAAAACTCGTCATTTTCCAAATTGTGCTGTTTGCTACAAACCTGAAAAAGAAAAGTCTAAAATTCTTTTCCATCCCTGAAGTTAAACACGCTTACCGTACTGATTTGCGGAACTAAAATATACTAAAGCTGCATCTAACAACGCAAACTTACAATGCTTATGCTGACTAAGAAGTTCGCTGTGATTCTGACTCAGAATCTCACATTTCTCTTATGTCGCATTACAGGATATACACCGACTTTTGCAGGAGTAGCTGAACTCAAGAATGTAGGGAATTTATTTACGAATTGCAAGTTACACATGTCAGAAGGCCCATCACTTCTTACAAGTTACAAAGTGGTTTGTATGGTATACTGCATTTTGTAATTAACAAACTCATTGATTTCAAAAACTGAATTCACAATGAGTTGCATTAGGGTAATAAAATTTGTTTTCCTTTTCTCTGTGTTGGCAATGGCATTATACACAATCTTGGAAATATCCTTGCCGATTACCATTGACTACTTCTGGCCAATTGAGACCACCCCTATACGAAGTTTGAAAGCTGTGCTTAAGGTGCAGACGGAACTCTACACACTAGAAAATGAGGTTAATTCTAATAATCTTGAATAAAAGCTGCAAACTTTGTTCGAAAAATGTTCAGGAAATCAATTTGCAGCTAAATACCTACCTATAGTAGAATAATAATATCTATTTTATTTTTCTGATTTTTGCATGTTGTCTATTGGTAGTTGGAAATGTTAAACTCGGAAACGGATCCTACACTCATAAATTTTGAAAATGTTTGGGAAACAAAATTATCAACTATTGAACAAAAATTTCTGGCGGTGAATGACTATGCAAACAAATTAGGACCACTGGATCTAGCAGAACTGTCAAGACTGTTGGAATCCTCCATTGAGGGTTTTAAGTTTATGAATGGTATCACAAAAAATGTAAGGATATTTCATCTCTTTATGCTTTCAAAACCTTATTACAATTGGCCAATTTCCTTTGCAAGTACGGCATTAATTTAACTATGCTTATGACTAAGTAGAATATCTCCAATTAAATTGTAATTTTATAAAAGCCTTAAGACAAGTGCAAAATTTAATCCAGATTTTAGACGTAACGTTTTTTAAGGTGATTTTTCAATTATTGGTACCATTCGAAGATGAATTGCACAAAAATAAAATGCAGAAAAGCAAGGGCATTGTTTTTCGCTTGAACGTTTGAACTTTAAAGTTGTGCGAAGACTTTAAAAATCAGGCTTTTATCTGACGCACCTCTATTTCTCCCACAAAATTTCTAACATTTTGATTCTCTTTTTAATCCTCTCCTGAATTGTGCTCCGCAATGCAATTTAAGATTCCCTACCTGTTTGGCAAAGTCCCGTTTGGCAAATCAAAAATTTTTGATCGGTCGCCCCGTTTGGCAAAAGTCAAAATTCGCCAAAGGGTCCGTCAGGATGCCCCGCTTGGCAAAGATTGTGTATGAGGTGTAATATGATAATTTTTTGTTTTTCAGCTGTATGTGCTATTCAAATTTATTATTCATCAGTAATGTAATCAGTCAATGGTAATACTAGTAATGAAATGATGTTATAATGATATTGTAATGTCATAGATAGTTCACTTTAAATTGTAAGAAATTATGCGTTCATTGAAAAGCACTCTATAGCTGTGCTCAAGCTTATCTGGAAGAACACCATATGCCAGGGGGTAAGAAACTGATTTGATAATGCGTCCTTCGTCATCTTTTAGGTAAAAATAGCCTAGTATGGAATAAACTTGACCTTTTTTGTACAATCTAGGACATACTTTGAATGTTCCATCCAAAGACCAAGTGTCACACTCAGACAAACGACGCATGTTGTACTAAAGCATACCGTTAAGGTACAAGGTACGTATGTTAGGTACACTGTGTGTGTAGGTTACAAACTGATTTACATAACGTAGATAATCTTATTAACTATCTACCTTCTCTACTAGTTATGTACGTACTACTTTTACAGTACTGTAAAAGTTTATCGTCTTTGCCAAACGGGGCGAACAGACGACCCGCTTGGCAAATGGCTGTTTTTGGTCATTTTTCCCAAAAATGAGAAAAAATTTGCCAAACGGGTCTTTTGGGTGTTTGCCAATCAGGGTTTGCCAAACGGGGCTTTGCCAAACGGGGAGTAAACCGCAATTTAAAATAAATCGGATGACAAAGTTTTTCCTCAAAAACAAAATAAATTTTGCACTTCGCCTTGGCATACAAAATTCTGATTTTGACAAAATAAATGTAACGAAAATAGAACTAATTGCACTTTTATATTCAAATCTTTAGTTTAAACAACTCAAAAAAGAGAGGCTTGGTGAATTATCAGTGTACCAAACAAAAGTAAAAAATCTACATCGCTTCTGGCCAAAATGGGAGTTGCATAAGCATTTAGATTCCATGGCAGAAATCAATATTATATTGGACCGACACCAAGAGGAATCTCATACGACCACTGATAATAAAAGCTTAAAAGAATCCATAGTACTCGTGACAACGTTGCTTCAACATTTCGAAAGAAGTGAAGAAGTAAAACAAGATGTAATTTTGAATGATAATAGAATATTTTTAATAATAACTTTAAAGCCATTATTACATGAATGCTCTGCGGTATAATAGAAATTGTGTTATTATTACAGATATTACAGTTATTGATATCCAACCTAACTTTGGAAAGTAGCTCCAAAAACTTTGAAAAAAATCAACAAAGAAATACCATTCCATCCAAAGTGAATGAATTGAAAGATATAAAAAATGACGTTGTTCATTATTATAAAGAAAATTCATTAAAGCTCGGAAAAATTAACTTGGAAATTTTAGGGGCTACTAAAAGGATTCAAAATTTATTTGAAAGAGGAATGGAGAAAGTAAGTCTGAGTTTAATTACAATTCAGCTGGAAAAGGAATTAAGAGATTAAAAATGTATAAATGTTTAATATTTTCAATAGGAGCTAAATTATTGGACCTCAATGGGGAACCGACTCATAGAGAAAATGAAAGTTAATCAAGAATTGCAAAAAGATATATTAGAAAATCCTCACTTAAAAGGTATCGTAAGAATGGCAGATGCTTTGAACGCCGGCAATACCCATGAAGAACTTTGAAGGGTTTTAGGAAAAACTTGTTATAATTTGCAAACAAAATGATGCGATATTTTTTGAAAAGTTAAACTTGGTTTAAGTCGCCAAAAAATACTGTATCACACCTGTATGTTTCAAAATCCGCTTTCTTTTTAATTTAATTGTAATTAATTGTAATGTAACAAATACCTATAGAAATGTGTTATATATTATTAGCGATATTTAGGTTTGAATTTTAATCCTTTGTGATCTTAAGATGTACATTGAATTGAAAAAAATTTACCCACAAAAAAGTTCTACGTCATAAATAAACAAATGTCTGTTTTGCTAAAAATAAACTTCGAAACCTCTTCAATGCCCTTCAGTTAATAAAACCTCCTATACTACAAACTATTTTTCTCGGATTTTACAATACGACCACTCTCTTAAAAATTGATGTTAAAAAATATGAAGTTTTGTAGTGTAGATTAATAGATTTGAACCCTTGTTTCTATTTCGTCGTGCCTGTAAACTTAACGAAATTTTAGAATTACGGTTTTATTACGCGAAAGCAACGCAAAGTCTTTTTATATTACTCTTATAATATATAAATATACTTCTCCGCTAAACAAAGTTAATCACCGACAGTATCAAAAGTCGTAATTTTTATTAAGAGTCGATTATATCTCTGAGAAAAAAGCAAATGAGGGGATGAGTAGTGTAACGGCATTAGCAATTTCATAAGCTTAATTACCTTGATACGATTATCAATATGGCCAGGAAATTTGGCACAATTTATTTCAAAATCTAACACCGTTATACCACTCACACCTAACGAAACGTCCTAACTGGTAAATTTTCATTTAAAGTTGCCTTATAAGTTTAATTTCCAATATTATCAACTGGCCTAGGTAGTAGGCATAAAACTTTAATATTCTAATATTTATTTTTCTAATGTCTTCTTCCCCAGCTACATAACATCTTTAAATATATTAATTTGTGTTTTTGCATCAATACATACAAGTATCAGTAGCACACTGGTTTCATAAATGTGTTGGTTTAGTCAGTCTACTCACAGCAACAAATATGTGCAAGCAGATACAAATTTCTCGCTGTATAATGAATTCTATTTTTACAATATTGTTCAACTGGGCTAATTTTTATAAGCTGTATGAATTTAATGTTCATTTGGTTTATTTAAGCAAGGGTTGTGTTCCTTTTGAGACAAGGCAAGAGTTGTATGCAAAGTACAAATTCCAAAGGCCGAATGGCTTCTTAGTGTTGTTATTGCATTAAATATTGTAATATGCTGTTTTTATATATCCAGAGATGATCTGACATAAAATATGCTTATTTTTATGACTTGATACTTTATAGTAGAATTGTGTGCTTGATGAATCATTTCTAAGTAAGACAATGCACTATATCAAGCTAGCAAATATAAAAATGTTGATATCATTAATGACAAGTAACAAATTTATATGTTATAATTCAGCATCTGTTAGTTACATATAGCAAAGCATAAGTAAGCATTTTTTCCGATTTCATGGCTGCAGAATTCTGTTGATGCTGAAGTTTTACTAATTTGCTTTGATGCCATAGTAACAATGAGATGTTGCATCACAGCGCAAATCAAGGAAACCAAGACATACACGTACTCATTATAAGTTCCAAGAACCAAACAAGAACGTATCCATTTTTAGTAGTGGCTTGCAGCTCTTATTATAATTAACAGTTAACAACATAGTGATTTCAAAAATTGTAACCAAAAGTCAATTATGGTAAAATGTTCAAACTGGTTTTCATTTCGGTGTCTTTATTCACATTTATCACTATCTTGGACATATTTTTTTCAATTAATATTGAATACTTTTTACCAGTTACCAGTCAAGGAGCACAGAGTCTGAAAAGTGATTGACTAGTGTGCCTACAGAACTCTACAAACTGGAAAACGAGGTTACGTTTAATGTTGCAAAGTCACTGTCACATTTTCTCCAATAAATTTAAAGTTTTGGAGGACTAACAATTTTGGTAAACATTTCGTGTTTTCTCACGTTGCACATTTTTTAAATAAATAATTAGTATCCTAAGATTAAATGTATTAAATTGTAAAGAAATTTTTAAAACAAGGGTGGTACCAAAATTGGCAATTGCAAAACTTTCTGAATGACGAAGAAAAGAACTATGCACCGCTGAGAGTGACAAGACTTGGAATCCTGCATTGAGTCGATTAAAATGTGGGCACAGTATTCGACAAAACGTAAGAATATTTTATGACATATGATGTAGGTATTCTATAAGTTATAAATAATAGCCAATTTTCTCCGCGAGAGCACACTTATAGGTCAGCTGCGTGTTTACCTACTAAATAGAATTTCTCTTTTACATATGAAATTAATCATTCATTTTTAATTCAAATTTCTAGTTTTTGCAAATTAATTAAAAAGAGCTTTGAAATTTATCAAGTATTAAATGAAACGTGTTAAAAATGTTTTAAAAAGATATCTACAAGCAAAATAAAGTAAAAAATGTTTTATATTTTCAATAGGAGAAAAAAATGATGATTGAAGCTCACAGTACAGCGCTTGTTTGCGAGCAAATTGTGCGTTATTGGAAAACTGCAAATTATGGAAAATGGACATCATAACTTTCTTGCCTTTCTAATTTTTGCATTGTTTGACTACTGAAGAAAACCACAAAGAATTTTTAAATTTTCAAACAAAAGTTTTTTTTACTAATTAGAAACAAAAATTGCATCAAAACTTTTCATTAGTCTTGATTTAGAAGTAAGTATCAAAAATATGTTATAGTGTGTTCAAAAATAACCAGGGAAAGAAAAAGTCAGCTTTTTGTCTTTAATATAGTGTCAATATAAATGAAAATGTATAAATATCGTACTGTACCTATATAAATATATGCTTGGGGTATATCAAAAAGCCAAACAGGTCAAAAAATACAAAAAGCCGAACTTTTTCCTTCCTTGAAAATGATAAGTTTTTCTCTAAGCATGTGTTACAAAAGTCATAATTATAGCATTTAATTATGGGCATTTCCATTATTAAATTTGGTTATAAATACAAGGAAAACCAATTCTACTTTAATTAGAATTGGTGAGCCAGACTAAAAGAGGTCCGCTCGGAAACAGCCTCGTATTGGGTTCCAAAAATTTTAAGATCTCGTTTTAGAGAAAAATATGTAGGGAACATCACCACACGGTACCTGAAGTACCGCGTTAGTAGCCGCAAGATCAATAAATTTCGATTAGAATATAAGTCTTTTTACAGAGGTTGAATTTTACATTTCGATACCAAATGATGCGAAGCATCGTTGGTGCTCGCGGAATTGCGAGTTTAGATTAGAGTATTTAGAAATTCCTTTACCATATCTTTATTGGTTTCTGAAATTTTGAAATATAATTTCTCCCCAACTGCAAAAAAAATAAATATATTTGGGGACAAGATTGAAATTGGAAATTTGTGCTCTGATAAAAGAGTCTAGTCGATTTCTGACTAGATGGCTTTTTTTGCTATAGTTTAAAACACAAAATACATTTTCATTTTCAGTGTTTTGAGAGGGAATAGATTGAATATTGTAGTGACGCAAAATATGTTTGGAATGGTTAAAGAGATAAAATATACTCATCCAGGTTTCTGGTTTGAGTATCTCGTTTCGTGGCCTAGTTGGTATATGTATAGTGTGCAATGTTGGTCTATGTATATAGTATGGCCTTTTTAATGACTCTTGAAATGACATTGGGCGGATAGTTTCTTCTGAGAAACTTTTGGAAGAGAATTTCCAAGTCAACTAGGCATAGGTGTGGGTTGTTGTTGTTTCGAATTATGCGTATAGCTTGGCCATACGGGAGACTATTGAGTAAATGTCTTGGGTGACATGAATCGTACAAGACGAATTCATGTTTTGAGGGAGGCTTGGTATAATTGGTATAAGTCACAAGTTTGTCTTTATTTATATATATATTGTAAGGTCCAAAAAATTTTGCAAGGAACCAAACTCATTATTAAAAGTAAAATCCTCATCTACAAGTATTGCATTAAAATCTGGAGAATTTTCAGAGTCGTGAATTATAAATACGTCATCCAATAGTCTAGTATATAAGGGACAAATGGATGGGGGAATATCTTTCATGAGATTTGACATTACTACGGAAGCCAGAGTATTGGTAATACTAACACTGGAGGGAGAACCCATGGCGATTCCTTTTATTTGATGAAAAATTTGGCCTTCAAAGGACAAAAAGTTTGTATTTAGTACTGTATTTAGTAATAATTTGAGGTGAGGAGCTGTAATGAGTATTGGAAGGGAGTCTTTGATTTTATCATGCCACTTTACAAATTGTTCAAGTATAGTCCTTGAACATCTTTCAAAACTAATTTGGGTGTACATACCCGAAATGTCGATAGTAGTCATGGTATATTTTTTATTGGGATGTAATTTGACATGCTCTAACTGTAAAATTAAATAGGGGGTGTCTAGTAAAATATTTGGCATGTAAACCATTAATTTAATTAGAATAGAATCCAATAAATACGCTAGTCGCTGACTAGATGTTTTTATGCAAGAACAAATAGGTCTACCCTTTGGGATAACGTTATTAAACGTTTTATGCAATTTGGAAGTATGCAAAATTTGCCTGCCTCAATTTTTTGGGGAAAAATGACCAAATCAAATCATTTTTCTTGAATTTGGTGGCGAGAGTCATTTTAAGTATGCCATGGATACATTTCCCAATACCAAATATTACTAAAACCTAAAAACTTATAATGCATTATCTGTGCTTTACACTATATATAAACTATTATCCTAAGTTACTACGGTATACATATAATATTACGTCGTACATTCCTAGATTTTACAAGTATTACTGTATATATGCTTATACATATGCCTATGCATTATGCAATTATCACTACTCTATGCATAAGTCACTCTCTTAGACCGTACTTTATCCCTCGTTTATTATTTATATATTTATATTCCTTATATTAAAATATATATGTAAACCTAAATCGGTAACATTTCTATTTTTTATTTACTCCGTACGTCATCTCCCTATATTCCTACACGTCAGCATAATGACTCTCTTTCATTCTCTCCATACACTTTTTTCCTTCTTATTTGTGATCTCTGTCTCCTTATCTGGAGTTTCGTCGTCCACTGGCTGCCTAAGCCCCTTCAGATCCGTTTCTACTTGGCACAATCGTCTCTCCTTTGCTTTGCTTAGTGTCCTACAGCTAATTCCTTTAAGGTTCCTTTCTACATACCAAGTAAATGAGTACCCATATACTAACAGCTATTATCCACAAGAAAAATAAAACCATCTCAAAGTAGAATTTCTCTCTTTCCAGGTCTATCTGTATTATCTGCTCCTGTTGCTCTTCAGTTTTCTCCTGCTTCAGGTTCGAGTAGGTATTTAGTAGGTGAAACTGAAGTTGGTTGTTGTAAATATCATTGTAGTCGAATCCATACTTGTTTCCAAAGTCATACGGTGCTCCAAAGATGAAGTAAATAAAATAAATTGTCAATAAATTTCTTTTTATCGGCTACTCTGTCCTCTATATTTTCTTTTGTTGTGACGAGACAGCTAAACCACATCATAAGTTGTACGATATTCATTCTGCTAAGTGAGTACATAATACACATGTGTTAATAATTCTGTTCTTATTGCATATGTATTAACTTATATCGGCAGATTCTTAATAATATAACCTTACACTATATAATTAAACTACCTAGCTATTTTATGTTTTTACACTTTTATCTCACATATAATGCCATTAGACCTATACCTTATTATATATACTTAATAGCTACTTATATATAGTTACTACTTGATACCTACTTATATATACTTAATACCTTCTTATATAAACCTAATGCTTAACAATACTTTTATAAACTTAATAGTAATTTCAAATTATAAATATTTTCTTGTCTTACTTGTTGTTTGAAGTTAACTTTCGCGAGTCTTACTTAGATTTCTGTAGTTATTTATGTGCTCAGCTCAGCATCATTCTCTATCTTAAATCTAATACATAATTGAAATTTCTCTGCATAGATTCACTCCTT
The DNA here is from genome assembly GCA_020352615.2 of Yoshiicerus persimilis. Lineage (NCBI taxonomy): Eukaryota > Metazoa > Arthropoda > Collembola > Entomobryomorpha > Tomoceridae > Yoshiicerus > Yoshiicerus persimilis. The sequence goes on from CM036940.2 coordinate 74,581,023, forward strand.
CTTTTCTGTTTTTTATTTTACACATTTCGTGCAACATTTTTATTTTATCTTCTTGTCACTAAAAATGAGCTGATTTTGTCTGGTCTTACTTTTGGCATTCGAATACACAGTGATAAATTGTATCGTTAGCATCTATTTTACAATATTTGAATTTTTCAGTGGGTATACATTTGCACACTTTTCCTTCGACTCTGTAGTATGTGCCTCTTAATCTCGCCCCAGCTTAAAGTCGCTTGTCGTTTGTGCTTAACTCTGTTTTTAAATATGTTGCTGGTGTATACTCTTTGTATGTGAATTGCTTGTAATGTGCATTACAATAAGAATTTAGCATTCTTTGTCTGTTTTCATTGTGTAATGACTCCTTTACTTCCTCCATTACTATCTTATGGTCATCTCTCCCTGCCATTTCAGAGTACCATATATATTAACAGTTTAACACTTCTAAACCCTTCCTGATGTGCGTTGCCCAGTTGTATCTTACATTGTTATTATCTGTATCTGGCTGTCGCAGTGCCATGTAGGCAATTTTAGGGTGGCTGTCGTCTTTCATACCACATTCCATCCTGACAATATACCCTGCTGTTTCACGTCCCATACCTCGGACTTTCTAATATTTCTGTATAACTTAACCCCCATACTTCGCTCCCATATAGTAGAGTTGATCTAGCTATCGCTTCATAAAGTTTGTTTATTGCTTCAAACGTGTCAGTTCTTCCCATCTTTAATATTGCACATATTCGTCCTACTGCTCCCATTGCTATCTTTTTCCTGTCCTCAGCGGCTTTTCTGCAGACAAAATTTTAACATCTAACATTTTACATTTTTAATGCTTCTTATATTTTAATAATATTTATATTTTAATAATATAATATTAGTTACCAAAGTTCCAGAAGTTAGTTACAAGTAATATATTTGTAGATACACGCCCTTTTAATATTTTAAACTTTTCTAGTAACGTAATTATTTACTGTAGTGTAACATTGACTTGATATGTACCTGTATATGTAGTACAGAGAATGGATAATAAGTGAGATTGTAAAGTAAATTATTCTATTATTTTAGGTATACCTAAGTGAACAATGATTGGTTCGAGACCAATGTCAAAGTCACCTTCCACGTCTTCACCCGCAGTCTTACGCAGAGCCATTTTTTGCCGGTTGCTCTATTCTGCTTGTGAAAGCAAGAAGGCTGCTTTTTACAAGAATGTATGTATGTAACTATGAATAAAAGACGGATGTTAACTCATGATACAAATATGTGTAATAAATGTACTTAATCCTCATGGGCATTTAATGCTATAGGGGCCCTTTCTATGGGAGCAATAACATGGAACCTTTGGGAAGCCTTAGTAAGGGACTCTGCAACTTCTCGGAGAATCATATTTTGCATTTCTAAAATTTGTTGCTTGTCTTTATTAGAATTTTGTGCTTTGCGAGTAATTTCAATCAAATGTTTGTAAATTATGCAGAAACCATAAAGTAGGATACACAAAATTATAAGGGAACAAAAGCTCAAGCAATCATCAATCAAGAAATATGTGGAATAGTCAGGCTCTGCATTTACAGATCTTGGGATGCAAAATATGCAGACATAGCCCGGAAAAACACGTAAATGTATACAGAGGGAAATTGTAATTACCCAATGTATTAGGCTAGAGAAATGGGTGAAAAAATCAATAAACCAAAATAAAAGGCTCCAAAAAGTAAAGCCTGATTCAGACTGGTTTTCCTTGTAGGAACTCAACATTTCGTTGTAGTCGGAAACGTTTATATTTGAAATGTCTTCGAAATTTTTATTTTGAATTCGAGACACATTATTAATATTAGAAAAATTGTTAGTTTTAAGTAAGTCATGGTGGTTGTATTCAAAAGATTCAGACAGCCAACTGTTTAGAATTATATTTTTAAACGCTTGCTCTTTCACAACTTTACATGGGATTTTGGACTTTATGATTCCTAATTCTGTAGTTGTACTACAGTCAAAGGGCAAATTTAAAAGTCTGCTTCCCAGGGCTTCATTAGGATTAAGCTATTTATTGTTTTTATAGTGTGTCATAGGAATTGGGCAATCTAAAGTGAGGTTTTCGATGCCGTTAAGAATATAAAAATTATCGTATAAAAAGAACACTTTTGGTTCTACACGATTTATACAGTTAAAGTTACAGTGTAGATTTTGTAATTATAATCAGTAATGGGCACCAAGGTTTTTACAATAATTTTGTTTTCCATGAAATGACACTCGGTGATGGGAAACTCGTATACTAATTTGTAATTCTCAGTGGGGATAGTCAATGTCATATCGTGTCTATAGATATTAATATCCAGTTTATTGTATTCGGTTTTAAATTCCGACTCTGCTTTAAATGTAGTAAGAAAGATTTTATTAGAGAAAGCCAATTTGGCGAGCTGGAGTCTAAGATGGAAGCTTATACCATGTAGAAATAGCAATGTATTAAAATTGTGTCTTTCCGATTTTATTTGTAGTATCACCAAGGGACTTGCTAACATTCATAAAGATGCTTGCCAAAAGGCCTGTTTTTTATTAATGGTTATCAGATCCTTATAATTAACGTCAATATTGTTATTAATGGTTTTTAAATAGTTATGGTGTTTAGACAATTTAGTCTTTTCAATGTCGAAACTAAGGGTAGAAACAAAACCACAACGCCATTTTAAGGCTTGCCCGCTGGTATGCCCGAGAAAGACACCGCGGCGTTTATTTCTAAGGGATCTAAGTGTATTTGATTTCCTAATATTTTTCTGGAATTCAATTCCAGTTACTAGGCTTTGTTTATCAAAAAAGAGTTGGTAATCTCTTTGTCCAAAACATGTATTATCTACATCTTTTAGGCACATGGCTTCCCAAATTTCAGTATTTAGATTGGTAGGAATTTCAAAAAAATACTAGTTGTGTATGTAAAAATGTTATTTAGTGGTTCGAAATACAAACCTCGGGATGAATAAGACGTAATGTTTTCAAAAGTTTTATTGATGCGGTGAGTTTCAGATGGTGACGGTGAGTAGAGGCAAAGGGGCCAGGAAGCGAGATTTAGTAGGAAGATAAATAGAAGAATCCGTCAAATCAAACAAATAGTGATTCAAGATCTTTTGAGTAGATACGTATAAATTACAAAAGGGTTTGGGCGTTAGGGTTTTCACCCCCACGCAAAAGTAATGTAGACAGTGTTTGTGTTTTTGCCGTTTTACAATTTTTTTTGGTGCTCGCGGAATTGCGAGTTTAGATTAGAGTATTTAGAAATTCCTTTACCATATCTTTATTGGTTTCTGAAATTTTGAAATATAATTTCTCCCCAACTGCAAAAGAATAACGAACGAGTGAACAGAAGTTCTACCTCAAGTTGCTATGTATTTATAATAAAACTTAATTAATCTACATTTTCCATTTTAGTACCTTTTTATTTGATACTACGTTTTCTCTAGTAATTCTCAGCTCATATTTGACAATAGCTCTGTACTGATAGCGTTTCTTATAGATTAGAAATGCGGCTTTGACATTAAGCCACCATATTATTGGTAATGTAAGGCATATTGTACATAACAATGAGATTATTACAAGTAAGGGTTGGATTGTATTTTGGGCGCTTATTTTGTTGTCTTCTCTACTTTGTATTTCTAGTTGGAATTGTTGTTCTTCGTTGTCTTGTTGTTTCATATTGACATGCGTTGAAAACCTGGAACATAAGTTGGCTACTGTAGATGTCGTTGTACCACATATTGAATTCAGCCAAAAAATCTGCTCCGGTGCCGTATGCTGATTTAACAGCTGAGATTAAGTTAGATAGAGCTCCAGTGTTTATTACAGTGGAGCTAGCACTAAGAATATTAGGTAGCGCCATGGGGGCTAGTGTGAACCATTTATGGGTTTTCAGCATGATAAGTAGTATCGGTATACCGGGGCAATATATTGTAATAATACCGAATTCTCCCTTGTTGTGAACTATGACCTATATCCCTTTTTGTGTGTAACGGAGAATTATCTATGTGTGCCTTAATTTCTTTTGTATGCTTAAAAAGTTTGAAGCGAATTAATGTGTGCAACACTTTGCTGTAAGAAGCCCGACTGACTTTATTTTATCCCTTTATTATAATAATACAACCTTATTCTTAGGCTATGGTATGCTATGATGTTATTATTTTACATTAGATTTTTTATGCCTTAATTTATACTACTACTATCTCGATTAGTTACTCTACCTCGCAAGATTGCTTACTAGTCATAACAAAATATTTTCATGTACCTAATGAAGTACCTACTTCTTTATCTCTGCAATTCCTTCTCCTAGCTAATCTTACTCTGGCATCAAATTAATGAAATACAATTTGGTATCATTTCAATATAGTTCGTGGTATTTAGGCTGCAACAACAATAAAGAATGTATTTTATACGAGTAAATAATGTAGCGATGTTAGTGTAGCGCTGGTACTTTAGCGAGGGTGTAGGGCAGACTGGGGTAATCGTGGATCCGTGCGGTGTGTGAGAGGTATAGATATGATATAGGCTGGAAGCGGCGGATATGAGTGGCCCTAAGATGCGGTGGGAGATGATAGAAGTAAAAGAACAGTTGTGGAGTTTGATTTTCTCGTCACTGCCCTTTTTACCAGGAGCAACGCATTTTAATAACACACAAGAATTTGGAAAAGTGCAGAATAGCGTTACAGATATATGATTTATTTATATATATATTCCGGAGCGGACGCTGGAGTAATTTGCACCATCAGCAATTCGTTAACTCAGGTAACATGTAAATATAATTTTAAAGTTATTGTAATTGAATGATATTATAAGTATATGATGTAGCCCCAATAGATTAGTATGATACGCAATAACATTGTCTTAGTATACTATGGTCTAATGTATGTGAATAATCTAACAAATCCAATAACCGTGTTACTTTGATAATTAATAATCCATCACCTAAATATTAACCCAAATAGTTATTAGCTATTACATATTCTACATAAAAGATAATTAAATATTCTAAATGATACGGAATAAATATTTAAAGATATTTGCTGTCCCTTGTGGTAGAAGAGAGGGGTCCTTTGGTTTCTGATTGTTACATTAGGTTAAGCTGAGTCAGAGTCAATGTTTAGGTTTATTTTCTTTTCAATGCTCGTTTATAGTGATTTACTGTTTTCCTTGGCTCAACATGTTCTGAAGAAGTCTTCTTTTGTACTGCTTCTGGCGGTTTACGTTTTTAAAAGCAATCGACGTTTATTTCAAAATAGTTGTATTTTCTCACCGAACTTCTATTTTCACATCTTATTTTTAATGATGTGTTCTGTTATGTTATCTTATTTTTAATGATGTGTTCTGTTATGTTATCTTATTTTTAATGATGTGTTCTGTTATGTTATCTTATTTTTAATGATGTGTTCTGTTACGTTATGTAATTTATATTTGTATGCACTTGATGATTTTATTATTTACTATTTTTGCCGTGCAAAAGAATGAATTTGATGCAAATAAACATGTAATAAATTAATTAGCTCTAAATAAATCGCTGATTTAGTTTGCATGGTAATAGATGTATTAATAGACTGCAAAAAGTTTAGTTCATTCAATAGCTTAGGTATTCCAAAATTCTAAATTTTGTTCAACGTTATATTTATACAATGACGAAAATGGAAAATCTACAATAGATCTTGTGTTTGCAAACCAAAGAGCTATAAATGCCATAAATAAACTCAGCATTATAAATATGAATAAATCAGGTCACACGCCTGTACTGGCTAACCAAATTTTGGAGGAGCGAATTGAACAGCCAATAATTCGAAGTCTGCGTTGGGATTTAAATAACATAGCAGAATATAAGAAAAGTATTACTAACTCACTCACCAAGGATGACATGTCTATAAGTGAACTGAATCTTGAAGTCTAGTATGTAGCAAAAAATATGGTCATGTCGCATATAACGTCACTAAATAGGAAAAGCAACCCGTAGTTTTATAAAAACCGTAGGAAACTTCGAAAAAAGGTTAACTGCGTACAATAATACAGAAGGAAAAAATTGGACAGAAGAAGACAGAACTGCGTTTGCTGCGCTGAGAAAAGAGTATATTGCTTTACGCTAAAATAAAAAGAAGGAATTCTGGGTGTTCGTAACGATAGTACTATTCTTACTTTTACGTATATTTAAAATTACCGTAGTTACAAATGGAAAGAATGTCATGTCCAAACAAATGTGAATTATAACAAAGTTTTTGTAGTCAGTAATGATCAAGTCGACAGTCAAGTAGATTCGTAGTAGCTTCTCCAAGTAGAAGTTGTCAATCGTCATTCGTCATAATTATCCAAGTTGTCATAATATTTTCCATTGAAATTACTTGAATTTGTGTTAATAAAATCTATATTAAAATTATACAGTCCACACTCGCAGTCATATCATTGACGCTACACTGGGATAAAGTAAAATCAAATTTAAAAATTGTGAAAAACCAAGGAAAATTTTGGCAGGCCGAAAGCTCACTTAGAAATAATTTCATTGTGGGCAATAACGTCAATGAGGATCAATGGGACCAATTTTACAGACAAATCCTTTTTTAAAGATATAAGAAATGTGTTATTCACAGATGTAAGCAATTATTGACAGGGAAATATAAATTGGGGAATTAAAGGAAGCAATTAAAAGGTTAAAGAATAGGAAAGGGCCTGGTATGGATCGCATACTTAATGAATTTCTTAAATATCTACCGAACGATGCATTAATTGTTTTGCTGAAAATTTTTAATGTTATCATTGAAAAACAAGAAGTTCTAACGGAATGGTCGGAAATTGAAACTGTCATGTTATTCAAATCCGAAAACGATAAGTCACCAAAAAACTGTAAACCCAAAGCGGTGGCTTTTTCAGCAATAAAACTTTTTACGAGCATTGTGTGAAAGATTGACGCTATGGTCGAACATGTGCAATGTAATTCCAAAGTCTCCAAAGGCGGGTTCCAGAAAAAGCCGTAGTTGCATGGAACAAGTTATCCGGGGCATTACACATTGGAACTAGAAAAAGGAGAAGCAAAAATAACTACCAGGGAGCAATTACACATTTTACTATACGCTGATGACACGGTGGTTCTCTCAGCTTTCGCTAGAGGGTTAATATTAAAACTAAATGCTCTCGAAAAATATTTTGACATGTTAAGTCTTATTTTTAATATATAAAAAAACCAAGGTAGTTATATTTAAGAAAGGTGGACGAATGGCAAACGAATATAGATATTTAGAAGTTATTTTTTCATTATCAATGGTATTTAAAAAAGCTGATTCTTATTTCAAGAAAAAAGCGCTTGTTGCAATTAGTAGTATTTGGCATGTATTATTGAGAGGCAGGACGAGTTCTTTGTTGTTGTTCGTTGTTTTTCTACTTTACTGTATGGAAGTTTTATTTGGGGATTGAGGTACTTAAATATCATAGAGCAAATTTAATCTCAATTTTTTAAAAGATTAATTTCCTTAGAGTACTGTTCGGCTGGATATCTCGTTCGTTTGAAATGTAATTTTAAGAACCTAACTAGTAAAGTATGGGTACAATGCATGGCATAAGGTATTGGGCAAAATTTTTAAAAATGGATGACGCGCGATACCCTGAAAAGTGTTACGAAATGCAGAAACTTTATTGGGAATTAGATGGTGATAGACATGAAAAATATAATTGGGTAACACAAGTTAAAAATGCCATGAGAGCATTTAATTTAATAAATTTGTGGCATGTAGGAAATAGTAATGATATGAAAAGAGAGTACACATGCAAATGAACAGATTTTTTCTCAACTTCGTCAAGAAGATCTAAATTCTTTGAGTGTTTCGACACAAAATGTAATTTACAAAAGTTAATTAGATGCTGAAGGAATTGTAATGGGTAGCTGCATTAATCTCTTTAAACGATAAAACAATTATAACCAAAACCAGAACCTGTACGCCTGTATGGGCATGTATAAGTGCCATTTAAAGTCTACCAATTTCCATGGAATGACACACATAGATGCCCATTTTGTCTTACCCCTTCATGTGGACGGGCATCTATTCATGCCACTAAGATTTTTATCGTTGCCAAGGATGGGCATGTATTTGTGCCATTAATATCAAAGGTGTTCTCCTGGATTGTCATCTATTCTTGTCCTTCAAGAAATTGGCAAATTACCTAAGGAACCGTTGATTTCAGAAAATGTTGTACAGGGTAGGTCAAAATTACCGAATCTTTCTTGAGTACTAAGTAAGTTGCCAAGTAATTTATTTTTTCAAGTTCCTAAGCCTGCAATAATTGTACAATATCCTACACATTTGATGTTTTACAAATCCGGCAGACATAATTTCAAATTTGAATATTAGTATTTATTATTATTATTATTAAATTTACTTAAATCTGATGATAGTATCACCATGGGTTTTTAACTCGCCTATTGTATGTGATACGTAATGTATAAGTGTGTTCTGTGTTGTAGTAGTATAGGATATTATTATATTGTCAAATGCAATGGTTAATTTTTTCATAACGATGTTAATTATACTTTGCTTTTATGTGCTACATTTACTTCCATACTAATATTACGGTTTGGAAGAATTAGTTATGGCTCTAAGCTAACATTAACATTATTCTTGTACTCTCTAATTGTTTGTAGTCCCTTTTCACCCATCACCGTAAGGTTAAATAGCACAGATAGGAATGGAAAAATTATGATTACATTTAACAGAGGTTTCGTTTTTAAAATCTCCTTTAATGAGAGCAGCTTGACCTTTTTCGCTTTCACGGTATTTGTAGTTGTTGTAGGCATTTAGGGTTTGATATTGCAATTGGGAGTTGTACACATCGTCATAGTTGTAACCGTACTTGGTCACAAAGTCATTCGGTGAACCCATGATTGACTTACAGACTCACGGTGCTTGAGCTTATAAACGACGAAATTGCTCTGGAATTCAGATTGGGCAGAAATCATATTGGACTCGATATACTTATAGAGAAGCTCAATAGAGAATATGAAAGACGATATATAGATTCAAGTGTATGCTATAATTTTAAAATAGATAGCTAAAATATAATACAGTGCAATCTTGGTACAAAACAGTCCAGCATTTAGGTAATTAAAAGGCAGATCTAAATATAGACTATAGGTGTATAATATGGTTTCTGTGTATCTATTCTTACTTTATACCTATTTTATATGTAGATTAGAAAAGACGATGCAATATTCAATCAATAGTTTTAATTTATGAACTCCAAATATGTTTTCCGTAACAAATGTACACCAACCCAGAATAGATAAAATGACTTAATAGCAAATTAAGTCATTTTATTAAATTAAGGCTGTTTTCAAAAACTGTGCTTTGTAAATTTTTGAAATTAATACCGATTGATAGCAAATGACGATTTACATAACGACAAGTATATCATTTGCTCGTCCCAGCGGAAATTTTCAAGGAATGACTTGATTTGATGGCAAGTTCACTAAGTCTGACTATTTTCAAAGGCAGTGCTTTACACTTTTGAAATTAACTCCAATCGATTGCAAATGATAATTTACATACCGACAGGTGTATCAGTTGCTTGTAGTAGCAGAAATTTTCAAAGAATGACGTGATGGCAAATTCATTAAATGTGAGTTTTTTTTATAAAAAAGTGGATTTTAAAAATTCGAGCCAATCGATTCAAAATTAGACTTAATGTACAGACAGGTGCATTTGTTGCACAATGCAACATAAAGTTTGAAAAAAATGTATTGATTGCAAATTCATCAAATCTGATGTTTTTCAAAAACTGTGCATTGTAGACTTTTGAAATTAGTGCCAATCGACTCAAAATTATGATTTACATATATTGAAGACGACAGATTAAATGTAAGCTTTTTAAATTGAGTGTGATTGACAGGGTATTAACTACAATGTTTACTTTTTAAGTATCTCAACTTAGCTTTGTTACTAAAATTCGCTAACCTCTGTAATGATCCTCTGATAGTCTTCCTAAAATGATCGTAATATATTTGTATACCGTGTTTAATTAGCTACTATTTATTATAATATTATTTTCTATTATTTAATTATTTATGTGGTAATTACTAAAAAAGGTGATTATTTAAACTCATTAGACAATAACATAAGTAACTGAAATCCACATATTTTGTTTGCTATTCCTTAATTGCTTTAGAAAACTGTACAGATATATAATCCAGGCACTGTAATATTTGCATCAACCTGTTTAGTCAACATTTTAAACGACAGGCTTGTATACTTGTTTCAAATTTTCATCCTTTACTTGGGTAGTTTTTAGTAGTAGTAGTAGAAGTAGTTTTTATATGTCTATGATATGGAAAATATCCTTAAAATATACTAAATAATTATGCTTAGGTTATGTTGTAAACGAGTTATTCGAACTTATTGATAAATATTTGCTATCTATGTCTAGTACATTTATAATTTGATGATTAACACTTTGTACCACTAGTTACAATACATTCTGTGAATCTAATTCAAAAGTGTATATGAACCTATTGGTTTTTTGAAGCACAATAAATTCTATTCTATTCATATGGAAGGCGATAATAAAAAAGATCTTAAAATATTGGAAATTGCATTGAGATATGGAAAAGTGTGGTATGCAGGTATAAAAGAAATTATATCAACAGAGCTGCATTGGTTACTGCCTTAAAATTTATACGCAAAAGAATGTTGTAATGTGTAGTCATGCAGTTCTAAATGGGTATTGTCCATCGTACTTTAATAATTACTTGGTTAAGAAACAATCTATCCATAAGTATAAGTCTAGAAATAAAACTGATATATTTTCAAATGGTATAGTTAAGAATAAATCGTGTGAAGGAATACTGGAGAGTGTTGCCTCTAATCTTACTACTCTAACTTATTACCCACTTTTATTCGAGAAAATCCCAGTAAGGATTACTTTAAAAATGGTCTTAAATGCCATCCAAGTTCAACAACAGATTTGTGAGGCAAAACTCTCCGATTCTTTAAAAAATGGAAAGAAAACATGTAATTTGTCGTGTATAGGCTTTCAAATATTAAGTTGTACCTCCGATTCTTCTTAAATTATAAATATAACTTAAATAATAATAATATGTTTGGCTTGTCTCTGTTTTAAAGTTTGTTAAAAATGTGAATGTGAAATGTTCAACATAATTGCTCATGTATACATTTGAGGAGTTGAATTATAATTAATTATAATAATTTATTTATTGCCAATTCCCTTGTAACAAGATTTTTTGCATTGAAATAAATACAATAAATAAATAGGGTTCGGTTTAGGCTAATTTTCCAATCCCTGGAGTTCTTTTGCCAACTTTTAAGTGGACAGTTGTTTATTGTAACATATTTCCGCCCTGTCAATAATTGTCAATCCGCGGACTTTTCTCGCCATCCGCGTTAGAATTTCAGCTATCTAATTGAAAAGTATCGTTCTCAGTGAGTATTCTATATATAGCTTAACTGTACAATTTACGCATTAAATCATTTTAAAACCTTTTCGAAAATTTTCTGTAAAATTCACTGTAGATACGCACTAAAAAACTGATTTTATTTGGACGCCGGGAATTGAATTTCTTTCTACTTTTAATACGGGTGCGATTTTGTGTGCTTTTATAAAAATATAAATGTTTTTTATGTTTGATTGGATGTTTTTTATATGAATGTTTTGGTTTGCAGCGAAAACCTTGACTTTGATCAACTTTACTTAAAAGAAGTCCAGCAAATATTGTATAAATAGCCTTGGTATGCTTCTTCAACAGACTAGTGGATAAATGCAACTCATGGATTTCTAATTTTTAAAAAAGACCCCCTAAGTCTGCTTTTAGAACTTAGATCTGCTTACGCAAAGATACGATGTCAATGGTCTACAATCTAACTTTCTGCCTAACTACTATATGACTGTCTATGTAAATGAGAACGAATACACAAGATCAAAACTTTGATTTTATATCTGTATAATTTGCAAAATATCAAATTAAAATCAAAAACTAAAATCACGGATTTCTAAACTTCTTCTGTTGATTTCTCGTTCGTCTCGTACCTAGCTTGTCTAACAGCGAACTTTTCTTTCTCTTCTGACTTGCCTTGCTCTCATTTGCGTGCGGGAGTCTCCTTTTCGATTCTTCTAATTTCTGCTGACTGTTTCAGCATAAATATCAATCTAAATACGGACAGATTAAATAAATAAAATATACTTATAGAAAATGCTTACTGATTCATATAAAGACACTTTATAGTTGAGTCCTTTAATATTTGATTCATTTCGTTGGCATTGGTATTCTCTGTTGCTCATGTTATCATGTTTATTTGCAAATGAATTAAGTTGTACCAAAAAGCTCATTTGTACAGAGAACATTCCAATTTTAAATACTAATTCCTATATTTTAAAAAATATGTCAGAAAATTCAAATTCTTTCGGTAGAACGATCAATTATCAAGACCAAGCAGATTACAAAAATGTATCAAGTAGAAAGAGTAGAAAAAATGTCTCTGTAAAATGGTTTTTTGTTTTTCGACAACTAAAGGCAAAAGTTTTAAGTTTTACAAAAAAGTCTTAATTTTTTTGAACTAAGGGTATGAAATGTAATAGAGTTTGTGACATCTCGTGTGCCTGGATGGACCAAAATGTGAACATGTGATACATATTCTTCGTTAGTGAACTTATGCAGTTTATAATACGACACTACATGACCAAAGTTGTAGGAAACCCGGAAGTCCTAATTAAATTATCGAAGTGCTTTATTATGTTATAAATATGTAATACGACGCCTTTAATAGTAAATCATCAGAAATCAGGGAAAGAAAAGTACAGTTTTATTGCTTTTTGACTATTTACTGAAAACTCCGCTCGAAAATAAGGAAAAATAAGGCGTTATCCCAATTTAAATAACTAGCCTATATCTAAATGCAAAAATTCCCAAAAGCCTGCTTTGTGCCTTTTTGATTGAAAAAACCTTATTCAAAATAATATATCAGAAAAGCAAAATTTACAAAGCAGTTCTTCGGCCTTGAGTGCATTGGCTTTTTATTGACATGGAATCCTTTGGACTTTGGCCTAAATTGAACCTTGAACCTAAAATGAATAATTTGAACTTAGTAATCATTTAATCTTCAGGAAAAATCGGTGACAGCAAAAGTCAAAAGGCTGGATTTTTTTCATTCCTGGGTGCTAATATGCCTTTCTGCAGTGTACCATTTTACTGCACTGTACTAAATGTGCATAATGAAACTAGTTGATTGATGACTCATAAATTCTCGGTAATACTGAGTCAGATTCACACAGCTTGCCTATGTGACTTCTGAGGCATTTTAACTCACAAATTTAAAAAATTCATGTTGGTCATTTACGTTTACAAATTCCACCTGTCTGCTCTTCCAAGTTACAATTTGTGGTCTGTGTGTCTTACTCTATTTTTTGCTAAAACTCAGTGGTTTAAAAAACTGAATAAAAATGAGTTATAATAGGGCATTAAAATTTGTTTTCATTTTCTCCTTTTCGTTAATCGCCTTGTACAATTTTTTGCTAATATCATTGCCAATAATCGTTGACTACTTTTGGCCAATTGTATCCACCCCCACCGCGATCCCGCATGTTCGAAGTCTGAAAATTGTGCACAAACTACAGAGGAACCTTTACACATTGGAAAATGAGGTTAATTTTAATGTTGCATAATTACTGCAATTAGTTTTCTAAATTTCTTAAGGAAAACCCTTTGTAATCAAATACTTTGAATTGCGGAGTGTGCATTGTGTTTTTCCTGATTTTTGTATGTCTGTTTTTCAATAATTAGTTGCTAATCCTGAACTCAAAACAGCAATCTAGCATCCATAATTTTGAAAATTATTGGGACCCAAAATTGTCAGCCATTGAATTAAAAATTCGTGAGGTAAATGAATATTCAAGAAAACTAGGACCGCTGGTTTCGGCAGAAAAGGCCCGGGTGGTGGTAACCTGCATTGAGACTGTTAAACTTTTGGATGGGATTTCGAAAAATGTAAGGATAATTTATATAACCATTTATGTATTCAGAAATTTATGAGCAATAGCCAAATATCTTCCTTCGTCTTTAATTTAACTTATATTTGTGATTAATCAGAAATTTTCTCTTTTATATATGAAAGTAAACTAATTGTGCGTTTAATTTAAACATTTAGTTTGATCAAGTCAAAGATGAAGCGTTTGGGCAATTATCTGTGTACGCAACAAAAGTAAAAGATTTACTTCAGCTCTGGCCAACATGGGAGTTATATAAGCATCTAGAATACCTTGCAGAGATCAATATTATATTGGACAAACACCAAAAGAAATCTCATATTACTACTGATAATAATAGCCTCAAAGAATCCATTATACTAATGAAAACTTTGCTTCAACATTTCGAAAGTAGTGAAGAAGTAACACAAGATGTAATTTCCAATAATAATAGAACTCATTCAAGTAACGATTTTATAACAGTTGCATTACTATTATCAGCAAATTATAAATTCTTGTATAATTACAGATATTAAGGATTTTGATAGCGAAACAAGCTTTGCCAAATAGCGCCAAATTCTTGGAGAAAAATCAATCTGGAAATATCATTCCTGCCAAGATAGACGAATTGCAAGATATAAAAAGTGACGTTGTTCGCTATTATAATGAAAATTTATATAAGTTTGGGAGAGTTTATATGGAAATTTTAGAGGCTACTAAAAGGATCCCAAAATTATTTGAAAAAAGAATGGAGAACGTAAGTCTTACTTTAATTACAATTTAAGTCGGCAAGGTAATTTTTTTAAATCCATAAGCTTTAAAAATGTTTTTATATGTTCAATAGGCAAGAAATCATTGGAGTTCATTGGCAAATCAACTCAGAGTTAAAATGATTGGTATTGGGAAATTACAAACGGAAATAGCAAAAAATTTTAATTTCAACGATAATACGGAAAAAGCACAAGGCATGAACGCTCAAGAAATTCATGAAGAACTTTGAATTGTTTAAGCAACTTTTTTATAATGATGAAATAAGAATGGTATTAAAAAGTTAATCATCAAAATGTGTTGATCAGACATGCATGTTCATAATGTGCTATATTTTTTATTTTAACAAATTATACAGTAACAAGTATTTCCGGTTGTGGATAAATGTCAAGTGTCAAGAGTGACTACTACGTGAGATTCCAATTAGAAGGCGAATATATTTTTATTAGCAATATTTTTAATTTCCTTCTCTGTAGATGTAGCTGAAACTGCCATATTTATAAAATTAAATCCTCATTTCTCACGCATTCTAAAAATTACAAATTAAAAGAACACTATTTAATTAAATTTAATTAAATTCGCTGTGAGGAAACTGCATGGAGATTATAAAAACTATTGCTTTCACTAATTACACAATTTTATGCATTTCATTAGTATTTGTTGTCAATACGAGCATCGTGCTTTGTCAACATACTCTTTTACTCTTATATGGTATAGTGAAGTGAATATTCCAATGCTGCCGTTTTTTGCGACACGCACGACACATGTGTGACTTCATTGGCACCTTTAATTTAAATGGTTTACAACTTTCGATTTCAAATACAAAGGTAATTGTTGTTATTTATATTAATTGGCTTGCCATTTCAACTTGTATTCAAGTTTCCATTTTTTGTTATTTCTATCACTGTATGCCCAATTCCTTATGTATTTCTTTGGTATTCACTGTTTTGTTCTATCCTAAAGCTTTTTTGAGATGATGAGCTAAGGACATTTTAGAATTTTAGATCTCATATCTGAATTTAATACGACGCACCGAAAAACTGATAATTGGAATTGCCTTTCTTTCTACTTTCAATATAGGTGCGATTTTAGTGGTTTAAATGTTCTTTATGTTTGATTGGATGTTTCTTTATATGAATGTTTTGTTTCGGATCCCTGGCATCTCGTCGACAGGCAATTGGCACCCGGGCAACTCGTCGACACTTAATTCGCCACGCAGGCAACTCGCCACGCAGGCAACTCGCCACGCAGGCAACTGGCCACGCGGGTAATTGGCCACACAGGTAATTCGCCACGCAGGTAACTCGCCCCGCGGTTAAATGGCCACGCAGATAACTCGCCACGCAGGTAACTTGTCTCGCCTGCCACTCGTCGACAGGTAACTCGTCGAATTTGCAAAAAACCCAGTATATTCATGAGTTCATTTTTTAGTCTTCTAATTTTACTTATTTTATCATTTTCAAAGTACAATTATAATATACTTTGAAAAGTATTAATGGCAATATGTAGGACCTACAAATTTAAATTTGCAGGATTATGTTAACTGTACCCTTTGCATAAAACGTAATGCTACTATTTTTATATTGCATTATTGCATTAATAATGTTAACCATAATAATGACTTAAATATGATAAAATAAGTAAAGTGGGAATACAAAAAATAAGCCTATGACCATGCTGTAAAAAAGTCTAAATCTAAGCAATGACAATTGGAGGAGGAACCTAAGTTAGGCGCGGATTGAATATCTGGCCTTTAATGTTGATTTTTATATTAAATTAATAATGTTAACCACAATGACTTAAATATGATAAAATACGTAAAATGAGAATAAAAAAATATACATATCACTATACTGCAACTTGGACGTATTTAGGTTTATTTGAATTTCTTGCAAATTAGACGAGTTGCCTGTCGACGAGTGGCAAGCGAGGCGAGTTACCTGCATGGTGAGTTATCTGCGTGGCCAGTTAACCGCGGGGCGAGTTACCTGCGTGGCCATTTAACAGGGAAGGAAAAAGCCAGCTTTTTGGCTTTTGGCTTTTTGGGCTTTTTGATGAAAAAGCCGGCTCGCAAAATAGGAAAAAGCTGGCTTTTGGCTTTTTGGCTTTTTGCTCTGACGTCAACAGGCAACTGCCAATAAGAAAAATACACTGAAATGTTATCCTATTGATGTTATTCAAGTGGAATTCAGCACATAATCCATTATTATTTTACTTTAATTAATTAAAACCTGCAATAGTGTCAATAAACATGAAAATGTAGAAATATCGAAGTTTAGAAATGCACACTGGATGGCAGTTGGGGTATCAAAAAGCCAAAAAGCCCAAAAAGCTCAAAAAGCCCAAAAAGCTGGCTTTTTGGCTTTTTGCTGCAAAAAGCCGAGCTTTTTCCTTCCCTGCCATTTAACCGTAGGGCGAGTTACCTGCGTGGCGAATTACCTCGTTGGCGAGTTGCCTGCGTGGCGAGTTGCCTGCGTGGCGAATTAAGTGTCGAAGAGTTGCCCGGGTGCCAGTTGCCTGTCGACGAGATGCCCTGTAACCTTTTGTTTCGCACCATAAAGACTTGACTTTGTCTAACTTTACTTAAATGAAGTCTATTAAATATTGTATAAATATCCTTGGTATGCTTTTTCAACCCCCCAGTGGATAAATGCAAGTATCCAAATGCAACTCAAGGATTTCTAATTTTATGTTATGTTATTGTTATTATTATTAGTTTTTATGTCTTTACTATTTTTAATAAGTTTAACTGCTTAGGGAAGGCTACTAGGTCAATGGCCAACAATCTAACTTTCTGCCTACCTGTATGACTGTTTATATATTTTTTATGAAAATTAGGAGAAAGGCTAGTGCAGTAAAACTTCTCAGGGAGAACTATTTCTACATGTAGACTATGTTTTCTTTCGAAAGTTCCTCTCAGCGAATTATTCGTCAGATATATTGGAAACTGCCGTAAAAAAATTTTTTTATTTTAAACCCAATAACAAGTTTAAGGTTTGATCCACTATTATTTTCATAAAAGTAAAATCCGTGCCCTGTTTGAAGTAATAAAACGGTCCCACTCCCCATCTCAGTGGCCTGCATGATTTTATTGCCTTTCGTGTTAATCCAGCTTTGCAGT
Organism: Yoshiicerus persimilis; assembly: GCA_020352615.2. NCBI lineage: Eukaryota > Metazoa > Arthropoda > Collembola > Entomobryomorpha > Tomoceridae > Yoshiicerus > Yoshiicerus persimilis. Next base: position 74,598,874 of record CM036940.2, read on the forward strand.
GCCAAGATAATGTTTTTAACATATCAGTTGATTTTTCATACACATATGCGCCTTTTTTTAATAGTAAAATTTCGCACAGGAGGCCAAAAATGAACATCATTGGCATTATGAGATAAAATGGCATTCCTAATTGTGAGTACATAGTAAGCGTACCAAAAATACCAATTGTATGTAGAATACCACCACAGAATTTAACTGCAGGACCCAAAAAGTACAATTGACTGTTAATAATAGTGGTAATTAAATAATACTCCTTATACATTTTTAATTTTGATCCTAAATTCAAATGTGGATTCTGAAAATTAATTGACAGCATTTCTACTAATTTGTTAAAGGATCGCAAAGTAAAAATCAACCAAACGATCCAAAACATTATTGAAAATAAACAGAACGTTACACAATAGTATAGTACAGCAGTAAAGAAAAGCTTGATGAATAGGTTTTCAGTTAACGATGGACATAAGAAATCCAAAAGTGGTTTGAAAAGGTGTTCTTCAAGCGCTAAGGCAGCAAGTGCAGGAAAGAATCCAGCTACTAGAAGTACCATCTTTGAATATTGAAAAAGTAAACTCACTATACCGATGTTATAATATCTGCCTTCCTCCAAGCACTGGAACTTATCTATGATAAAAACAGTATTATTATACGTATATTTCCAACAGCATATTATGGTATCAAATTCAACAAGTATACTTTTCTAAATATATTGAAAATAGAAAAAATCTCTGCTTACCGAAATATTTTTTGCAAAATGTGTCGACAACGTTAAAGCAATAAAGACATTTATCAAATGGAATACAAGTGAGATTAAATGCTAAAGTAAATGCCCCGACGAAGGTATAAACAATTGCAACAATTGTCCATACAATGCCGTAGGGTGGTGTCGAGCAGAATAATTGAACAAGTATGATAAATAAGTAGTATAATGTTAAAGCCAGCATAATACAGTTGTTGAAATACCAAAGGTTAATCCGAAATCTGCTGCTAACTAATTCAAATTTATTTGTCAATTTGTTGAACGTTATAGGTCCTTGGTGTATTTTAGCGCTGAGAGAAGTAAATTTAGCCACAACAAATTTAACAAACAAAAGATTGTAAATTCCGTTGCACTCGTTTCTACTCATTGTAAGTTCTGTTTATTATTTTCCGACCTTCAATTAAAATGGTCTGTCCCTCTCCTTTGTGTCCATCTCTCTATTTCATAATTAACATTTTATTGGATTGGATTTGATATGCACAATAGTACTATTCGTATGTATGTTGAATGCTTTTGCGTTAAATCAATGTATTAAATAATTTACCAACTTTATTTTAACATTCAATCAATACTTGATTCTCCTATAGTAACGATAGTCTTCAATAATAGTAAATGAGAAATCTGACGTAACAGAGTACATGAGAAATAGAGTCCATCTGATGGCAATGATTACTCACCAAATAGAAGAAAAAGTTTTGTCTAGTTAATGTAGCTTTTAAATATGTGAATGGTTTCATCGGATTTGCTGTAAGATATGTATCTAGAAAGCACAGTATACACAGTACTCCCAAGTCAGGGGTAACCTTCGAAGTAGAGAATCCCGGAGTAAAGTAACATTGCTGAAACTGAGATAGAGGAGGTATGGAGGTCGCAGACAGAGAAATGTTTCATGGAGCCTAACAAATTATATGAACAGATAAAACAGCAATGCAGAGTAAGCCTCTAAATGCTTTACATTGGAAATTTTTAAAATTGCTGTCAACTTTTCCTTACCACTCATACATTTTTTATTTTTATCGATTTTTTTGACAAGCGTGGGATATTCAGCAGGTGTACGCAGTTTAGAATAATCACAGTATTTGGAACAAATTCTGGAAAAATGTTTGACACTAGCTATAATTAAGTTCCTTAGATACGTTGTTACATTGTGAATGTGGGTTTAATCGAAAAATTGTTGTTTTCATTGGTTTATTTGGTTAATGTATAGTTGAAAAATGTAACCGTGTAAACGTTTATTTTTTTCGCTGCCTTATGCACGTAAATTACCTGAATATTAAATGATGACCTGATTTGCACTGCATTTGTTTTTCTACTGCTTGTGAAGGCGGATTATTTATTATCCAGTTTACCTTACCGTTGCAACGGTCTGGGGTCTTCAGCAGTTCTAAAAATGATAGCAGAACAAGCTGCAGTTCTTTATTTTAATGAACATTACTAAAGGTTTTTGACATTAGTTATACGTAGAAAGCAGAGAAATAAGGTTATGATATGTCTGATGGTAAAAGTCAACGCAATACCAACTGGCACAGACAGGCCTTGAACCGTAATGCGAGAAGTGGCCGCGTACTTTTTCTACAATGCTGATATTTATATAGGATGCACTTTGTTACTACCACTACCCATATGTTACCCATATTACTTAAATGGAATGGCTCAGAGTCATGCACCTATGTCGCGTAAGACGCGTTCTCTTTTATAAACCAACTTTAACTCAAAAATGTTGGTATGCCTGTATTTTGATTAGCTGCTACAATAAAAAGCTTAATACACTGACTATAAAAGGATGACAGATTCTAATTCATTATAGAATGCAAATGTGTTCTTATTTCTCATGATATTACTATTACCGCAGTGCAAAAGGAAAGCAAGTTATTCTAGTGCATTATAATAATTTCCATTTTACAGCATCGTGCATATTTCTTTTCATAAGTTTCACATGTTTCTTTTCATAAGTTATAAATTCAAATCTGGAATGAACATTCATTGCGTGTTAGTCGCATCCATACTTAGGAGATACAGCCGACTAATTTGTATACCCAAGATTTAAAAATTATGTAAAACAACTTTTGAAGATGCGCATACTGGCCGGTTTATACCTTACATTGGCATTTCTTTCATTATTTTATTGTGTATTTTTGAATATTAATATCTTATGTGACTGAGTGCGACCAACGTATGTAATGAGTATTCTTATTCATCGTTATTCAAGTGTAACTTGCAATACGACTCTAAGACAAACATAGTACGAAGTCCGAAAGTCCAAATAGCTGAAGTATTGTTATCAGCTTTATATACGTAATATGTCATTGTTATCTTATAATATGGCATTTTGTTATTATAATAAAATATTGAATTAATTTTAAAGTGTCTTAAAAACAATATAAATTATCCTAAAAAAGCATTTATTTTGTCATAAGATGAAAAAATTAGCCAAAGTATTTAATTTGTCTTAATTGACATGTCTTAAAACATGGTAAATTGTCTTAAAAAGAATGGTTCTATGCAATGTAGGGAGGAGTAACTCGTGTTCATGGTTTAATATTGGCACCAACAGTCTATCCAAAACCAAGCGGGATAATGTTGATGTCTTATCAATTCTCTATGCCTTATCAGTTTTGGTGCATATAGTTATAGGTGTATTAGTATTGGACTTGTAAATTAGTATAAACTTAAGTGACTCAGATGTCTCCGATTCGGGCAACGAGGAAAAAAAGGGAAACCCATTAGAAAGACAAAAGAAACCTCGAACTAGAGTTAGAGTTTAACACTAAAGATGAAGTAAAAGAATATACAAAGGGACGATGGACAGGAATGTATCATCATATCATACTTCATTAACTGGAAAAATATTGCATTTGTACTGCAGATATGGTTTTAGGAAGTGCCCCGCAAAAACGAAGATTATGATTATAATGAACTTATTGTAAATGACTAATCATGTATTATCATTTTGAATAATTTCCAACTCATATAAACATTATTGAAATGCTGAATTTAAATAACTGAAAATTAAAAATTTTTAGGACAGATTAAATACTTGTATTAAGACACATTTCACGATTCATCTGACACTTTCCTATTAAGACAAAATAAAATGTTTTTATGACAAAATGCATTGTTTTTAGACCCTTTAAATTGCATCCTAAAATATTCAGATATCATGCAGGGATAGAAAAACACAGCTTTTAAACACTACACAAATTTTTTTCAGGATCATTGTTGGAAACTGCGCTAAGAAATTAGAGAAAAGGCTTTCTCCAATTTCTCTAATGTAAATCGCGTGCAACAATATGTTTGATATTTTCCCTTCTTTACCAAATATGGACTATTCTTATTATTAAGAAACATTACTGAAATGTTTGAAATCAATACATTTTTCCGAATTAGGGTGCCAAAGATATTTTAAGATTCTCAGGGTATTTCATCTGTAATTGACAAAAAGAAATATTTAAAAGAAATTAAAATATGTATTAAGTACTATTTATCGGGTATCTGCTGAAATAAATTGAAAGAATGTCCATTGCAGTTCTTAAGATTGCATATTATTTGAGTCGGACCAAAAAAGCTAATTTGATCTGTTATGCCATTCAATATCTGAAATAAGAGAGGACAAAAGTTAATTTTTTCCATCCCTGGGTGCTAATGCTTACTACGCTGATTTTGCTGCTTGAATGACAACATGAATGATGACTCAGGTCTCTGTGATTCTGAATCAGAATCTCACATCCGTCTTATGTCACATTGTAGTATTACCCACTTTTGCAGAAGTAGCTGAACTCAAGAATGTAGGGAATTTATTTACGAATTGCAAATGTCGGAACGCCTATCTGCTCTTGCGGGTTACAAATAGGTTTACAGGTCTTACTGTATTTTATAGTTAACAAACTCAAAGATTTCAAAAGCTGAATTCACAATGAATTGCAAGAGGATATTAAATGTAGTTATCATTTTTTCTTTGTCGTTATTCGCATTGTTTACTATTTTGGAAATATCTTTGCCAATTATAATTGACTTCTTTTGGCCAGTTGCAACTACCCTTACACAAAGTCTGAAAGCTGTGCTTAAGTTGCAGAAGGAGCTCTACACACTGGAAAATGAGGTTAATTTTCATCTTCAATAACTGCTGTTAACTTTGTTATAGTAGGAATGAAAAATGCTTAGAAAAGCAATTTGCAGTCATAAACCTGGAAGTGAAGAATATGAATTTTAATTTTCTGAATTTTTGCATGTTGTTTATTGATAGTTGCAAATACTAAACTCGGAAGGGGATCCTGCACTCAAAAATTTTGAAAATCTTTGGGAAACAAAATTGTCAAACATTGAGAAAAAATTTCTTGAGATGAATGACTATGTAGCCAAAATCCAGGTAGTAGTAGGACTGCAGGAACTGGCAGAACTGTTAAGACTGTTGGAATCCTCCATTGAAGATTTTAAACTTCTGGATGGTATCTCAAAAAATGTAAGAATATTTGCCAGATCTTTACTATAGATTACACAAAAATTCATTAATAATATCCAATTTCCTTTGCAAGTACGGCTTCAATTTTACTAAGTGCTTATAACTAAACAGAATTTCTCTAATTATAATTAGAGTTTTATTTTGTGCCAAAATTGTAATTTTACAAGTGCAAAATTTAATCAAGTTGTCAGCCGTAACGTTTATTCAGATTATTTTTCAATGATTTTATGTGGTACAATTCAACGAATAATAGATGAAATAGTACAATACCAATATCATTCAAGTACATTCTTTTTCGCCTGGAAACCTACAAAACTACTAAGTTGGGCGAAGGCTAATGCAAAGTCAGGCAATTATCTGGCGTACACATATTTCTCCCATCAAAGTTGTATTGATTTTTTTTTTAAATTCTCCCTCGAATTGTACACCGGCTACCCAACCATATAATCTAATATTTAAAGATAATCTGAAAACAACATTATGGCTTAAAAATAGTAAATTTTGCCCTATGGGTTTCCCCTTGGCTTTAGCATACCAAACTCCGATTTTGACAAATGGCTGTAACGAATAGAAAACTAATTGTAATTTTAAAATCAAAATATTTAGTTTGAACAACACAAGGAAGAAAGGATTAGTGAATTGTCGGAGTACCAAACAAAAGTGACAAATCTGCATCACTTCTGGCCAAAATGGGAGTTATCTAAGCATCTAGATTTCTTGGCAGACATCGATATTATAATGGACCGACACCAAAATGAAGCTCTCACGACCCTGGACAATAAAAGCTTAACAGAATCCATAGTGCTTGTGACAACGCTGCTTCGACATTTCGAAAGAATTGAAGAAGTCAAAGAAAATGTAATTTCGAATAATAACAGAGATAATAATTCAAGTGATTTTAAAGTCATTACATAATAAGTCGTAAGGTGTAATAAAAATTCTGCCATAATTACAGATATTACAGATGTTGATATCGAACCTAACTTTGGAAAGTAGTTCCCAATATTTTGAAAAAAATCAGTCAAAAAATACAATTCCATCCAAAATGGATGAACTTCAAAATATAAAAAATGAACTTGTTCGTTATTATAAAGAAAATTTACTTAAGTTCGGAAGAGTTGACTTAGAAATGTTAAAGGCTACTGAAAGGATTCAGAATTCATTCGAAAAAGGAATAGAGAAAGTAAGTCTGAATTTATTTACAATTCAACTTAAAAAGGAACTAAAAGATTTAAAAAATGTATATCTTGAATAGGAAAAAATTCATTGGAGCTCAATGGGGAATCGACTCATAGATAAAATGAAAGGTATTGAAAAATTGCAAAAGGAAATTAGAGGAAATCATCATTTAAATGGAATCTTCAAAATGGCACATGGTTTGAACGGAGGCGATACCCACGAAGAACTTTGAAGAGTATTAGGCAAAAGTGTTTATAATTTATAAACAATATGATATTGCAATTTTTCCAAGTTAAACTTGGTTTAAATTAAAATTTAGTAATAATCTGTAATATGTTGTATTACTACAGTTGTAGGTTTCAAAATGGGAATTCATTTTCAATTCAATTACAACGAATTTCATGTAAAATAAGTAATAAGATATATGTTTTATTACTTGCGTTATTTAGGTTTGAATTTTAAACATTTTTGACCTTCAGATGTACGTCGAATTGAACAAAATTTACCCATAAATAAGTTTTATGCCATAAATAAACAAACGTTTGCTTTGCCAAAGATAAACTTTCAAACCTTTTCAATGCCTTTCACATAGTGAACAGTCTAATTTACACAGATATATAGGTCTCCAATAGTCTCCAATATTACAAAATATTTTTCTCGGATTTTACAATACGACCCCTCTTAAAAATTTATGTTCAAATTCAAAAATACGATGTTGTGTACTGCTAAAGATTAATAGATCACTATAAACTTGTTTCTATTTCATCGTGCTGTGCACTGCGGACTTAAAGAAAGTTTAGAATTTGAGTTTTATTATGTGAAACCAAAGCAGTCTTTTTATATAAGTATATAAATATAAAACTCCGCTAAATATACCATCTTTTACAAAAATTAAAAGCTACCCAAACATACCTTTTTAACAAAAATAATTCGCTACACAAAAATACCATTTTTTACAAAAATAATAAGCTACAAAAATATCATTTTCATAGCCTATTTTTTGAACTCAGGGTATGAAAGTTAGGAGTACATTTGTCAAACCTCTTGTGGTTGGGTGTAAAGTCGTCTTACGATAGTTAATTTATGCAACTTATAATATGACAATACGACATACGACTAAAGTTATACGAAGTTCGGAATTCCAATTAGATTATCTTAATGGCTTTCATAACTCCAAATGTATAATATGACACTTTTTTAATCATAGGACATCAGGGAAAGAAAATACAGCTTTATGACTTTTAGCTTTTCGGTTATTTGTTGAAAACTCCGATTGAAAATAAGGAAACGTTTGGCTTTTTCCTTTAAATAGACTATCTAAAATGCAAAAGTTCCCTAAAGCCTGCTTTGTGCTCTTTTTTATTCAAAAATCCTTATTCATAAATATATATCAAAAAAGCAAAATTTACATTTCACTGAGTTACAAATACAGTAGATTTCTCTGGCCTAGACCACATTGGCTTGGAATGTTTTGGACTTTGGCCTAAATTTTCTTGGCTTGTGTTCAGTTAATCTTCAGTTCAGGGAAAATGGGTGACATCGAAAAGTCAAAATGCTGGATTTTATCAATCCTGGGCGTTAATATACTTTCCTGTACTGTACCATTTTGCTGCACTGTACTAAGGGTACATAACAAAACGACTTGATTGATGACTCATAAATTCTCAGTACTTCTGAGTCAGATTCACACCGCTCAGCTAACCTTTATCACTTCGGTATTTTAACTCAAGAATTTAGTTCGTGTATGGAACTTTTTTACATTTACAAACTTCACTTGTCCGACGGTGAACCTGCTCTTCCAAATTACAACTTGTGGTCTGTTGAACATCTTACTCTAATTTGCAATTAACAAATCAGTGGTTTCTAAAGCTGAATAAAAAATGAATTGCAGTTGCGAGTTAAAATGTTTTTTAATTTTATTCTTGTCGTTAATTTCCTTGTACAATATTTTACTAATATCATTGCCAACTATCATTGAATACTATTTTTGGTCAGTCGTGTCTACCCATTTCCCAAGCCCGCATGTTCGAAGTCTAGAATCTGTGCACAAAGTGCAGAAGTACCTTCACACACTGGAAAATGAGGTTAGTTTAAATATTGCATAATTACTGTAAACGGTTTTCGAAATTTGTTTGGAAAACCATTGGTAACCAAATACCTTGAAGTATAGAGTGTGTATTGTATTTTTTTCTAATTTTTGGATGTTGTCTGTTTTTCAATGAATAGTTGCTAATCCTGAACTCAAAACAGCAATCTAACATCCGTAATTTTGAAAATTATTGGGATCCAAAATTGTCAGCTATTGAATCAAAAATTCGTGAAGCAAATGACTATTTAAAAAAGCTAGGACCACTGGATTCGGCAGTAAAGGCCCGCGTGATGGTTTCCTGCACTGAGACTGCTAAATTCATGGATGACATTTCTAAAAACGTAAGAATACTTTATAACAAAGTTCTATATTCCGAAATTTAGGAACAATAACCATCATCTTCCTTTGGATTTAACTTAACTACGCTTATAACCAATCAGAATTCCTCCCTGTATCCATGCAAATAAACTACTTGTGCTTTCTACTTTAAAATTTTAGTTTGATCAAGCCAAAGATGAAGTGTTCCGGCAATTCAATGTGTACGTAACAAAAGTGAAAGATTTACTTCTCGTCTGGCCCACATGGGAGTTACATAAGCATGTAGAAAACCTTGAAGACATCAATATTATACTGTATAATTACCAAAAGAAATCTCATGTGACTACTGATAACAATAGTCTTAAAGAATCTATTGTACTCGTGAAAACGTTGCTTCAGCATTTCGAAAGTATTGAAGAAGTAGCACAAGATGTAATTTCCAATAATAATAGAACTCATTCAAGTAACTATTTTATAACCATTGCATTACTAGTTTCAGCATATTATAAATTCTTCTATAATTACAGATATTAAAAGTTTTGGTAGCGAACAAAACGTTGCGAAATAACTCCAAATATCTTGAGAAAAATCAATCTGGAAATATCATTCCTTCAAAGATAGAGGAATTGAAAGGTATAAGAGATGATGTTCGTCGCTTTTACAAAGAAAATTTATTTAAGTTTGGGGAGGTTTATCTGGAAATTTTATCCGCTGTGGAACGGATCCCAAAGTTGTTTAAAAAAGGAATGGACAACGTAAGTCTTATTTAACTGCAATTTAAATCCGAAAGTTAAAAAAGTTAAATAAACATTAAAGATGTTTTATATTTTCAATAGGTAACACATCGGTGGAGATCATTAGCAAACCAACTACTTGTTAACATGAAAGCTGTTAGGAAATTGCAAATGGAAACAGCAAAAGTGTATAATTGCAGCGATAATATGGAAAAAGCACAAGGCTTGGTCGCTCAGAGTATTCATGAAGAACTTTGAATTGTTTAAAAATCTTTTTATAATTTCAGACTTATTTTGTCCATAAGGTGTTTTAGTATTACTTTTAACAAATTGCAGTTTTGCAGTAACACATGTATTTTTGGTTGTGCATAACTTGTCTAGCGTCAATTACCAAGAGTGACAAAGTGACAAGTGAGATTTCAATTAACTTGTGAATATATTTTTATTGGAAATATTTTTATTTCCTTCTTTGTACATGCAGCTGAAACTACCATATTTACTGAATTAAATCTTCATTTATCAATTATTTTACAAATGACAAATTAAAAAAACATTATTTAGTTACGTTGAAATAAATTCCCGTTGTCGAAACTCTATTCATAACATAAGAGCTTTATTTCTTTAGTAATTACACTACTTTATGCATTGCATTAGTATTAGTATTTAACCTGAACACGAGCATCGTCCTTTGTCAATGTAGTCTTATTGAGTAATAGTTAATACTTCAATACTGCCTTTAGTGCCCGACACGCGCGACTTTTGCATGACTTTAGTCGCACTTTAAATGGTTTAAGCGTTGATTCAAAATACAAAGAGGAATGGTGTTATTTATATTAATGGGATATTAATAAGTATTCATTTTTATCATAGTGTATACATTATACACTTTCTTGTTTTATAAGCAACCATCAGGTACTAGCAACGAATAATATTAAGAAGCTATTACATTCGTAATTTACTTGATAAGCCAACTCATTTCCAAGGACACATTTCTTATACTGCCAATCCTCAGAAATGACTTTCTGCAGAATATAGGTATTCCTGTATACCTTTCAGAAGGTTATTCTAAGAAGATCAGCCAAAAAGCAGCAAAATAGCGAAAGAACGAAGTTCCAAGTGAACATGCAAATGAATAAGATGGGATAAATTATAGTTAATATCGAAAAGTAATATCGGTATTGGAAAGCTGTACGTTATAAGAATAATCTGAGCAGTTTATCTGTTGGCGAAATAACTTCACAGTGGAATGAGATACTTATATATTTTATTATTATTTTCTAGCATAGAATAGAAGTTCGTACATTAATGACATTAATGACAATTTAAGAAGTTTGTCATTCATACAGTGCAAATATTATATGCATACATTTCTGTTTCTTGTAATATATAGGTATAAGCTATAGTCTAACTTTTACAGATAAAATTAGAGATATTGCATTGTTGACAGTTAATTGCCAGAATGTGACAACCGTTGTTCCTTTGATGACAAACAATCCACAAAATTCAGGACCAAATGTCCTGCAGGTCATCAAAGTTCTTCTCATTCGCTTGCCATATATTCTTTTCCAATGATGTTGAAATAAGCGTGATTCTTCTGCAACGTTTCCAAGATTACCGAAGAATGGTTTCTCGAAAGCAAATGCAGCAATCGTTACAATAGGCATATAGATATAAGCAGAGAATCGGATGACTCTACACAATGCCACCGTACCAAATGTACACAATGTTTGCATAACACTGAAGGCAATCAGTGCAATACCGATGTTTCTTGAGACATTTTCGTTGACTATGTGATTTAACAGTAGCATAGATTGATAAGCATGAACCGCCTTTGCAATTTTATGCTTGGCTTCTTCCTTGACACGAATTGCCTTTAGGTAAAGGTTTGCCTGAATGCAGTAAAGGAAAACAACCGTAATGCATTGGAAAATTGAACTGCACAAATGTGCGATGCAGTAAATATTACAGCAGTAGAATATAATTCGTAAAGGGATGAATTCCGCTACTTCTTGTGGAAAGGTTTCTTGCAAAAATCTGGACATAGGATCTAAGTCGTTTCCGTATAATGGTTGCATTCCAACGAAAAATATTGATACAACAAATGCTATTTCTATAATGTCTGTGAATTTTTCAAACATTTTTGCTGCTTTCAACTGCTCAGCCATATCTAATTCGCTTTTGAATGTCGAACCTGCAAGAACAGAAAAAATCGTCAGAATAAATGGCTTACCTGTGCTTTCAAAACTATTAGCAGCAATATCTCTCTAAAAAATTCGAAACATACGAATTCGAATTTACGAATTTAAGAATTCAAATATTTGTCCACCAATATAAATTTTGCAACCGACCCATTTGTTATTGATTTTGCATGTGCAATAAAGTTTGAAAAGTGCAGAATTAAGTGCCAATAAAATTATGTTTTATAAATAATTGTACCTGCAAATTTTACAGCAAACTGCTTGCATTTAAACATTACATTTACAATTTCTGGTCCCCGGAAAAACACTATTAAGTCACATAGAACGCCAAGAAATAGCATGATGAGGAATTGAATGTAAATGACTATTTCATGGGTTTGGAAATCGCTGTCTGGGTAAAGAAGTTGTTTTAGCAGTCTCCATGTCCCGTAGAGAAAAGCAAGGAAAGTGAAAAAGGCAGTATAAGTCCATATGAAAAAATGTCTGCGACCTTTGCAGTAGCAAACACACAGTTTCTTATTATTCCACACGAAAGGGCTAAGTTTTAGCAGGTAAAATACTCTTAAAAATCGTTTGAATGAATCTACATAAATAAGGTAAAATTTTTCTTTGGGGTAGTCAGGCATTTTTTTTGCTAATACGGGGAAAATTATATTTCAAATAGTATGTGTTTGAAACTGTTGAAATTATAATTTAAAGGTCATAAAAATATTTAAATTGCAGTCCCTTGCAAATCAGTCAAATGCAAATAATGCTTATCCCTTGATGTCTTCAGGTTGAAATGACTAAAATTAAAGCAGTGCAGTCAAGTTGTAGTGTAAAGTGAAAGAGTATATTATCGATTTGTCAGCACAATTTAGTCTGCTTTCCTTCTAGGTGCAGCGCAACTAGCAGAAGTAACACAAATAAAATTACCGAATCTTTTCTTAAACATATAATTCTATTTTACTTGTTTTTCTTATAGTATATTCTGCCGTATTTCCCCATTAAGGTGCTATATTATGGTTAGCAACGGCAATAAATGAAATAAGGCAATAAGATTAAGTATGGGGAGCAAACAATGCAATTTGAATTCAACTTAATTTTCAATGTCATTTAAAAACTTGCCTTTAACTGTAGAGACATTGAGGACAAATCCATTTTGCTCCCCGCTGGCCCATTTCCTATTAAGAATATATTTTTCCAAAAAATTAAAAAAAATAGCAAAACATGGTATTTCAACATTGTAAATAAATGGTCTTATCTTTAGAGAACAAATAATCAGATAAACATTTTGTTTATCCAGCAACGTATTATTATTCTGGTTTGTAAGAAAATAGTGGTGGAAGAGAAGGACCGGTTTTTATCTTACAACAGCAACTTTTTGTGACCCTACACCTATCCCGTATGAGTATTCTTCGCACGTTCGAAACATATTATGTACTTATTGATACCTAAACAAAGAATTATGATATAGCATCCAATATCCAATATATATTTGTTTCAAATAGAATCGATTCCTAGTAGTTGTTGTACGCATTCAGTCATTTATATGAAATCATTGTAATAGGAATTACCCATATGAAATTTAGAAAAAGAGGAAAGCTTACTATACCTTGAAAAGCCAAAACTACAGTTCAGTTCTAACATTTTTCTTACTTAGTGTTATACACTTCCATTTTTAGATTACCTTGAAATCTAGTTTTTAATATTCCTTTACATGTCATTTAAATTGAGTTGTTCTGTCATACCTACTTTCAGCACTGTCTCAGTAAGCACTGAAAGCTTGCTTTATAATAACGTCCATGTAATGTTTAAATATTTACATTTATAAATATTTAAGTCCGTCTAATGTAATAACTACTGAACCTTTGCCTTTAATGTGACTTCTAACAAAACTAAATCTTAGGGATTGAGGTAGAAAGCTTCAGAACAACAAAAGTTGGAAATTGGAATATTGTATTCAATCGTTTAATAGCATTTATTACTTAAAGTTTACATGAATTTAAATTCGTCAGTAAAGCTATCATGCTTTGCTTTGTTTGTATTTTTGGGAATCGCCAATGTAATATTAAATCCATGATTTCATTTTTAAAACATACCGGAGTACTTCCGAAAGTCTTTGCTTACAAATCTTTCCAAATGTTCTGGCTTAAAATTGCTTGTACTGATTAGGCAATTTGTAATGCTTAGAAGTCAATTTTCAATTCTGAAATCTAAAAATGTTAAGTAAATGAGATGAGTGACTGAGTAAAAACTATCATTTCATTTGAAGGTCAAAATAATAAATTAATTCATTTCCTTAATGAAAAGCTAGACGATGGGACCAATGAAACGCAACTTTACAGATAATACTACTACCTGCAATATTTTGTGTTAGGCATACACTGGATAACAAAATATGTTTAATTGAATTTTCCACGTTGATTTAAATAAGAGTAATAATTTAATTAATAATATTTTATATTTCCCTAATTAAAAGCCATGTGTTGGCATAATTAATCTGAAGAACATCTTAATAGGTTAAAACATCTAAAATGAGGAATTTCCAATGTTTTCCGTTGGTTTTATTCCCCATCTTAGTAAAGTTGGTTTCAGGGAAACACGGCAAAACCTTCCAGTCGAAAAAGGGAATATATTGTAATGACTCCCTATGTAATAGCACTAATATGGGAAAATATGCATTTTAGGTAAAATTATATAAATTAGCATTTATAACAAAATAAGCATTTTCTAAGCATTTAATAAATAATGAAATAAAAGAAATTGTCAAAAAATGTTAGGAGCATTAATTGTTTGTTTTGTTTTGCATTATGTTTTTGCAACTTATCCTGCAAGTAAATTAAACATGAACTGTCACATACAATTGTCAGAGTACTTTAGCTTTGAAAAAGGGTAATATTTGCCAAGTATACTGTGACGATGATTTACTTCCGTGCAAGATGTCAGTCGATGATTCACTTGCGTGGAAAGTTATCAATCGATGAGTTGCTCGAGTGCGAATTGTCTGACGACGAGTAGTCTGAGGCGAAATGTCTGTCGATGGATGGGATCCAAAAACAAAAATATACGGAATCAATTAAAATATAAATGAAGTATTATGGAGTTTACAGGAGATTTCTTGCGTTATTATTGAAGACCAAGATAAAGGAAAGAGATCCAGATACATGGCGCTTTAGTACTATTTATTATACATTGATTACAAATTGATCAATATCAAAGCAAAACATGCCAAGGTAAGAATTGAAATGACGCAGAATTAATATCTAACTCAATTTACACCTTATCGAAGTTTTAAAGTCCAACAAAATTATAAACGCTGTTAAGGATATGGACGATATGGATAACATTGGGGACAAGAACAACAGTTGTCAGACGGATAATAGATAACTCATGGAGATACACCTTTTATAATCGAAAGTCCTGTATATGGGAACCATCAGCACGCATTGATCCTATGTAGAATGCTACATTACAAAGAATGAATTTGTACAATACATAATTGTTATTATAAATACTTCCAGTAATGTAATTATTTGTCCCAAAATTTGTTTAATTTCACTGAATGATGTCTGATGATGGTTTTCATGTCAGGGCCTCCAAACAATTGATTACAGTCAAAATGATTGATTGCAGCTACGTAAATAATTAAAAGGAAAGGACGGATATAAGTACGAGTGGTATCATGAGTAAAATTAAAGTAAAACGTTCATCTGCATTGGAAAGTAAACTTTTACTCCAATATCGCAACCGAAATATGAAAATTACAGTTTCCATTGCAGTATTTTGTTGTTGTATTATTAGCAGCATTCAAAATCCCGAAGATTTGAATATAATTTTATCAAATGTTGAAAAAATTGAAGGTGTATCGGGACCTGGAGTAATAACAAGTTACGGTGAAGCCTGTTTTCCAATTTCCGTTGGGCTTGACGATGACGTAAGAAAACCTTTTATTTCTGCAATTCGTTACGGTCAGGGAAAAGTTGTATTGTACGCACACACGACTTATATGTTTTCTGGGTCAACTGGATTCGACAACAACCAACTGCTACTTAACATTGTAAACTGGGTGGGGAACACTAATCCATCGAAAGCCGCCTTGTATGCTTACGAAAATGACGAAACCAACTTGGCAAATTGGCTTCCCGAGTTTGGAATAACCCCAACAGTATTGCAACCGTCACAATTAGGAAACTTTACATTTCTTCGTCAATTTGATGTTATTTTCTTAAACAATCCTGATAACTGGCTACCAGAGTTGGAAGCAGGAAGTCCTGCCTTAATTGACTTCGTTGTATCCGGTGGCGGATTAATTCTAGCTGCAACGCCTTGGTCTCATACACCTCCTGCTGGTCAGATTTTTCGAAATTCTTTTTGGGCAAACAAAATAATTGGGAATATGGGAACTTTGTTTGTCGAAGGGGCAACATATCAAAATATTCCCAATGGGTTTAACGCTTCTCAAGAAATGTTAATAAATACTCATTCCGGTAAAGTTTGGGAAGATCTGAAAATATTACTGCAAAAAGGTATCGCGGAAGCAAACAGTTCGGAGTGGCGCCAAATGTTTAACGTGTTCAGAGATAGGATTAAATATGCCCCCGCTGATCAAACGATTAACAGTGAAATATCTAGAGAATTCCACCGTCTTCCATCCGTTGTACCAACAAAACCCGAACCTGTGTCTCTGGAGAGTGACAAAAAATATTTATTAGCTCACCGTTATTTGTCGGAATTCTTAAACATGTTAAATATGAGTTCTGTCATAAATCAACATCCTTCAGCAGTTTATTTTCCTGGTATTGTTCCTCCAGAAGAAAATGATCAAACATCATCTTCAACGGTTACAATAGAAATCAACTCGCATTACCCGAAATGGGCTGCATCTTTAAATGCCCAGCAACTGGAAAAGTATATTCCAACCAGAATCAACACGTGTCATAAAGGAAACAAATTATTATCGGAATCGAAAGATATTATTGATATCGACACAGTACTCTCAGGTTGGCACAGCACAGGATTGTATGCGAAGGCCGGCGAATTAATTAATGTAGAAGTTTTAAATGCACCAGCAGTTCCTTCGGGATTTGAAATTCAAATTGGGGTACACACAGATGATATTCAAAGACTTAGTAACTGGAGTCGTTGCCCCAAAATTGTTTATAAACAACCTTTTAGCAATAGCACCGCAGATATAGTAAGTCCATTTGGAGGACTAATATTGATAAATATTCCAACTGCAACTAACGAATCGTACACGGTCAACATAACTGGTGGAGTACTCTCTCCAACGTTTATGCTCGGTAAAACTTCTCTACAGCAGTGGAGAAATGAAATTCGGTATTACTCCGCCCCCTGGGGAGAATTAGTTGGAAATAATTTCATTATTTCTGCAAAAAAAGAAAATCTCCAAAATTTGGATAATCCAGAAGATTTAATTGTGCTCTGGGACCATATTCTCGACGCTATAGCGGATTTAGCAGCAATTCCAAGACACCGTGTTCGTCCAGAAAGACTAGTGGCTGATGTTCAAATTTCTGCTGGATATCTTCACTCTGGATATCCTATTATGGGGTACCCTGAACACGAAGAAGATGCTATTAATATTACAAGAATTAAATTCGATTCGAGTTACCTCTGGGGACATCTTTCATGAATTGGGACATAATCACCAAAAGTCAGACTGGACATTTAGTGGCACTGGAGAAGTCACTTGTAATTTATTTGCGCTTTACGTCATGCATAATGTTTGTGGCTTCCCAACAAATATGAGTCATCCTGAACTAAGCGATTCAGATATTCGAACCAAATTGCAAAACTATATTAGCAATGGAAAGATATTCGAAGATTGGCAATCTCGACCATGGACGGCTTTAATAACTTATATACAATTACAAGAAACTTTCGGTTGGGGAGCTTACAAAAGAGTTTTCGCTAACTATTTTGAACTTTCTGATGATGAGCGTCCTCAAACTGATCAAGATAAAATTGATTTGTGGATGATTATGTTTTCCAATGTTGCCGAAGAGAACTTGACACCATTCTTTCGATCATGGGGATTTCCGATTACTGATGAAGCTGAACGAGAAGTCCTTCATTTGAGGGAGACCACATTGCGAATACCAATTCCTTGATTTCAAGCAATGCTTTATTATAGGTACAAATAACATTTTAATATGCATAGAGTTTTTAAATTGTGCAGCTTACAAATATTATTGCAAACGCTGAAATAATATGTAGATGTTTTAAAGCAAAAAATAAAATTAAAGAAAATAATTTGTGTTATCAACTTTGTGCTTTTTAATTTATAATTTTAGTAGGACATAAACATAAGATAGTAGATATCAGCAACTACTAATGCGTACCAACTATCATTCTTCACTTAAGTACACAAACAATCCCAGTATTAGAAACTGTTTCAGCAGTACACAAAGAACATTTACAATTAGCAAGTCATATATTCGAAAATTATATGTACAGACTCGCAAAATGAAATGCAACTTACTACACCATATTTATATGTATCTCAACATACACAGTAGAGAAGGATTTTGTTTCTTATGATATTACTGACCTAATTGAATTTGGTCTTATCTTTCATCGGCCACGTTGCATTAATGTTGATAAACAGTTGATTGCATATTACTATTATATACAAGACTTTTGTGTGTTATTACACTTACGACAACGAATGCATATGGTAGCGCAAAAATCGTCAAATTCCAATTTACATTAGTTTGCCTTTGCAATAAATGTCAGAAAATGTCCTAAATAATTTTCATTATATCTAACAGTTGTATTTAAAAACAAAATATAGAAATTTTGTAAATACTTGTCTTCTACTTCCGCATTTGGACTGTGGTCGGTTTAGTCAACAGTTTTTGCCTGAATTCGTCATATAATAAGCATGTAAAAACGACGGCAGCATGGGCTGCACTATAAAATTGATAAAAGGTACTCTTCAGTGTACAAAGATATCAATACATCCATTTATAATCAATTATTTTAATAGTAGTGTAATTTCAACTCAAAAAAGGAAACAGAATAGGATTATGGGCACGACAAAAATAAGGGAAAAAAGTTCTTAACAACGTCGCAACAGCCATTAGTTTTGAAACCTCGCATTGAACTTTTTTGAGCTTATGCCCATTT
>CM036940.2:74617838-74658156 GCA_020352615.2 Yoshiicerus persimilis
AGCTTATGCCCATTTGCATACTAAAAAGTAATGTATTATTGATTTTTTTTGTAATTATAGTTTTGCATTCACTAATTCCCTATATATATCTTTACTTTTAGTGATTTTATAAGAAAATATTGTGTTCAATAAAATTTCATCTTCTTATCTTGAGATTTATATAATTCCTATGGCTTATATATGTTACAGATAGTATACAATATTGGGTAGTATAGGATATTATCTAGATAGTATTATATTATCCAAATGATTTTTAGCCAATATGTAATTTATGTAGATAGTATCCAATATTATCTAGATAACATATAACAACACTGGATAATATCCTATATTAATATGGTATATTATCCAAAACCTTAAAATACACTTCTCAAAGTCAAAATTCATCCATATTTAACGTCACTATTGTACATCCAAGAATTTAGGACATCTATTTAATGAATATTGTCTTATAAATCAGTGAAACTTTAAAGAAATATGTCAAAATTTGTTTTTATAAAATTAGGAAAATTTGATTTAAATTACGAAGTGAGAGTTCTAAGAGTAAAACAATCAAATTTCCAAAAAATTCTCTGAAAGCCGATCTTTAAATAAAATTATCACATTTTCACTTACATGTTGATACCCTATTTAGCCACTAAAAAGTAAATTCAAATATCCTTACATCAAATTAATTGAGCTGAAATTTTCAGTTTGAATACTGCATGAAAATGCAGTTCCCTTTTCAGAAACTGGAATCTAAAGAGTTGCACAGGTTGGAAGACCCGGAAATTTCATCCAGTCTCACCTATATTTTTAAAATTAAATGGAATTGGTCATGCAATTTAAGTGGTTAAGCAATTCTTTTAACTTTTTTCTTTTTGGGTGTTACTTCATGCTTACAAAGATTGTTAAATTTTCTACCTATAAAGGGAAAATTCTTTTTTTGAATATTATAACACTGCAATAGTAATATAACAATACCAGTTTGCAGAATGTAATGTACACCTCCCTCAGATTCTTACATTTCGAAGAATTTGACTTGAGTTTGAAGATTTGGTAATTAAGGAACGGCTTTCAGAGAATATTTTGGAAATTTGATTGTTTTACTCTTAGAACTCTCACTTCGTAATTTAAATCAAATTTTCCTAATTTTATAAAAACAAATTTTGACATATTTCTTTAAAGTTTCACTGATTTATAAGACAATATTCATTAAATAGATGTTCTAAATTCTTGGATGTACAATAGTGACGTTAAATATGGATGAATTTTGACTTTGAGAAGTGTATTTTAAGGTTTTGGATAATATACCATATTAATATAGGATATTATCCACTGTTGTTATATGTTATCTAGATAATATTGGATACTATCTACATAAATTACATATTGGCTAAAAATCATTTGGATAATATAATACTATCTAGATAATATCCTATACTACCCAATATTGTATACTATCTGTAACATATACAACGGTTTCACCTACGTGACTATATTTGGCAGCTCAAGCAGTAAATTTTATTATTGCTAAATTCCAAAAGTTTTGTGTTCTGCTTGTAATTTATACTGTTTGAAAGACAAATTCTATTCCAAAGCCTACGTTTCGAGTCATAAATTTATAAATGTTATTGTCAATTTTTCCAGAATTGTATCCCAACATCATTCTTACCATCAGAAGGTTAGTGAATCTCTAGAATCACCAAAAGAAATTTTCGTTTATAGTTTTCTAGTTTCCTTGTATGCAAACCTTCATGGTTTCACAAAATATTTTCTTTATATTTCATGCTCATGAAGTCCACATTTAATTTTTTTAATTTCAGCATTGCAAACATTTTAGTGAAGAAAGGGGATTAAAAATAAATTTTTTATGTTGCTGTGAACATATATGCATTTAAATTTTTACTATTGGATTTACCAAATAATCAACCCAATATCAGAAGACGAGCGTTCTTTTCCTTTTATGATTTGCTGCCTCGGTTTTTCACATAAATAAATAAATATAATTGCATTTATTTTATGCAATGCAGGTGAAACAGATACATCGCTCTCGACTTGTCCGGTCGCTTTCTCCCACCGGAAATTCAGAAGAGGCTTTTAAATAAGTTATCTAGTGAATCGCATGTTTTTTTCATTTGAATAATCTTTTACACTATTTATGTTAATCAAAAAATTGTACGTCTCTACTCACTGTGCACAGGATTTAATTGTTTTAGTTGTTTACTGAAGAACTCCCGTTTTAAGTTCGTCCATGCTATGATTATTTCAGCGTATTTCGCTACAGTATCCTTAGCGAATAATATTTAAATTTCCTCAAATCGTTCGTTTCCGGGTAAATTGCACATGAAATGACTACTGCCTTAATTCAAATTTTCTTAGTGTACAATAGAAAATAGAAGTATTATGCCCTCACAAAGTCTTGGCAATAGAATGATAACTCCAAGGGAAATTGGTCTAATTATAAGCTGTTTGGAAAGAACTATTAATTTTTTCGGTATAGGAAAAATCCTTATGATATGCTCAATGACATCAGGAATAAAAGGTTACGTTGTTGGGTACAATTTACAATTATAAAGCAAAGTTTTATGAAGGTTTGCGGAAGAAACACCGAACTCAGAAAATTGCATTCGTTAAATAATCGTATATTTTTACACAACAATAGTAATAACTGTTTCACGGTCCACATAGCAGTATGCAAATATTTGGGGACAGATAAATAAATTAGCTGTTTATTTGCAATCAAGGTTTTCAAACTTTATGAAATAATTATTATTATATAAATGTTTCATTTCTAATTGGGCAGCTTGAAGGTAACTAGGTAACCTAATTAAACCCACTTCGACAAATAGTTGACGAAAACGGAAATTTTGCCTTAGTATAAAAGTTTTCTACACAATAATTGACATCTAGCTGGTATACATATACGAAAAATGATATCCCATATTTCCAACTATTTTACAAAAACCAAACAGTTTTGGTTCAAAATTAAAAGAAAGGTAGCATTGAGCAAATATAATAAAAGCTCAACAGAAAACAAAAGTTTGTCATGGATTGGGTTGTACGTCAACATTTTTTACAAACTGAGACTGACTCCCATATTATGGGATCAATCAACCCAAACTTTTAAAGTTTCACGAAAGACCTTCTGCTATATTTGGGGAGTCATTTATTTGTCATTGGCTCTCTATCAATGTGGAACCATGTTCCATCACACGAAATATAAAACTTTTGTTCTTGTTGAATTTATTTTAAATGCTATATTTTTGGCAAATTATTTAATTTTCTTTGTAGCTATCTTAAATTTCCAGTCTAAGGCAAATGAAGTTGCCTATGTATTGAACCAGTTCCAAACCGCAGGAAGTTTTCTACCGAAAAGGTTAAGAATGTACTATTTCTAACAGTAAATAAAAATGATTTATTTTAAATGTTAAATGCAAAAAGTTTCGTTTTACTATACTATTCATCGTCTTTATTACAGAAGACACTTTTAATGATTTGCAGATATTTCCATATTGTTTTCATATATTTAGATTTTTTGCCATCGTTAAAAAAAATTTAAACAATATTGATTTTTTCAATAAAAATATAAAATTATTTATTATATCTACTATCTTTACATTTAGCATATTTCATTTCTTGCATTATTAATTATTATTTGTAACAAAGCATCACTAACAAACCATATCAATACTTTGTTCTTAGCTTTCATCATTTGGAGCAGTGTATGAGTTGTGATATTCACTATGGAATGTATAAAGTAATGGGCGAATTGGTGTCAAAGTGGCTTCTTCCACTTATGTCAATTGTCACTTGGATAGGACAAATCTTCTACATTTTTGTTCTGCCGGGACTACATGTCTTTTCAAACTTCTTATTTGACCAACAAGGAGAAAAGATATCTTTTAGCATTATTTCTTACTTTGTTGAAATATCTATCACTGCATGTGGAGCTTCTGTCACAATTTTCTTGGAAATTTACATTTTGCTCTACTTAATTAAATGCTCATTTTTGCTTTATGTTTTAAGGTAGAATTTAAAATATACTAAAAGTATGGTATTTATTAATACTTGTGATATTTATTTTAATTTTCTGAGGCAAATTTTACAACTGTAGTTTGATTTAACAATGGGATTATACTGAATACTAAATTAATTAGTTTCAATTTTTATTTTTCAGGATGGGTCGATTTAACTCGAAAGAAATGCTAGTTATTTACAATCAATTACGTTGCTTAAACATTCTATTCAACGACAGTGTGCTTAGAATATTTATCCCGCATATGGTGCTTTCTTGTTCAATTTTCATGGTCCTTTGTACTTTCTGCCTTATCCGACTGCGTAAAACTTTTGATATGCATTTGATTTCTTTTGCTGCCTTCGCTATTGTGGCACTAAGTTTATTTTGCTTATTATTAATGGCATGCTCTATAATTTATAATAAGTCAACAGAAACCTTGCAGTTTATAAAATGCAGGCACTGTTCAGATAAAGAACACCTGAAGCGACTTCGCAGCGCAACTGCATTTGGTATTCGTTATGGCTTTTTCCGGGCTGTCAAGCATAAACACATATTTGATGGCTACGATGCGGTACTTAATTACTTGTTCACCCTACTTGTTACTTTTCCCTAATTATGTGTAACATTGTGTCCTAATTATCATAGCTTAGCAAAATTTTAATTGTGTAAACAATGATTAAAAATTTATTCATATTAGGAAAAAACGGAAGTAAAATATACCTAATTAAAATTATTTATAAATAATTATTGACTTTTCAACATAACATAACAATGTGCCTGACTTGGCATATCTAATTCAGTAGTAAAATAAATGTTTACAATGCAGCTTCTTTTATAAAATCTTCCTCCCTATTGTTTCATTTAGTTTTACCGATGTTTAGAATATGCGTATTGCATTAGTGCACAAAAATACAACAATAGTAATACGGTAATATGTTTTGCATATTGTCTACAAAACAAAGTGCATACATAAACAAATGTAATTAACTAATGAATTGACAAACTAATACATTTTAATGTACCAAATGCGGTATTCTAAATTAAAAACTTACGAGGAGCTTAAAAGTGCCACGACACATGCTTAAAAGGAAATTCGGTGTGTTTCTTTTGCTGATTTTTATGAATTGGCCAATTTGAAAATCGAATTTTCTGGAGGAAGTTTGATACTTTTTCATGTATAGAATGTCAAAGGTGTTGCGTGAGGCAAACCGAGAAATGGATTTCGCAATGCTATTGGCGCACTTGGATTGCGTGCTTAAAATGGTAAGGACGGCACTCCAAAGGGTGGATGCAAGAATTGAGTAAAGGAAAAACACTATCACGTTGAATAGTGATGTATTTGAGAAGTATTTGAACAGTAGCATGTTTGTGAACATTATGGATCGGTTTAAAATGAAGTATATTGGGGGAAGAATCATTGTTGCAATCTCTTGAATTACTTTCAAGTGCAGCATTAAAACTTTATGGAAATGCGCAAACTGAAGAGGCGTTCTTAAAATGTCTTTGGTCAAGTACTTTCCATTTCGAAATCTAAAATACATATAAGAATAGTTGTTTTGTAGTGTTTCTAATTTACAGCTAAGTATTTGTATTTTATCCTTAATGGAATTGTAGGAAAAACGTGATTACCTTAGTTCCTTGGCTATATCCAGGAAATATCGTCTCCAAACAACCATGTTGATTAGAAAGTACGCACCGACTAACCAATAACTACAAATTGGCCACAAGCAAAGAATTCCACAGACAATGATTACTGATAAATGCTGATTTCCATAGGGAATTACTGGGGAGTCGTAGATACATGCATAGAATGCGATAGCCACAGGAGGAAAGATGAAGCCAGCAAAAGTCAAAAATTGGATTATTACCGAATCTCCGAAACGTAAGTCAATACTTTCACCTTTTTGGCAATACCTCTCTGTTGAGTTTCCAAATATTTATCACATTTATCAGTCGTATTGTTATCGATATAATAAAATGCTACCCGGTTATAAAGATTAAAAACATGGAAATTGAAGCCTCAAAAAAATTATGACAAATTTAATGAAATGCAAAATGCACTCACCTTCGAAGCAAACACAAGTGACATTTATGTCATTGGATAATATTAAAACGGTGTCCAGGTTAAAGAAAAGTAGCAACTGGAGAACAAATCCTATCCAAAATAAGCTGGTGAGAAAGAAAGACATGCCATAATAAAATGAATTGTCCCCCGAGATTGTTAATATTATAAACTGAACGCTTGCCATTGTGACAGGTATTAGCCAGAGTGCAGTTGTTATGTAGTGAATGCAACTATGCAACGATCCCGGATCCGCTTAGACTTCACAAAGATATGTTTGTCATTATTGTATACTGCAGGAAGTGCTCCAAAAAAATTAGCAGCTTTCACAACACTTGCAAGACACTGCAAAGCCTTTTCAAGGTTTTTTCCAAGTTTTCTCATATTTTTCGAATTTAAATTAATAATTAGTCTTAGTAATTGGTAAAGTTAGGAATTCTCAAAGGATTATTTTTTGTACAATAAATACTAAAGATTTTCACGCCTGCAGGCAAAATTAAATTGACTTTCAAGTTCCACTTTCGCTTATGTCTTAGCTGAGTAAAATACTTACTGTAAAGTGTACCTATATGTACATTTTGTAGGACAATATATTTCTAAATGCGACACTGATTAATTTATTTAATCTTTTAATGAAATCAAATCATTTTTTTTATTTGATGAATTTATTGTTTATGAAATTTGTGAAAGGAAAATCAGCGATCAGTTTTATTGATTTTTTCATTGATTCAGTTTTAGTTTGGTAATTAAACAAGATACTTATTTTCTAATTGATAGTTATTTTGCCACACCGGTTAGGATATATTTTCAAAACTTTTTGTAATAATATT
Organism: Yoshiicerus persimilis; assembly: GCA_020352615.2. Classification (NCBI taxonomy): domain Eukaryota; kingdom Metazoa; phylum Arthropoda; class Collembola; order Entomobryomorpha; family Tomoceridae; genus Yoshiicerus; species Yoshiicerus persimilis. Next base: position 74,624,731 of record CM036940.2, read on the forward strand.
TATAAATAGAAAAACGTTTCAGGCAGCCAACAAATTATTAAGGCAGATAAAACAGTAATGCATTTTTTAAAGGAGTATTCCTTCCTATTGGTGTGTAATCTGATGTATTACTGAGAATCTCAAAGTGTTTCACATTCAAAGTTTATAACATTATTAACAACGTTTCCTCACCCTTCTTTATACATTTTTTAACACTATTGATTAAAGTTTCGTTAAATGTGGTACTTTTAGCACGTATAGAGTTTAGAAAACTGGCACTACTTGAAACAAATTCTGCAATTTAATATAACTATGTAGCCAAGGAAAGAAAAATAAAAAATTTAAGTAATTTCGTAGCATGGCTTGTAAGTGCTGCAGTACATTAAAATTGTGCTTTGGACAAACAATAATTAAGTTATGTAGATACATCGTTAAATTCCGAATGCTCCAATCTAAAATTAGTGGTTAGGTTGGTTAATTCATAGTTGAGAAATTTTTTTCTGTTTTCTGAGTTGGCTTGTACTCGTCCTTTCTGAATATAGTCATTTATGAACCTAATTTACACTCGATATGTCCTTTTGCTTAGCAGAGTCATTATTTTAGTGTTATTATGTAGCGGAGCTACATTATGGGAACGCTCTGTCTGTCTGTCTGTCTGTCTGTCTGTCCGTATCCACTTTACTCGAGAACGCATTGAGATAATGAGTTCAGACTTAGAACACATATAGATAAGGTCCAGTGACAGGTTAAGTTCGAAGATGAGGTCAATCGGTCAATGGGTTCCAGAAATACAGTCCGAAACATAGAGCCTGCAGTACCATGTATTGCATGACAAACCACATTGAGTGGTATAAATAAAACTTGGTACATTGACGACATTGAGTGGTATAAATAAAACTTAGCACATTGAGTGGTATAAATAAAACTTAGCACATTAAAGGTGTAGCATCAGTGGGAGTGGGAGGGAACCGACCGTAAGTGTGGGGAAACACCAAAGGTGTAGCATCAGTGGGAGGGAACCGACCGTAAGTGTGGGGAAACACCAAAGGTGTAGCATCAGTGGGAGGGAACCGACCGTAAGTGTGGGGAAACACCAAAGGTGTAGCATCAGTGGGAGGGAACCGACCGTAAGTGTGGGGAAACACCAAAGGTGTAGCATCAGTGGGAGGGAACTAACCGTAAGTGTGGGGAAACACCAAAGGTGTAGCATCAGTGGGAGAGAACCGACCGTAAGTGTGGGGAAACACCAAAGATGTAGCATCAGTGGGAGGGAACCGACCGTAAGTGTGGGGAAACACCAAAGGTGTAGCATCAGTGGGAGGGAACCGACCGTAAGTGTGGGGAAACACCAAAGGTGTAGCATCAGTGGGAGGGAATCGACCGTAAGTGTGGGGAAACACCAAAAGTGAACTGATTATCTCCGCTACATACTTACGCCGTTTTGCACAACGGGTTTATTTATGTTGTTAGTGAAACAAACATAAAAACTAAATGCAAACCGTAAAAGAAGCTAGCCAGAGCGGATAAAAGTAGGCAAGGATTTCAATAAAACTTAGGATATTATGTATTATACGACTTTTTATATTTACGTTCCCTACAATTGATTCGCCAACTAAGTGAACTGTGGCGCATTCAAATGAAATGTATTTAGGCAACATAATGAATTTACTTGCGTAGAAACATGTATTTTGAACATTTTTATCATGAATCATTTTGAGAATACGTTTTCTAGAACTATGGCGCAAAGATTTGATTGATTTAATAAATATCATGGATTTAATTGAGCAGATATAAGTATTTTCTACACTTGTTCCATGTTCCATGGCTACATCTTAGGTTCGCACAGCATAGAACGATGGTAAAGAGATTTCAACTACTAAATGAATATTACTTAGAAATCAACCATTGTATTTATGAACTTTTACCATGTAAACTCCAACTCCAAATATTGAATTTTTCCATGGCAACGTAAAACAAAATTATATTTTTCATGAAATGTCGAAAAAGTTAGCTTGGAGTTTATACAAGTAGAAACATAGCTTACCAATTCCTATAATAAGGTGTCATTGTTAAGGACATGCCTACCACAATGCATGTGATTATAACTAATCATAGGGAGAATCGCACTCTATATATTGTTAAATATCTTTTATAATGCCTATATTGGAGTTTCCATAGAAGTATAATAGTGTGCAATATAAACCGAACATGTTGAATTTACAGTTTGTATTTAAATAACATATTTGTTTCTATTACCTACAGCTGGGAAACTGAATTGGGGTACACCAATAAATGTTTATTTATAGCAGCAATGCATTAACCTTTCATCACCATTAATAGCCTTGTCGATGTATACATTTATCAAATTGTTACACATTACAGTATTTGAAATGCTTACAAACTTGTACATTTGCCATATTTACACGCTACTTCAAAGTTTACATGTATTATTAATATTATATTGCATTAATATATATTATGACTAAAATTTAAAAACCCCATGCAGATGAGTATTGTCCGCAGGAGGAGTTCTTTCTGCGGTATAGTCAAACAGTGTAAGATAGCCGCAGGGGCCTGGTGATGATGGTCGCAGGGGGGCTATATGTGAATGAATGAAAATGGCAGTAAATGTATTACATTAGCAAAAAGTGTGGATCCCACATTTTAATCATTAAAGTCATTAAATAGTTCTCCAGGATAATTAATTGGCCAAAAATTAGAAATAGTATATTTGCAAAATAAAACAAATAACAGGAAAAGTATTCAATGTAAATGTTAAATTTAGTAAATCAATAAATAAGGGAGTATTATATCAGTTGCTAGTGCATTAAATTATAGCTGCATTAAGCCACACATGCAACTTTGTGGTTCGCCGAACCAGTGTGGTTCGCTAAAATGGCGAACCGAACCGGTTCCGCACCGAACTCGGTTCGGCTCGGTTCGGTTCGCTCAATTTTTTTGGGAGGTCTGGTTCGGTTCGGTTCGCTTAAAATTTTTTTGGGGGCTGGTGCGGTTCGGTTCGGTTCGCTTAAAAAAATTTTTAGGGATGGTTCGGTTCGGTTCGGTTCGCTCAAAAAATTTTTTAGGACTGGTGCGGTTCGGTTCGCTCAAAAATTTTTTTAGGACTGGTGCGGTTCGGTTCGCTCAAAAATTTTTTTAGGACTGGTTCGGTTCGATTCGGTTCGCTCAAATTTTTTTGAGAACTGGTTCGGTTCGGTTCGATTAAAATTTTTGTGGGGACTGGTTCGGTTCGGTTCGGTTCGCTAAACGAAAGTAGTAAGTGAATGTACACTGCAAAATAGAAATGATGTGAATCTACATAGCTGAATTGGTGGGATAAAATTAATCTCATATCTGGGTTTGAAATGCGAGCATCATGTAAAAGGTTTACCTTTGGAAGCATGGTGTAAACTAAAGTGGCACATAATTTTGTGCAGTAAAAGTAAGATAGGTAAAAGGAAACTAAAATACAACATTAATCAATGTATTTGTATTTATTCTAGACATAGAAATGTCTTTGTTTGGGGATCGGAAAATGCAAAATAACTACATGATGAATGAGAGTGGTTCGTCAAAAGTCCGAACCGAACCGAACCGCGAACCGAACCGGTTCGGTTCGGTTCGCTCAATTTTTTTGGGAGGTCTGGTTCGGTTCGGTTCGGTTCGCTTGAAATTTTTTTGGAGGCTGGTTCGGTTCGGTTCGCTTAAAATTTTTTTTGGACCTGGTTCGGTTCTGTTCGGTTCGCTCAAAAATATTTTTTGGACTGGTTCGGTTCGGTTCGGTTCGCTCAAAATCTTTTTTGGGACTGGTGCGGTTCGGTTCGGTTCGCTCAAAATTTTTTTTGGGACTGGTTCGGTTCGGTTCGGTTCGCCAAAAAATTTTTGGGAGCAGCTGGTTCGGCTCGGTTCGGCTCGCCGGGGCCAAAGTTGCATGTCTGCATTAAGCGAGTGCATTATAGCTTTTCGAATGATTAATATTATATAATTTAATAAATCTTAATGTAGTCCTCTTAAGATCAGCCAAGTCTTATTACTATCACATAGGGACGGATAGTCAAAAAATTGGCAGCAGCTTTGCCTATACGTACTAAGCAAACGATAAAATGGAACAATTTTGGCGTAGTTAATTTGCACATATTGTTGCAATTAACAGGACAACGCTTTACAGACTTAAGAGAAGCTTGAAAGTGCCACGACACAAGCTTAAAAGAAACTTTGGAGCACTCCTTTTGTTGATTTTCATGTAATCACCGATACTGAAAACAAAGTCTCTGCAGGAGATTTGATACTTTTTCATGTACAGCCTGTCATGAGTATTTGCTGAAGGAAATCTTGAAATGGATTTCGCAATGTTATTAACACTCTTCGATTGCAGACTTAAAATATTGAGGACGGCACTCCAAGCGGCCTGTGCAATTAGCGAATAATGGAAAAACATTGTCGCATTGAATAATGACTTGAACGACGTGTTTGAAATGTATTTGATTAGTAACATATTTGTGAACAGGACCGAGCGGTTTAAAATGAAGCTAATCGTTGGAAGAACGATTTTTGCAAGCTCTTGAATCATTTGCAATTGCAGAATCAAAACTTTATGGAAATGTACAAAATGAAGAGGTGTTCTTAATATGTCTTTGGTAAAGTAATTTCCATTGCCAAATCTAAAATAAAGAATTACATTTTAATACTTCAATATTATTGCATTCGACTATTTTTCAATTTGAAAGAAAAATTATTGATATTGAAAGAAAGAAACAGTTTGCATTACTTTAGTTCCTTAGCTAAAACCTGGAAGTGGCGTTTCCAAATTACCAAATTGATCATCAGAAACCCGCCTACTAACCAATAACTAAATATTGGCCAGAGGAAAATTCCAATGGCAATAGCTACCACAAAATTCCGATTATCTTCTTGCAAAAATCCGTAGGGAAGTATTGGGAAGTCGTAGATGACTGCATAAAATGCTGTAGGCACAAGGGGGAAAATGAAAGCTCCCACTGTCAAACACCGGATAATTATCAAATCTCCGACAGTCAGGTCAATGTTTTTACCCTTTCCACAATATTTCTCTGTTGAGTTTCAAAAAAGTTATCAATCAACTAGTTATTAAGGTAATAAAATACAGGGACGTATATATGTAAGGGCTTGGGTGCTAAAGCTTCCCCTAAATTCCTGAAAAAGAGAAAGTTTTTCGCGCTTAGAGCGACATACCACTTTTGGGATATGTATTGAGTTAACCCGCCCCCATGATAATTATTCTGGATACGTGCCCACATTTAAGAAATTAAAGATACGGAAATGAAAGTGTAAAAATAATTTTGGACAAAAATGATATATAGTGAGTACGAACCTTCGAAACGACCACAAGTGACATGTATGTCATTGGCTAAAATTAAAACGACTTCTAGGTTAAAGAAAAGTAGCAACTGGAGAACAAATCCTACCCAGAGAAAGCTTGTGAGAAAGAAACACATGCCATAATAAAATGAATTGTCGCCAGAGATTGTTAAAATAATAAATTGAACACTGAGCCAAGTGACAGGTATTAGCCAGAGTGTAGTTGTCACGTAGTGCATGCAACGATCCCAGATCCGCTTAGACCTTACAAAGATATGTTTGTCATTATTGTATACTGCAGGAAGTGCTCCAAAAAAATTGGCAGCTTTCACAACTCTTGCAAGACACTGCAAAGCCTTTTTACGGTTTTTTCCAAGTTTTCTCATTTTTCCAAGAAATATTTTTAGAAATTACATTAATAACTAGTTGTAGTAATTAGTAAAGTTAGGAATTCTCTAAAGTAATATTTTTGTACAATAAATAGTAAAGATTTTCACGCTTACAGGCAAAATTAAATTGACTTTCAAGTTCCACTTTCGCTTATGTCTTAGCTGAGTAAAATACGTACTGTAAAGTGTATGTACATTATGTAGGTATTATGTAGGACATTTTATTACTAAATGCGACACTGATTATTGTATACCGCAGTTCTTAATATTGAACTTATGCAATTAAAACTGAAGCAAAATTATTTAGCCTTTAAATAAAATAAAATAATTTTTTCGGCTTGATCACTTTGTTTATGAAATTTGCAAAAGGAAAATGAGCGATCAATTTTAGTGATTTCTGCATTGATTCAGTTTTAGTTTGGTAATTAAACAAGATACTTATTTTCTATTTGATAGTTATTTTGCCCAACGGCGAGGATAAACTTTTTATAATAATATTTATAAATAGAATAATGTTTCAAGCAGCCACTAAACTATTTAGGCAGATAAAACAGTAATGCATTTTTTACAAATTAGACAGAGTATTCTAACCTATTGGTATGCAATCTAATGTATTACTGAGCATCTCAAAGCTTTTCACATTAAAAGTTTCTTACATTTTTGACAACCTTTCCTCACCCTTTATACTTTTCTACTTTATACATATATTTTATTACTATTGATTAAAGTTTTGGCAATTGAGGTATTTTTAGCACGTAAAGCGTTTAGAAAACTGACACTGACACTATTTGAAACAAATTCTGTGATTTAATACAACTATGTAGCCAAGGAAAGGAAAATAAAAAATTCAAGTAAGTTTTTAGCTTGGCTTGTAAGTGATGCAGTTCATTGAAATTGTGCTTTGGACAAACAATAATTAAGTTATGTAGATATATCGTTAAATTCCGAATGCTCCAATCGAAAATTAGTGGGTATTAACGGGTACCTCTCTTACACCTCTCAAATATTTTGTGATAAGCTGCACTTAGCTATCAAATAGCTACTAGAATTGAAAGGGTCTAATTTAAGGAATAATTTATACTCAGGTTATTTTACGTTTGTAAGTGACATTAGTTTTTAGTACTCGTAGTGCAATACAAAGTTTTGCTTTATCTTGATTTCGGTATAACAGAAGAAAACATATTTTATTTGAAGTCACATCATAAGCGATACGTTGTCCACTAAGAAGCAAGAAATACTTGATTGATGTTTTTCTGACAAAATTGTCTTATCCTGAAAAAATTGGAAATAGTTTTGCTGATTTGCCATTCGCCAAACTTGAGACTTAAAAGTTGCATCTGAATTTTAATCATTTATTTCTATTTAGTTAAGAAATGGGAAAATGTAATGACAAATATTTATTATTCACTATTATCTTTCATTTACTACACAATTGTCCACTCACTGTCCATTTACTGCACAATTTAAATCTGCATCTACTCTTATAGTAGTTAATCCTAATAATTCATTGTGTTAGGTAATTCTCACCCAGAAAAGGATGCAGACGTTCTTTCTCTATATAACTATAGATTTTTGAATTTGCGAAGTGCAACAAATCAAATGAATTTTAATGGATTTCCTACCATGTACATTAGTAAAATTAGTTACTCGATTTTTGATTCGTATAACTTACAGATACATGCCGTTAAAGTAGCATACTATAATAATATACTGTATCAGAAAATCACGACTAATGAATAAATTGATTTAATTTTTAAATATTTAATGATTGTCTATTTTAAGGATTACGTATTCGAATTGGCTTTGGTATTTAATACTCACATCGGTTGAAAAATATTTTAAGAGTAATAAGGACTGGCACCCTTAATTGTACAACTGCCGATGAGTTATTCAACCTTAAGATTACATAACTGTGGGTACAATATAGACGATCACTATTATTTGCTTAAAGTGTTGCTTTTAATGCACTGAATATTATTGTGCAAGAAAGAAAACATTTCTTGAATTTCCTTGGCCTTAATTTCAATATTTCCCAATAGGTATATCAAGACATAAGCATATAATTCATTAAATCATTTTCAATAAGTTTTATTATAGTACCAGTTAATAAACCTCAATTCTGGATTTGTCCAATGGTTATAATGGTAGTGTCCTTAGTCCTTGCTAGATATTCTCGTACTTGGTTTTCTCTCCATAGGGAGAAAAACAACTACTGATTGCTGATACTACAGCAGTTTCATCACGGCATTTGTTTTGTCATACCCCTAAGTACTTGTGCTCTGACTATAATGTTTGCTTTGCGTTCAGATGGAAAATAAATTCGATAAATACAAAATTGCTAAATATGTTACGAAATTTTGGCAACATAATAGAAGGAAATTTGTTGCTAATTATTACTTACTTCTTGTTCAATAAAAAACGACGAAATCTAGTATTTTCAAGGAGAATATACAGATCGAAATCATACAACGAACATATCTGTGACTATTGTATCATTTAAAGGGTGCGATTTAATCGTTCGTCTTAATGATTGAATTTTTCGTCTTTTTTGGTGGAATTTTTCGTCAGAGGAATTTTTCGTCTTACGATTTAATGTGTCGTCTTTCGAATTAATGTGTCGTCTTGCACCTACTTTATGTTTATGGCAACTGAAGGTAGTGAGGGTGCGTTGTAGCTATGCACAAACGTGTTCAACACAAATATTTGAACGTGCATGTGAACTCTGAATTGATAAATGGCAAAGACTTGGGAACCCTAGTGTGACATCTTTCGTAGACTACTTTTCGAGTACGTGGATAAAGAGCAATTCGGGATGGTATGAGGGGTTGGCACCGGGATACCATCAATGAATAACGGACTAGAATCCATTAATAGGATCATGAAGGACGAATTCACTTTGCGCAGTCGACTACCGTTCGGTATTTCATTTGCATTAAATTTAATTCTTACCAATTTACCTACGTACCTTTACCACTTTATTGCAATTGCAGGTCAGTTTATTACTTGCGTACAGAAAATATTGGAAACCTGGTCGTCAGAAAAAGTACCCTCCGGAATCAAGTACTCCCTCAACAAATACAATAGCTCTCCTGCTCAAACTCTACCTATACTAACTAAAGCATATCACTGGGTGAAGACTAAGCCTGCATCGGAATTCACCGTTTGGAAAATCACCTCTAATACAAAAGAGTGGCTGACTTCAGTTTGTACTTGTCCTACTTACCAAAAAAATTCATTTTGCAAACACATAATTGGTATTGCGTCCATAAAGAAACATACATTTTTTACTCCGTCAGTGAAGAAAATTCCAATTGGACAAAAGCCCAAACGTGGCAGATCTAAGCGAGCCACCAAAGCTTTACTTAAATAAAAACTGAACAACATTTATAACTAAAAAAACTAAACGTAGTCCATGTAAATGTAAATACTATGTAAATGAAAGACGACACATTAATTCGAAAGACGACACATTAAATCGTAAGACGAAAAATTCCTCTGACGAAAAATTCCACCAAAAAGGACGAAAAATTCAATCGTTAAGACGAAACATTAAATTTAAGTCTTATTTAAATAAATCAGTCGCATATTTTGTTAACATCAAACTACTAGTTTTCAACATACTTGGGATTTGGGATTGGGAAAAAAGGAAACAGAAACCAATGTCATGCAATTTAAAAGTTAGCTGAAAGCATTCATGGTTTCCATTTTATGTAAACGAAATGTATTCATTGTTTTGCTTAAATAAAACATTTACTAAAGGTATGTAACAACTAACTATTTATTTCACTTAATATATTTTACTATAGTATTGTTGAGCATAGCAAGGCTAAAACTGATTTTACAAATTGATTTCGAAGAAACAAGGAACAGTGAAATGCAAATTATGTCCGTTTACTTGCATAAGGCGGAGAAAACAAACGTCAATCGAAGAAGTACTGTGAACTGAAAACCTAGTGGCAGTAAACCGAAAAGTGCAAATACATATTTATTTTTTAAGTACATCAAAACTAAAGATACAATTACAATGATTCACAGTTAAACTTTTGAAAGCAGAATTTGACGAATTCACAAAAAGAACTTTAAATATTTCTGACGCGTAATTATGAGCACCAACCTAATCCGATTGTCTTTGTACCACTATTTTGTTTTGTGTGATGCTATTGGTCACGGACCATACACGTTTAATAAAGCTAAAAATCAGTTTGAAATAGTGAAAAATCGCCACCGACTTAATGTTTGGTATTTTCTAAATGGATGCTCTTGTGTTGTATTAATTTATGGTTTGGTTTACCTGGTTGTACAAGTCATTTCTCCCTCCGACCAATATGGACCTGTTTTAACTGCTCAAATGGTCTTTGTGTTATTTGGAGCAAGCGGTGCATTGTCAGCAAATTTTCAACAATGGTATATATCTTTAGAGGAGTCTCTCTACATTTACAACGTTTACCTGGATTTCGACAAACAACTGTCCAGTAAGTCGTAAAGTTGTCTAAAATACAATAATTATTAAACCTAAAATTATGAAACTAAAATATAACAATAATGACAACTAAAATTATGAAGTTATATAAAAATCAGAACCAAAGATATGAATTTAATAAAAAATTAAATATTATGATATTAAATTAAACTACTATTGACATTTTGACATTAGTTAAGCATTTTGGTTGAAACATTTTCTAATTGATTTCTTAGATTACTTCAAAGAGGATTTGAAAGAAAGAAATACTCAACTTGATCAAGTTGGATTGAGCATTATAGCTGCAACTCCACTAGCAATACTTATTGGACCTACTATTTCAACTAGTATATTTGTGATTGATCAGCATCTGTTTTTGCCACTTTTGGATTTTGTTGTTCCTTTCCTAAAACACTATTTTTTAACAAAACTTGTGTTGGCATGCGCTTTATTCGTTTTATGCATGTTTGTTGTCTTGTCAGGACTTTTGATGGTAATCTTTATGACGATTTATTTTTATTCCTTCTCCAGGCTCAACGAGTTATTACTCATTGGCCAAAACAGAAAACGAAAGAGAAAAATTAGCTTATTCTCGGCTATTAAATTATTTCCCATTTTCAGTTTGATAAGTATTATTTGCAACAGAATGATTGTGATTATAGGACCAGTTTTTATTAATTCGGGGATCACGGTTCATATGATTTGTATCTTTGGAACTATTCGGCTGTATTCTGTGCTAGGAATGCCTTTATATTTGATAATGCCTCTTATGTCTTCAAGTTTGTTTGCAATTGAATATTATGGTATTAGAACAGGAGCTCGCATCAATATCAATTCCACAGAATTTCTAAAATGCTGGTCTACCTACGAGGGTGGAAATCGACTATCCAGAAAATATTTTCGGTCATATAGGAGTATAAGAATTGAAATTGGACCATTCTTTTATATGGATCATACTCTATACCGAACATATATGTATACCCTTTTTTATTACTCCATTACTTTGCTAATTAATGTACGTATTATGTAATCTAAAAACAAATTAATATTATGACAAAAGTTGATATTATTTTTGTTAAATTTTATTAACTTCGAAAAACGAATAAACCGTTGTTACGTTCCTTGGTTTTCATTAAATATATACTATTTATTCTATTACAAATCGCAGTCGTAGCGTAATGGACTTGACGATTTTGAAGAAGAGCACATCTCATCCAAGGCAAGGCAAATGTCATGGCCAAATCATTAAATGATTTTTGCATGATGGTTTTCAAGTGTCATGAAAACCATAAAACGTATTGTTTATTAGACTTAATTCTATATTTGACACTTCTATAATTATATGAGCTTTGAGTCTTAAAATGAAAGAAAGCCCTTGTTCACTATTTCAAAATATTAACCATTTTGTGTTGTCATTGGAATTAACATACACCATGAAAATGTATAATGTGGGGTACCTTAGTTTATGTCACGGTGTACAGACTCGTAAAATGAAATGCAACTTACTACCACATGTATCTCAGCATACACAGTAGAGAAGGCTGCTCTTTCTGATGATATTACTGACCTAATTGAAGTTGGTCTTATCTTTTATCCGCCACGTTGCATTAATATTGATAAACAGTTGCGTTCATATAATTATTACATACAAGGCTTGCGTGTGATATTACACTTACGACAACGAATACATATATCACAAAAAATGCTGATTTTTATGAATTGGCCAATTTGAAAATCGAATTTTCTGGAAGAAATTTGATACTTCTTCATGTATGGAATATCAAAGATGTTGCGTGAGGTAAACCGAGAAATGGATTTATGATGGGAATAATAATGTATTTGAAAAGTATTTGAACAGTAGCAAATTTGTAAACAGGATAGATCGATTTAAAATGAAGCATATCGGGGGAAGAATGAATGTTGCAATCTCTTGAATCACTTTCAAGTGCAGCATTAAAACTTTATGGAAATGAGCAAAGTGAAGAGGCGTTCTTAAAATGTCTTTGGTCAAGTACTTTTCATTTCTAAATCTAAAATATAAGAGTAATTGTTCTGTAGTGTTTCCAATTTCTAGCTTAAATATTTTATTCTTAATTGAAATGTAGGGAATATATGTCATTACCTTAGTTCTTTGGCTGTATCCAAGAAATATCGTCTCCAGACAACCATGTTGATTAAAAAGGACTTAAATTTAATGTGTCGTCTTTAGAATTTAAATTTTCGGCTTTTTCGGTTGAATATTTTGTCATTTGAAAGTTTCGTCTCTTGGTTTTATTTTTCGTCTTTGGATTTAATTTTTCGTCAATAAAGTATTTACAATTGCAAGTATATCTCACAACGGTTTCATTTTTCATTTAAGTAAAGCTTTCGTGGCTCCCTTAGGTCTGCCACGTTTGCGCTTCTGTCCACGTAGAACTTTCTTCAAATTGGCCACAAGCAAAAAATCCCACCGACAATGATCACTGAAAAATGGTGATTTCCATAGGGAATTACTAGGGAGTCGTAGATACATGCATGGAATGCGATAGCCACAGGAGGAAATAATATATAAAGCCAGCAACAGTCAAAAATTGTATTATTACCGAATCTCCGAAACTTAAGTCAATACCATATAATAGAGATGGAGCCACACTGTGGTATATAACTCGCAAGAAGCATCTTCCAACGTGAAGATTTTTAAGCCAATCGTGGGTTGACATAGTCGCCAATGAGCTTCTGACTTAGTCTCCAATGATGGACGAGCGCGCTACTTTCATACCTCAATGTAGTAAACACGATGCATTGAGAGTCACTACTCTATGCTTGTCTCAAGCTCATGCAGCGTTGTCCCTTGTCTCACGACACAGAGTGACCAACCACTTATAGATATCCTTTGTAGACTCATTCCTCCTATCCTCCCCACTCGCAGTTCCGCCTCCACGAATATGCAAGGCCTTATGAGTGTAATTGTTCTATATAGCGAAGCGCTTATAGTTATTCTCTGGTCAATACTTTCACCCTTTCTGCAATATCTTTCTATTGGGTATAATAATATTTATCAGTCGGATTGTTATTGATATAATAGAATGCTACCTGCTTACAATATTAACAACATGGAAATTGAAACCTATAAAAAATTATGACAAATTTGTTGAAATACAAAAAGGACTTATTTTCGAAACGAACACAAGTGGCATGTATGTCATTGGATAACATTAAAGCGGTGTCCAGGTTAAAGAATAGTGGCAACTGGAGTGCAAATCTCACCAAAATAAGCTGGTGGGAAAGAAACACATACCATAATGAAAAGAACGAGATTGTTAAATGGTAAATTGAACGCTTAGCACTGTGACAGGTATTAACAAGAGGGCAATTATGTAATGCATGCAACGATCCCCGATTCGCTTAGACTTCACGAAGATATGTTTGTCATTATTGTACACTGCAGGAAGTGCTCCAAAAAAATTGGCAGCTTTCACAATATTTGCTAGACAGTGCAAATAATCATTTTCCCGATATTTTCCTAGTTTCCCCATATATTTAAGTTGTCATTAGTCTATGTTAATAATTAATAATACCCCCGGGGTATTATACACACATTTTTATAATTTCAAATATTTGTTTATCACTCTGCAGATATCTCCCTCTAAGGTGACAACAACCCGACACTTAGGTTACTGTATTCGTGTATTCCAGCAATTGCTTTATTTTAGTAGAATTTTTTTCATACATATTCATTGAATAGTACATAAATACGAAATAGAATACGTGGCATGAAAGGGTATAATGCTCAAAATTTTGTCAGGAATTCAAATAAAACAACTGGTTTTTATCTCATCGGCTACCTATTTCAAAAGTGATAATGGGCAAAAATAGCCCTATAGCCTATACACTGAAACACAATATATGCTGAATTGTGTATTCAAAATTAAAGGGAATCAAAATACAATTCCTGCATAGTATGAAATTGTTTTATATAAAATTCAACATTTTCTGACCCTAACCAATAATCATATGCTTTTTGTCAAAATGTCATAGTTCCGTTATTCTGTTCACTGCTACTGCCCAATTTTATTATGCCAACCAATCATTCCAATGAATTCTGGAAATTGTTTTTAATTACAATTTTTACACTATATGTACAACAACATTTTAGGAATTCTTAGCTATTTCTAACTGTTGTTTAGCTACTTTTAGTCTATTTTCAGCTTCTTTGATGTCAGCGTCTGCAATTGCTATAGCGGTGTCGTATTGGCCTTGATTCAAAACTCTTTTTGTAACAGGTCTGTATACCGGTGAGCCATTAAATCCCACAACCGTAGTTCTATGTTTTTCAAAGGTGGTTTCATTGTACACATAATGTTCTCGGTTAATCAGCGATTTTTTGTGTTTGGCAAATTCAAGTTGACGTTCTGCTTCTTGGACAGTAACTTCACCTTGCTTTATCATAGCTGCCTTCATCATTTTGCTTTGCTTTTTAGCTTCTTCTGCATCCTGTAGAGCTATTTGTTTGTTTACAAGAGCTATGTTTTTCAGACGCTCTTCTTCCAAAAGTTTATCAGCACTGATTTTAGCTTCAAGTTTATGTTCGTTCCTTTGCCTAAATACTTCAAACGACTCTTTAATTTCCAGCTTTAAGCGTTCTTCACAAGAATCTTTTAATTCCTGGTCTCCAAATAGAAATTGTCCTCGGAAATATTCCAAGGAGTCTACATAATAACCATTATGTAACTCCAATAATCTAGGATTTGGCAAACCATGCTCTTCAGTGGAAAGATTAATTTCCATCTTTTCATTATATATTTTCAATGATTTTCCTTTAACTGCATTATTTTCAGTCTCAGCAACATTTGTAAAAAGGGAGAGAAGTTGAGGTAGTTCATTTTTATTGAATTTTTCGGCCAGTGAATGAAATAGAGGTAAGCAGCTTTGTCCTGTCATTTGTGTTCCCTGGAAGGCTTTACAATTCTCTAGCATATTTTCTTCAGAAAACAAGAAATTCATGAAATCTGTAACGCTTTTTACAAAATCTGTCTCCAACTTGGAGGGGTCATCTTTCCTAGCCAACGAATCTCCAGGGTAAGCCATGGCATATACTGCAACGTTTTCAAAATTAGCTAAAATATGCTCCCGGGATTTGGTTGTTTCTTTTGATGCTTCCACTGGATGAAATGTTTCCATATAAAGGTCCCTTTGGGACCCATTTGGAGTTTCTGCAGCCGAATAAAAACCAGGTTTGTAGTCGTCTTCATCCACATCGCGTGAAAGAATCAGAAGCCTTTGTAAAACTTTTGTCCGTTGGTTACCTACAGCTCTCATAGCTGTTTCCATAAATATTAAAAACGGGTTTATAGCTTCCTCGGTAATGCCACCTTGTACATTATAAATAAAGACAGATGAGAGCAGAGCAGCCATTGCAAATATCAAGGAATTTTGATGGGAAGTTGTTTTCTGGTCGAATGCTCCTTGACAGTCCATTAGCACCACGGCAGTTTCATCTCCATTTGGACCAGTTAAGAAAAAGGGTTCTGACCAAATATTCACCCCTTGTGTCATAGGGTCTCCCCCTTTTCTCCACTTAAAGAAATTGTTAGGATTATTTAAAAAGTCGGCCATCCAGTTTGTCGACTGACCAGACGTTAGGTAATGGATGACCAAACTAAGCATAAATGATTTTCCAGTCCTCATCTTTCCACAAATTGCAAGAAATATTAGTTTCCTATGCCCAACTTTATTAAGAATGTATTCTACATCTTTTAAAAGCACAGTCACTCCGTTTGCTTTCATTTTCATGATCGTTTTCACTGATGGTTGAATATCACGGTTGGTGTTTTCTTTTTCTGAAACAGTTGCGCACATTTCTTTTATGTGTGGACTAAAATTAACTTAAAAATTTGTAAAAGTAAAAGCAACTATTACCACAAAAATTATAAGTGGTGATGATAAAAATTTAAATACGGCAGATTTAATATAGGTACATTGATCATTAAATGCAACCTAATTGTGATGGCTGCAAAACTGTACAAAATACGAATGCCTATATAGAAATTTGGTAAAAATTTATGATTGTGATTCTCTTCAAGTTCCTCCAGTTCTTGTTTCTTATATTCAACCAAAATGAAAAATGAAAAATAATTTTATTTGGGAAACCTTCAAACTGATGATCAATAGCCAACTCTAGATGGAAACCCCTGCTTCTATACTATTCATTGTAGAGAATTTAGAGGACAAACTATAGAAAAACTATGTCATCACCATTATCAACAAAAAACTTTAACTAAGAGACACGGAAAGAATAATTTTTACCAGTTTTTTCAACTTAATCAGTTTATTTACTGCCCCGATTAAAATTTCTATAATTTTTGTCTTAAAGAGCAAAGGGTAAAAGTTTTGAAAGCAGTCACTTAAATAAGGCTTAGACCTATGTAGAATTTAAATGTTGTCCCATTAATTGCCAATTGGCGACTTACTATATAATTTCTCCAAAATATCGGCAGGGACATCTAGTTCACACTCCCTGAGGACTTTTACAAATTTCATATAAGTATCCGTATGTCGTGTTTTCAGATAATCATAAAGATGAGATGATTTTTCGTTGTCTTCCTTGGCCAACTATTTATACAACACAGCATTGATAATGGAGTTGATAATGCAAACTTATTTTAAAGAATCATTACCGAAAGCGTTCTACAAACTATGATATATAATTGCCCTATAAAAGTAATTTATATTTTTGTATTATTTTTTTATTATTAAATTACCAATTTCTTCTTTTCGAAGTCGGATAAAATCTTTGCTTGGTAAAGTTTATCCAATAACTGTAAGTTGCATCTTGTGGAATCAATCAATGTAGCCAAGTTAACACGAATATGTTCCTTCTGATTTTCCTCCATTACACTAAGTGCCTGAAGTATGGAAACTAGTGTATCCTAGTTTTTACAAGTACGAAATAAAAAATAAACCATTTATTTTTCAGGGAACTATATATCCATCTAACCAAATGGACAAATGTACCAGTATGACTTCAATAGTGTACCTTGCAGCAGCGAAGTACCTCTCAGTTTGTTTTATGACTGGGAATTGAAAGATTATACCTTCGAATGTGGAAAACACATGGTTAAATCTTTAATGAAAGGAACAAATCCAATCTCCTTCTATTTGTTGCAATATATTTTTATCAACATATTTCTTATCTATCTGCTGAGATAATTGTAATCTAAAGTATTTTTAATATCTAAATTTCGGCGCCTTTGTCTCTAATTAAGTGGACGAAGTCGACTTTTGCTTTGTTTTGTCTGTCTGTCTGTCTATCTGTAAGTTAGTAGGAACGAGTACTCCATAACTCAAGAACGCCATTAGATAAATCGTTCAAATAATTTTAAAAAAATTGAGCATTGATATAGCATCTGTGAGTTTGAAGATGAAAACTCTCTGACCTTTGACCTTGGAATAAAAAATCAAAAACTGTTTTTGCTAATCTAAAGCGCCGTGCATTTGTTCTATACGAAGTGGAATTATGAGCATCATTCATGAACATCATTCATGAGCATCATTCATGAACATCATCATGAGCATCATCATGAGCATATTATTTTGTTTTGTCTGTCTGGCAGTTAGTGAGGACGAGTACTCCATAACTCAAGGACGCCTTAAGATAATTCGTTCAAATAATTTTTAATAAATCCAGCATTGAAATAGAATCTCTGAATTCGAAGATGACAACTCTCTGACCTATGACCTCCTAATAAAAAATAAAAAAATTCGACAAAGCGCAAATTAAATGGAGGGAGTAACAATGACTCAATACATAAATAAAATTCAAATTATAAATATAAATTTCGTCTATTTTTCCAAATGCGGTTACGACGGTTTATGAATACATTATTTCGTAGTCCAATTAACCATTACATTAGTAATTTTTCCGTAAATGGTTTCTTTGCATTAATTACTGTGGCAAACATTTGCTATGAAGTTTGCCATCAGATATTAAATAAAGCAAAAGGATTTGATTTTTACGTAATTACTAATTACGTAAAAATCAAATATACGTAATATTTAATGTACCACATATAATATAAGCTGGACAATGGACCTAGATCTAATTATTACACTAAATATATCTACACACTGCACATTTCGTACATATATATCAAAAAATACGATGCACGAATATAATTTTGAAAGTAGGAATGCAACTCTGTCCACAGTATAAAATTCGCAACTACAGCTTTGGCCCCAAATCACGCACCATAAGGAAATAGCATTATATACACGCGATAATGTATTTTTCTATAGTGCGTGATTTGTGGCACAAATCCTACATTATTTCCCTATGGTGCGTGACTTTTGGCCAATGCTGTATTATGATTCAATTAAAAGCAAACTTTAATGTCGAGTAAACAGGGTAAACACGACTCTTCACCATAGGTCGAAATTGAAATCCATTAAAAGAACACCATTATCTTTATCGCCGGCAAATTGACTAACAAAGAAAGTGGTTGAAATCGGCACAAAGATGTCACACTGATGTCAGCCTGTTCAGCAGTGGTTTTAAGTATTGATGGATACGTCCGCGGTCTCACTATTCCGCACACCCCGCACACCCCGCACACCCCGTCCAGGGTGAATAAAATCATTTACTACCACGTATTCTGGGGTGTGCCAACGTATTCTGGGGTGTGCCAACGTATTCTGGGGTGTGCCAACGTATCCCGGGGTGTGCCAACGTATTCTGGGGTGTGCCAACGTATTCTGGTGTGTGCCAACGTATTCTGGGGTGTGCCAACGTATTCTGGGGTGTGCCAACGTATTCTGGGGCGTGCCAACGTATTCTGGGGTGTGCCAACGTATCCCGGGGTGTGCGGGGTGTGCGGGGTGTGCAGGGGTGTGCGGATTAGTGAGACCGGATACGTCCGATCCTCATCATTCAATAAAATACTTGTTGCCCAGCCAAGCAATTTTAAGCAATAAAAACAGTAACATTTAAAGATGTTATTATTAGCTCCCGGAAATTCATGCATTCGAGGGATTTTTTTTGTTGTCCAGCTTTATCATTTCTAATGTGGATTAAGAAAATCCCATTTCTAGATCACTGGTTTTGAGAATGGTGAGATTGTGCTTGAGACAATATGAATCCTGCGGATTAAATAGAAAAGTGGAAAATAAATTGTTTATAAAAGTCTGCAAAGCAGTAAGTCTACTACTACCATTTATACTACTACGACTAGCGATTACACAATTGTAAAGGCTTTAATGGACAACATATGTACACATAATTTCTAATCTAGCAGTGCAACGTTTTCACTTTTCGTATTATGATAAAGATTCGTTTGTGTCACTGGAAATTACTATCTGCGTTTTCAGTAGAAATTACTATCTGCGTTAGGTACAAAATGCTTAATGTGTGTTTTATACATGTAATGATTACTAAGAAATATTAATAAAGGCACCGCACATAATGAAAGCATACATTTGATAAGCATTTCAACACCAAGTGAAAATAAGGCTACTACTTCAAAATTCAAATGGCCACTAATTACCTGCGGTTTAGACATAAAGAAAATTATCTATCTTTACAATAAGCTTTTTGAGGCAAAACGGTGAACATGATTTAAGCATTAATAATACAATTTCGCAAAATTGTGTGTGGAGTGTTAATTAATTCACTTGAACATCTAACTCTTTGAAAAAAATTTTACACCAAAGTCCCATTACATAAAGCCATTTTGTCTGCCTGATAACAATAAAATGTACGGAACAACTGGCAAGGAATGGCAAGGAACAAAATTGATGAAAGGTCATTACTACTACACCTAACCGAAAGGAATGTTAATTTAAGCACTTGTCCTTGGATTAACACTAAAATTACAGAATCAAATGGTATATAAATAGTTTCTGCTGCAATATTCCCTTTTAAACACTATTGACGAAACGTAGTTAACTAAGGAACGAACTAACTATTATTATTATTATTGTTAACTAGCTATCCATCAAAAATGTATTCAATTAAGTGAATTTAATTGACCTGACTTTGACAAATTGTATTTAAATTCTTAAACAACAACATCCCATTTCTCTGCCCTTAACTCCTAAATTTGAATTTTCGCCAACTTATAGGAGAACCAGTCTGGATCTTCTATCAGGGATGAAAAATTTCTTGCATCATTCTATAGTGTACCTCCGAATATATGGTGAGCATTTTCAACAGTTTTATTAAGAGGAGCGTGGCGAGTCTTTATAATAATGCCTGATCTGTCTGTCTGTGCGTTTCACATAAATCAAAATTCATAACAAGGCAATACGAATTCTAACAACATTTAATACACTGTAGTCAGTATATATGTCGTAGGCTGTACTAATTGTCAATTAGGGTCGTAGGTTACACACCGACTTTCCACTGTCGTTAGACCTAACTCTTTGTTACATACTTTTTAATGGTTTTTTTAATTACTATGATGTTAGGGATTTCTGCTTGAAATAATTTATTTGCGCACACCTTTTAATGATATCATAAAATGGTAAACCTTTTATTTAGGCAGAAATATTTGAAATTCGAGAATCGAGAAAAGTCACATTTATAAACTTCAACATATTCTACCCCAATGTCCTTCAGAAATTGAGGATTAAGTATTTTACTACTATGGTATTACACTACTGGATTTTTCTTAACCAATCTTGTTTTTTATAAAATAATTTTACAAAATGTTCGTGTTCATCACGAAGATAAGTGTCACGAATACCTTTAGGAAAATATCGACTGAATTCTTTAAAAGTCAATCATAAAGAACACTAACGAAAGTCGATTAAATTATTTTTTTGTTCTAGTGACGTATTTGTTATTTTAGGAGAAGCTTTTGCAATTGACGGTACACAGAATTGGCATAACCAAAAGATATTAACAAAGTAAACCCTTTTCATGCCTGGAGCACCCAGGTAAGAGTTTCTGACTTATTCGGCCATGCTGATTTCCGAAATGAACGAACTTGTAAATAAATAGAATGCTTCAAAATGAGTATTCGGTAATCTCTAGATAACTGAGAAAACATGGCCCCAATTACCATATTGGAAATCGTTGGAGACGGTGTACGAGTTAACAGTGGTCCCTTCATAGCACTCCTTCAGAAAGTGGGAGACAGAAAAATGAAGATTATTTCCATAAATGGGAAAATGCGTAGCGGCAAATCTTTCATGATGAGCTGCTTTATCCAGTACCTGAAATCCAGTCAGCCTGCATTTTGGATAACCGATTTGAATAAAGAAGGTGGGTTTAGATGGCGGCGCGGTGTGGATCCTGAGACCAAGGGCATTGCTGTATATTCTGAGCCCCTATATGTTCAAGAAAGAAACGGTCAACAGGTCGCATTAATTTTTCTGGATTGTCAAGGAGCTTTTGACCAGCAGACCACATTGCATCAAAACTCGTTAATATTTTCGTTTTCGTCTTTGCTTTCATCAACATTCATTTACAACATTAAAGAGGTCATAACGGAAAATGAAATACAGTCATTTCTCGTGCATTTAAGCCAAGCTGTAAGAGCTGGCTGTATTAATTCGGGTTCCTATAAATCGTTTCAGCAACTTATTATGCTAAACAGAGATGTTTCATCGGATTACAAATTTGGCCACCACACAGGAACATTTTGTCCTGGTAGTGAAGGCAGGAATCTTTTTCAGGAAACCTTTCACCCCAATGTAAATTCATCTGCAATAGAAGTAATTGAATCCCGAGCACTTATTAGGCAGCATTACGATGACATTAGCATATTTGCCCTTGAATATCCAGGACAAGGTATTCGAAAAGACGACTTATCAAATTTAAACCCAGATTTCTTAAAAAGTGCAATTGAATTCATGCAACTGCTATTCCAATCACATTATTTGCCTTTTAAGCTTGTTAATAACAGTCCCGTGACTGGATCCCAGTATGTTTCTTATTTCACAGCCTTGGCTGCAGTTTTCAATGGCAATAAACTTCCTAAGGTAGATTCTATTTTCCAATCCGTAGCAGAAACAGAAAACCGAAAGGTAAAAGAACAGGCGTTACAGTTTTTTACCAATAAGATTAAACAAAGCACTTCTGCAGACCACGGAATGCCCCCTGCAACATTGCAGTCACTATTCACATCCTCTAAACTGGCAACCCATGCAAATTTTAATGAAAAATTTATAATGGGGAGTCAACCAGTTATTCAAAAGTTTCAAACTGATCTTTTAACCGAAATGACAGCTTGCTTTGAAAATTTAAAAATAAGTAATCAGTACAAATTAGCAGCAAAACAAAACGCTGATCGCCTTGCAGCCAAGGAAAAAGAGACACAGGAAGCAATTCATCGAAAAAGAAGGCAGGATGAAATTGCAGAGCAGAACAGAAACGAAAAGGAAGCAACTAAGAAGCAGATATTAGAAACTGCACAGATGCATCTAGATACCATGATTGTGCAGTTGCAAGAGGCCAACGGGCGACTCGATGCCGTAAATATTAATAATTATTACTTCTATGAGACTGTTGTGACAAAACATAGAAATAGGGGACCGTTTGGTATTGTACTTAGTCCGTCGTATACTACTTCCCAAGTGAGAAGATTTAACGATGGCCGATACAACGCCGATTTACAGGCAGCCCAACTTGCTGTACAAAATGCTAAAGAAAGCGTCCAAAACGCTCAAGAAAATTTACAAACTGTGCAAATGAAAACAAATTAACGTTTTGTTTAAGACTTGTATGTTGGGCATAACATTCTAGAGTTTTAAATAAATACCATTACACTTTTAGATCTACAGATATTACATACAATAAAACAGCTCTCGAAAATTACATCAACATTGATAATTATTACATACGATAGTATTTTTGTACATCTAATTCCATTAAGTTGAAAAGAAACATTCTGTATTGCATTGATGAATTGCACATATGCAAATATACACGCTTTTGAATAGGAATAAAATTCCAATATTATAGCATTCCAATAGCTGTGAACTGAAAACCTAGTGGAGTAAACCGAAAAGTGCAAATACGTATTTAATTTTTTGTGTACATCAAAATAATATTTTGTCCTTAGAGGCACAATTACAATGATTCACAATTAAACTTTTGAAAGCATAATTAGCGAATTCACAAAAAGAATTTTAAATATTTCTGACGCGTAATTTTATGAGCACCAACCTAATCCGTTTGTCTTTGCACCACTATTTTGTTCTGTGTGATGCTATTGGTCACGGAACGTACACGTTTAATAAAACTAAAAATCAGTTTGAAATAGTGAAGAATCGCCACCGAATTAATGTTTGGTATTTTCTAAATGGATGCGCTTGTGTTGTATTATGGTTTGGTTTACCTGGCTGTACAAGGTATTTCTCCCTCGGACCAATATGGACCTGTTTTAACTGCTCAAAAATGGTCTTTGTTTTATTTGGAGCAAGCGATGCATTGTCAACAAATTTTCAACAATGGTATATATCTTTAGAGGAATCTCTCTACATTTACAACGTTTACCTGCATTTCGACAAACAACTTTCCAGTAAGCCATAAAGTTGTCTAAAATACAATACTTATCATAACTAAAATTATGAAACTAAAATATAACAATAATTACAACTAAAATTATGAAGTTAAATAAAAATCAGAGTCAAAACCAAAATTGATAAAAAATCCAAATTATGATATTAAATTAAACTACTGTTGACATTACGACATTAGTTAAACAGTTTGATTGAAACTTTTTCTAATTGATTTTTTAGATTACTTCAAAGAGGATTTGAAAGAAAGAAATACTCAACTTGATCACGTTGGATTGAGCATTATAGCTGCAACTCCACTAGCAATACTTATTGGACCTACTATTTCAACTAGTATATTTGTGATTGATCAACATCTGTTTTTGCCACTTTTGGATTTCGTGGTTCCTTTCCTAAAACACTATTTTTCAACAAAACTTATGTTGGCATGCGCTTTATTCGTTTTATGCACGTTTGTGGACTTGTCAGGACTTTTGATGATATTCTTTATGGCGATTTATTTTTATTCCTTCTCCAGGCTCAACGAGTAACGAGTTATTACTCATTGGACAAAACAGAAAACGAAAGAGAAAAATTAGCTTATTCTCGGCTATTAAATTATTTCCCATTTTCAGTTTGATAAGTATTATTTGCAACAGAATGATTATGATTGTAGGACCAGTTTTTATTAATTCGGGGATCACGGTTCATATGATTTGTATTTTTGGAACTATTCGGCTGTACGGTGCTACGAATGCCTTTATATCTGATAATGCCTCTTATGTCTTCAAGTTTGTTTGCAATTGAATATTATGGTATTAGAAAAGGAGCTCTCATCAATATCAATTCCACAGAATTTCTAAAATGCAGGTCTACCTGCGAGGGTGGAAATCGGCTATCCAGAAAATATTTTCGCTCATATCGGAGTATAAGAATTGAAATTGGACCATTCTTTTATATGGATCATACTCTATACCGAACATATATGTATACCCTTTTTTATTACTCCATTACTTTGCTAATTAATGTACGCATCATGTAATCTAAAAACAAATTAATAGTATGACAATAGTTGATATTATTTTTGTTAAATTTTATTAACTTCGAAAAACGAATAAACCGTTTTCATGAAATATATAATACTTTATTTTATTACAAGTCGCAGTCCTAGCGTAATTGACTCATCGATTTCGAACAAAATTCCATCTCATCTAAGTCAAGCAAATTTCATGGCCAAATCAGAAAATGATTTTTGCATGATTGCTTTCAAGTTTCATACAAAACCATAAACCGTTTTTGTATTATTTATTAGACTTTCTTCTATATTTGGAACTCCTATAATTATGCGCTTTGAGTCATAAAATGAATAGAAAACACTCGTTCACTATTTCAAAATATTAACTATTTTGTGTTGTCATTGGAATTAACATACACGTTTCTTATTCAAGCAGTATGAAAACCTTATTAACATTGAGTCTATTTACGTTTACATGCACTTCCGTTGCGACAACTCCTCCTTTGGCAGAAGACACTTAAAATATAATAAATAAGTCAATACAAACAAGCATGTAATTGTGTTCGTGTGGAGAGGTTTTATCCTTAAGTAGAAGCTAGTAGACAGCGAAGCATTTGTAGCGAAATGACGAAATGAGTTATATTTTAAAATACAGAGGAAACCAAAGAAAAAAGTCGAAGTAGTATAAGTAGTCCGAAAATCCGAATCACCGAAAACCGGGTACAGTTTTGTACTTTTATTTTTCGCGGAATTATTTGACCCACTTACCTTCAACCGATTTTGATGAAAACTTGGATTTCAATGCAGCTTTGTACTCGTTTTCGATTGGTGTAAACAGCTTTGCTGTTGTATTTCAGGTTTCTCCTCTACAGCGGGGTACTTTAGTTGTTCTATACCCTGTATATGTCAAATGTAGTAAATCAATAAATATGGCAATATTATACCAGTTGCAGGTGCATTAAATTGTGTCAACAATAAGCGAGTGCATTATAGCTGTTTCGAAAGACTTTTCTGTGTACGTTTAGGACGTCTCTTTCTCTTCAGGCTTGTAGGAATGTCGTTTGCCTTAAGCCGAGTCTTGTAATCCCATTTGATTGTCACAAGTCACAACTCCCTTAGTAATGTTATTGAATTATATATATTATATACACATATTTCCGAATTAACAATGCGTTGCATTATTTCAGAAAAATTTTATTAGCAGATTACAATTTACATACTTAAGAGAAGTTTAAATGTACCGCGACACATGCTTAAAAGAAACTTCGGTGCACTTGTTTTGCTGACTTTCATGTAATCGCCGATTTGAAAAACAAATTTTCTGTAGGAAACTTGATACTTCTTCATGTACAGGATGTCGAATGTTTTAGTTGAAGTAAACCGGGAGATCGATTTAGCAATGTTATTAACACTCTTCGATTGCAGACTTAAAGTGGTCAGGATAGCACTCCAACATGTCGAAGCCAGGAGTGAATAAAGGAAAAACGCTGTAGCATTGAATATTGACATATTTGAAATATGCTTGATTAGCAACAAATTTGTGAACAAGATCGACCGGTTTAAAATGAAGCATATCGGAGGAAGAACGATTGCTCCAAACTCTTGAATAATTCTCAATTGTAATATCAAAACCTTATGGAATTGTACAAAGTGAAGAGGCGTTCTTAAAGCGTCTCTGGTGAAGTACTTTCTATTACCAAATCTAAAATAAATAAGTCCATTATTATAAATTAATACAGCTGCCAAATTTTCATTTCTGATTGCAATAGAAAATTAACAACAGTATTGTGTTACCTTAGTTCCTTGGTTATATCCTGGAAATATCGTTTCCAAATAACCATGTTGATTAGAAAATACGCACCGACTAACCAATAACTACAAACGGGCCACAGGCCAAAAGTTCCAATGCCAATGGCCAACGCAAAATGCCGATTTTGATCAGGTAAAGATCCGTAAGGAAATATTGGCCAGTCATAGATGCATGCATAAAATGCAAAAACTACTGCAGGGAATATGAAAGATGCCACTGTCAAACATTGGACAATTATCAAATCTCCGAAAGTCAAATCAATACTTTTACCTTTCTGGCAATATTTCTCTGTTGAAATTCAAAAAACCGTCAATCGCTAGTCATTAAATACCTATATAGAATATACTTCGTGTGTATGAAAATGAAAGCATGAAAAGAGGCAATATTGTAAATGAAGTACAAAAATTTACTAACCTTGGAAATGGACACTGGTGACGTGTATGTCATTGGACACTATTAAAACGGTCTCAAGGTTACAGAAAATTAGCAACTGGAGTGCAAATCCCACCCAGAATAAGCTGGTGAGAAAGAAACACATACCATAGTGAAATGAATTGTCGCCGGAGATGGTTAAAATAATAAATTGAACACTGAGCCAAGTGACAGCTATTAGCCAGAGTGTAGTTGTTACGTAGTGCATGCAACGATCCCGGATCCGCTTGGACTTCACGAAGATATGTTTGTCATTATTGTATACTGCCGGAAGTGCACCAAAAAAGTTGGCAGCTTTCACAACTTTTGCAAGACAATACAAAACCTTTTCACGGTTTTTTCCAAGTTTTCCCATGTTTAAATAATTTTTACTTTAGTAGTACTATTTATTAATACTAAAGCTGTGATCATAAGTAAAACGAAAGTTAATATTCAAATCAAATCAAAGATTTATTGTCAAATCACTCAGCCCACCTGAGAGTTGTTCTCCCGTACTAGACATAGAACATATTTCCCTTGTGTCTTAGTCTTAGTCAAGAATAATCTAATGTAAGCGTTTGTTGTTCTTACAAACGATTCTGTATCTAAGTAATATATTGATTATTGCATAAAATATCTAATATCTATTTAGTCCCATCGGTTAGGCAATACATGTCGAACCTTACATAGGCTCCACAATAACAGAGTTTGTTAACAAATCATTTAAACAAATAGCACAGTGCTATTTTTGTGCAACGATTGGAAGTATTTACTATCAAAAATTATTGAGAATCCCTAAATGCATATTACATTTTTTACTATCAAACTTTGGTTATACCCTTTGGAAACTTTTTATTATCATCATCAAATCTTTAGTATATAAGCTACTTTTAGGAAATATAACCTTTAGAATAATGTCAGTATTTAAAACAGAATTGTGTAGTATTGACACAGCAGTTTTGAGCTATTGGGTTTGAGCAAAAACCCGAAAGTCAGAATTTCGAACAGTATTATACCATATATATACAATTTTAAAAAACTTACGAATTAGCAAATAAAGGAGTTCTTAGTGTAATTGAAAAAACCGTACAAGCCAAATTAAGTTTAATCGTCGTTAAATTCATAATGAGGATTAAATCCAAAATTAGGGGTTTTTAGTTATTGGGCTAATTTATAGTTAAAAAGGTAACCTCGTGGACTTTGTTTTTTTCAATTGGTTCAAGCATAAACTTCCTGAATAGCAAATTATAGGTACACTTGATTTGCAATTGATATGCTCCTCCGGTGGGAGGAGACGCATTTTTTCTACTATTTATTTAGTATTTCCCCAATAAACGCCTGTTAGTGAATAATATCTGATTAAAAGAACTGAAATGCTCTTTTACAGAACTATTAAGAGTTAAGTTATCCAATATTAGAAGAGAACTAGATACAAAATTATGCAAAAGAGGTAACTATTCTTACTATTCCATTCGAAAAATACAATTATTTCCATACCAACCCCGAAGAATCGGATTTCCTGTTGAGACTCCCGGTTTTTTCGGTTTTCATGGCAATTGAGAAGAATCATTCTACCTATTTCAATTGAAAAATGCAATTATTTCTATTCTAACCCCGAAGAATCGGATTTCCCGTTGAGACTCCGGGTATTTTCGGTTTTATTGCCAATCCAGAAGAATTATTCTTGGAATTTTTAATAATTAATTTTTCAAGGGGGCTACATGGAACACTTTCGAAAGTCCGCCCGAATGCATACAGAACAGAGGTAAGCTCTTCCAATGTTTTTTTCAATAAATTTTGATTTTTCGAAGTGGAGCCACTTTTACCTAATTTGACTCCAGGTTCAATAACTAGTGGAGACGAAAGTGGCTCCACTTGGAAAAAATCAAAATTTTATTTCAAAAATGCTGGGAAGAGCTTACCTTATACCCCAGTAACCCCAGTAACCAAAATTCTATGTTCCTTGGAACAGAGCAATTAATAATATAATATGGTCTCGACACGGGGAAAACTGACATGAGAAAGTGAAATTGGTCAGTTTGAAAATTGAAAATGTAATTTAAAAATTCATTACTGTATTTTAACATTTGATAAAAATTGCAGTTACTATGGCTGCACATGAAAAATACATCCCAGTTATTCTACTCTCTGTCTACATCTTGACTGCAGAATGTCAACATCTGTCACAACAAGGAAATTATGATTTTGACATTATTCTGTATCCAAGTAATTTGACGGATGATGTCTTTGAAAAAATTGAATTCTCACCACGAACCATTATTGTTGATGCAGCTATGAATTACAGAAAATGGAAAGCTAATTACAAAGGAGGAGATGACTACCCAAGTTCCTTGTCAAACAGAAATGGGAATATCTTAATATTAGTGGAACCACCTGAGTGGGCTATATACCATATTCCAACATTTCCCACTTGGTTTGGCAGAGCAAGGGATCGAGCGAAGGACAAGTATCTAATAATTAGCACAAAGAATAAGTTCAAGAAAATCAAAGACAAGTTGGTGGATTTATTTATTTTATTTACGACTGCAATTTCCGTTATGGTTATCAGATCCAAGGAGGACATTCAAGTACTGTCAGTGTCAATATTCACAAAAGAGTTTACAGGGATTGATTTCACAACATCAGAAGAACAACAGAGTGGAATGGCAAGAAAAGGATTACAGAGAAATCTTCACAAAATAAGTATTAGGGTAGCGTACCCGACTAAAGTAGTACTACGAAAGTGTGCTTCTTCCCCGTACGTTCTCATTAATGAAGGAATGTTTGAAGAGTGCATTCAGAATAGAGGACACTATCGGGTCGTAGAACTAATGGCTGACTATTTAAATTTCACGGCTGAATACGGAGACCACTCCAGTGAGGACAGACATTTGTGCGGTGTGATGTCTCTTGAAAACTCTTACGTAGGTGTATTTCAGTACCTGTGGAACAGAGTTATCTACATAACATATCCTGGTAAAGTAACATTCGTGTACTGTGTAGAGAAAGAGACGTATTTAAATAAGCCATTGGCTATCTGGATATCCATAATGGACTGGAGTGTCTGGCTATTGTTGCTACTCTCTTGTCTCCTAGGCAACGCACTCATATTTCGAATCTCTAAACAGAAACTGACATCGATTGGCAACTTGTTCCTGTCGGCCATTGCCATTCTTCTCCGCCAAAACCACAACCAGAGGAAACTCGTCTGCTTGTATGGAATTCTTGGTTTGGTCTTAAATATTCTTGCAACACAGTATGAGAGTTACATCACAAATGAAGTGGTCGCTCCTGTAGACACAAAGAGAATGGACAGTTTCAAAGAACTCATTGATAATGACTATAAAATAGTTTCCTTCATTGGAAGTCTAACTGGACTATCTCCAAGTCAAGGCTATTCTGTCATGCGTCCTCTTTTCACGCAATATGGAATGAAGGACAAAGAAAACTCCAGTGTTTATATTTATGATACTGATAAGACTGAAGTGACTTCACTGTATGATATATTCAAATTGTGTTTGGAAGACACGAAACTTAAACTCTTTGTTAGAGCAGGAAATGTTGGGGAAATCCATCTTTACAAAACACAATAACTTGTTCCCTTACTGAAATGTTTCTCGACAAAAGAGAATGCAAATCATGATCCCCTTTCATGGTTGTTTATTGGATGTTTTCGGCATGAATTTGTGAATGTATAGTTCAAGAACTGAATGAAATGGTGGGAATACTCGACCTTTGGAGACAACTTGGACATTTCATTCCTTGCATAACGAGATCCAACGAAAAGAAAAAGGAATCTGAACGGGGGGTTCGGAGTCTCAGCTTTGACATGAAAATTGGGGCAATTTTTCCTGTATTTGGATATCTGGCCATTCTTCCTGTTGTAGTATTTCTGCTTGAATTGCTTGCAAGATATTTCACAAAGATTTGTCAAAATATACGTGAGGTTTATATTTTCTGGGCAGTATTTCACTAAATTTCAAGCCAACCCCGAAGAATCAAATTTCTCGTAGCGACGCCGGGCTTTTTCCGTGTTTTTGGCAATCCAAAAGAATCATTCTTCCTATTTCAATTGAAAATTGCAACTATTTCAATGCCAACCCCGAAGAATCAGATTTGCGGTAGCGACACTTGGCATTTTCAGTTTTCATGGCAATCCATAAAAATCATTCTACCTATTTCAATTAAAAAATACAATTATTTCTATTCTAACACGTCCCGAAGAATCGGATTTTCCGTTGAGACTCCGAGTATTTTCGGTTTTCATGGCAATCCAGAAGAATCATTCTACCTATTTCAATTGAAAAATACAACTATTTCTATTCTAACCCCGAAGAATCGGATTTCCCGTTAAGACTCCGGGTATTTTCGGTTTTCATGGTAATTGAGAAGAATCATTCTACCTATTTCAATTGAAAAATGCAATTATTTCTATTCTAACCCCGAAGAATCGGATTTCCCGTTGAGACTCCGGGTATTTTCGGTTTTATTGCCAATCCAGAAGAATTATTCTTGGCATTTTTAATAATTAATTTTTCAAGGGGGCTACATGGAACATTTTCGAAAGTCCGCCCGAATGCATACGGAACAGAGCCAAGGAACGTAGAACGTTCCTTGGAACAGAGCAATTAATAATTACAATGAATTAATACGTTATAATATGCGTACATTTTATTCCAGAAAACATGGTGTAATGCAAGAAATAAAACTATCGATAGCATCCGCTGGGATCTCCAGCTCCAGAAAGGCCAAAAGCATCTCTGACTTTGCCATAAATTGCAAATCTTCTATTAGCCTTATCATTAGGTCCACCTCGGCATTCCAAGTCTCCATTGATAGCGTTGGTCGTGGCACCAAATTGTCCAGAAGCGCCTCCGTGGTCATGAACGTTTCTCCCCCAGAACCAAAATGCTGTAGCCCATGCTACATTTTCGTCATCCGCTACCAGGTCAGGATTGTTGACTAATCGGAGATCATTGTAGAGATCCACTGAAGCTGGTTTGTAATTCCACTCACACCATGATAATTGAATGTATCCACGACTGTAATATTATCAAATCAATTAAGCTCAAAATATAAAAGTTTTTTTCATTAGTAAATAGAAATGTGCCAATAATTTTCAAATTACCCATAATAATATTTTCCTGGAGCGTCACAACCTGGACTTCGGTAATCATTAGGGCAGTTTGTTTGGGCACAAGCAATTTCCTTCTTATGAACGAGGCCACCAGTCTCGTGAATAAAGTGCGCTAGAGCCATTGCTGCTTCTTGTTTGGATGATATTTTTCCGTGACTCATCTGCGACATGAAGGAATTGTATTGGGCAGTAGATGGACTCGGGTATCCATTGCGAGTAACACTATTACGGAATTCGTTTTCAGAAATTTGGATCCCTATAAAATAATATGAAAATTTTATTTAAAAAAACGCTTTGTGTAGTTCATAACGAAATAGGAATAATAAAAGTGTACCGTGTGGTGGACTTTTTTCGCAACAGTAATATTTATTTCCTGGTGCTCCATTATTATCAGTACATGGTTGCTGGTCCTGAGTTATCATGTTGTACTGGGCACACCCGGTGACAGCCCAAGAGTTAAGTTGGCACCCTGTCCACCAACAGTCCCCATTCACAGACAAAAACAAATCTACTACAAATAATACTAAAGTTATAAAAGTTTTCATTTTGATTATGATAAGCAGAGAACTAAATTGCAGTTGAGATAAATCCCGTTATGCTTTCCATACTTTTGTTTCTCACATATTTATACAAAAAATTTTGCAATAAGATTTCGTAGAAATAACTAATTTCATGATTTTTATCCGTAATAATTTCTGTGTCATTAGCAAATGAGAGAATTCCGATTAAGCATGTCTTCATCATTCTCATTGCCAACAATTTGGCATATATATACCATATACCATCTATTTACACAAACTAATAAATAGTTTTCGTTATTTATTTATTATTAATTGGGAAGCAATTTTTATAGATCTAGGGGTTTTATTATATGATTAACTTATCATAGTATTAATATTTAAACACAACAAGGCCTTCAATTCGTGCTGTTATATAATTAGTAATTATCGGCTTGTTTATGCATACATGAGTAATACTGTGAAAACAGACACTTCATGAATACTGATGTGCATCTGTAAATGTATATGTGCCAATGAAAATGTGCTCCCTTCTTGGTACTAGTTATTGATGCTTTTCGTAGTAAAATGGTAGACTATGTTAATGACAGAATGACACCTATATAGGTAAATCATATGAAAGAATGAAAGGGCAAATAACGACACTGTTATGTTATTAGGAAAGTGGTGTAGGAAAAGAAATGTGGCTTCTATATACGCAAATGTGAATAATGCCCCAAAAGTTGCATGTGATTTGAATTTGAAGCATTGTAAAGCATGGCTACTCCAAATATTTTCAAAGCAAGAAATTTACATTAGGATACAATTAAAAACTAAGGCTATAAATGAGATTTTTATTTAAATGTTTTATGAAGTGAGTTCATGGGCTACATAAATATCAGAACTGTGTAACACA
>CM036940.2:74658256-74946258 GCA_020352615.2 Yoshiicerus persimilis
ATATTTGGCAGCTCAAGCAGTAAATTTTATTATTGCTAAATTCCAAAAGTTTTGTGTTCTGCTTGTAATTTATACTGTTTGAAAGACAAATTCTATTCCAAAGCCTACGTTTCGAGTCATAAATTTATAAATGTTATTGTCAATTTTTCCAGAATTGTATCCCAACATCATTCTTACCATCAGAAGGTTAGTGAATCTCTAGAATCACCAAAAGAAATTTTCGTTTATAGTTTTCTAGTTTCCTTGTATGCAAACCTTCATGGTTTCACAAAATATTTTCTTTATATTTCATGCTCATGAAGTCCACATTTAATTTTTTTTAATTTCAGCATTGCAAACATTTTAGTGAAGAAAGGGGATTAAAAATAAATTTTTTATGTTGCTGTGAACATATATGCATTTAAATTTTTACTATTGGATTTACCAAATAATCAACCCAATATCAGAAGACGAGCGTTCTTTTCCTTTTATGATTTGCTGCCTCGGTTTTTCACATAAATAAATAAATATAATTGCATTTATTTTATGCAATGCAGGTGAAACAGATACATCGCTCTCGACTTGTCCGGTCGCTTTCTCCCACCGGAAATTCAGAAGAGGCTTTTAAATAAGTTATCTAGTGAATCGCATGTTTTTTTTCATTTGAATAATCTTTTACACTATTTATGTTAATCAAAAAATTGTACGTCTCTACTCACTGTGCACAGGATTTAATTGTTTTAGTTGTTTACTGAAGAACTCCCGTTTTAAGTTCGTCCATGCTAGATTATTTCAGCGTATTTCGCTACAGTATCCTTAGCGAATAATATTTAAATTTCCTCAAATCGTTCGTTTCCGGGTAAATTGCACATGAAATGACTACTGCCTTAATTCAAATTTTCTTAGTGTACAATAGAAAATAGAAGTATTATGCCCTCACAAAGTCTTGGCAATAGAATGATAACTCCAAGGGAAATTGGTCTAATTATAAGCTGTTTGGAAAGAACTATTAATTTTTTCGGTATAGGAAAAATCCTTATGATATGCTCAATGACATCAGGAATAAAAGGTTACGTTGTTGGGTACAATTTACAATTATAAAGCAAAGTTTTATGAAGGTTTGCGGAAGAAACACCGAACTCAGAAAATTGCATTCGTTAAATAATCGTATATTTTTACACAACAATAGTAATAACTGTTTCACGGTCCACATAGCAGTATGCAAATATTTGGGGACAGATAAATAAATTAGCTGTTTATTTGCAATCAAGGTTTTCAAACTTTATGAAATAATTATTATTATATAAATGTTTCATTTCTAATTGGGCAGCTTGAAGGTAACTAGGTAACCTAATTAAACCCACTTCGACAAATAGTTGACGAAAACGGAAATTTTGCCTTAGTATAAAGTTTTCTACACAATAATTGACATCTAGCTGGTATACATATACGAAAAATGATATCCCATATTTCCAACTATTTTACAAAAACCAAACAGTTTTGGTTCAAAATTAAAAGAAAGGTAGCATTGAGCAAATATAATAAAAGCTCAACAGAAAACAAAAGTTTGTCATGGATTGGGTTGTACGTCAACATTTTTTACAAACTGAGACTGACTCCCATATTATGGGATCAATCAACCCAAACTTTTAAAGTTTCACGAAAGACCTTCTGCTATATTTGGGGAGTTATTTATTTGTCATTGGCTCTCTATCAATGTGGAACCATGTTCCATCACACGAAATATAAAACTTTTGTTCTTGTTGAATTTATTTTAAATGCTATATTTTTGGCAAATTATTTAATTTTCTTTGTAGCTATCTTAAATTTCCAGTCTAAGGCAAATGAAGTTGCCTATGTATTGAACCAGTTCCAAACCGCAGGAAGTTTTCTACCGAAAAGGTTAAGAATGTACTATTTCTAACAGTAAATAAAAATGATTTATTTTAAATGTTAAATGCAAAAAGTTTCGTTTTACTATACTATTCATCGTCTTTATTACAGAAGACACTTTTAATGATTTGCAGATATTTCCATATTGTTTTCATATATTTAGATTTTTTGCCATCGTTAAATAAAATTTAAACAATATTGATTTTTTCAATGAAAATATAAAATTATTTATTATATCTACTATCTTTACATTTAGCATATTTCATTTCTTGCATTATTAATTATTATTTGTAACAAAGCATCACTAACAAACCATATCAATACTTTGTTCTTAGCTTTCATCATTTGGAGCAGTGTATGAGTTGTGATATTCACTATGGAATGTATAAAGTAATGGGCGAATTGGTGTCAAAGTGGCTTCTTCCACTTATGTCAATTGTCACTTGGATAGGACAAATCTTCTACATTTTTGTTCTGCCGGGACTACATGTCTTTTCAAACTTCTTATTTGACCAACAAGGAGAAAAGATATCTTTTAGCATTATTTCTTACTTTGTTGAAATATCTATCACTGCATGTGGAGCTTCTGTCACAATTTTCTTGGAAATTTACATTTTGCTCTACTTAATTAAATGCTCATTTTTGCTTTATGTTTTAAGGTAGAATTTAAAATATACTAAAAGTATGGTATTTATTAATACTTGTGATATTTATTTTAATTTTCTGAGGCAAATTTTACAACTGTAGTTTGATTTAACAATGGGATTATACTGAATACTAAATTAATTAGTTTCAATTTTTATTTTTCAGGATGGGTCGATTTAACTCGAAAGAAATGCTAGTTATTTACAATCAATTACGTTGCTTAAACATTCTATTCAACGACAGTGTGCTTAGAATATTTATCCCGCATATGGTGCTTTCTTGTTCAATTTTCATGGTCCTTTGTACTTTCTGCCTTATCCGACTGCGTAAAACTTTTGATATGCATTTGATTTCTTTTGCTGCCTTCGCTATTGTGGCACTAAGTTTATTTTGCTTATTATTAATGGCATGCTCTATAATTGTTGATTAAACAGCATGTTTCACTGCACTATTTGTTAACACTGTACGTTGATGGTTTAGCGTAGTTCGAGCGAAGCGAGAACGAAGCTAAACCATCAACGTACAGTGTTAACAAAAGTGCAGTCGAAACGTGCGCGTTTAGTCGTAATTGTCCTAGTGATTGGATTTCTTCACACCCTGTGTCAACGCCGCTTCGCGGCGTTGCCACAGAAACCTTGCAGCTTATAAAATGGAGCCATTGTTTAGAGAAAGAACATCTCAAGCGGCTTCGCAGCACAACTGCATTTGGTATTCGTTATGGGTTTTTCAGGGCTGTCAAGCATAAACACATATTTGATGGCTACGATGCGGTCCTTAATTACTTGTTCACCCTACTTGTTACTTTTCCTTAATTATGTGTAAAATTATGTGTTGTCACTATCACAGCTTAGCAAAATTTTAATTCGGTATACAATGATTAAAAATCTATTCGTATTGGGAAGAATCGGAAGTAAAATAAGTAAAGTAATTGATAAAACATTATTGGATTTTCTACATAGCATAACAATGACTGTGCCTGACTTGGTATCTCTAGTTCAGTAGTAAAATAAATGTTTACAATGTAGCTTCTTTTATAAAACCTTCCTCTCTGTTGTTTTAGTTTTAGCGACCTTTAGAGGACACGAATTGCATTAGTGCACAATAAAACTACAATAATACAGTAATATGTTTTGCATATTGTCTACAAAATAAAGTATACATACATATATGCAAATGTAATTAACTAATGAATTGACAAATTAATACATTTTAATGTAACAAAGTTCCAAATGCGGTATTCTGAATTAAAAACTTATGAGGAGCTTAAAAGTGCCACGACACATGCTTAAAAGGAAATTCGGTGTGTTTCTTTTTCTGATTTTTATGAATTGGCCAATTTGAAAATCGAATTTTCTGGAGGAAGTTTGATACTTTTTCATGTATAGAATGTCAAAGGTGTTGCGTGAGGTAAACCGAGAAATAGATTTCGCAATGTTATTTACACACTTCGATTGCATGCTTAAAATGGTAAGGACGGCACTCCACAGAATGGATGCAAGAATTGAGTAAAGGAAAAACACTATCACGTTGAATAGTGATGTATTTGAGAAGTATTTGAACAGCAGCAAATTTGTAAAGAGTATGGATCGGTTTAAAATGAAATATATTGGTGGAAGAATCATTGTTGCAATCTCTTGAATCACTTTCAAGTGCAGCATTAAAACTTTATGGAAATGCGTAAAGTGAAGAGGCGTTCTTAAAATGTCTTTGGTCAAGTACTTTCCATTTCTAAATCTAAAATATAAGAATAGTTGTTTTGTAGTGCTTCCAATTTATAGCTTAAATATTTTATTCTTAATGGAAATGTAGGAAAAAAATTTCATTACCTTAATTCCTTGGCTATATCTATGAAATATCGTCTCCAAACAACCATGTTGATTAAAAAGTACGCACCGACTAACCAATAACTACAAATTGGCCACAAGCAAAAAATCCCGCAGACAATGATCACTGAGAAATGCAGATTTCCATAGGGAATTACTGGGGAGTCGTAGATGCATGCATAGAATGCGATAGCCACAGGAGGGAATATAAAGCCAGCAACAGTCAAAAATTGGATTATTACCGAATCTCCGAAACTTAAGTCAATACTTTCCTCCTTTCGGCAATACCATTCTGTTGGGTATAATAATATTTATCAGTCGGATTGTCATTGATATAATAGAATACTACCCGCTTACGAAATTAACAACATGAAAATTGAAACCTAAAAGATTTATGACAAGTTAATGAAATACAAAAAGGACTCACTTTCGAAACGAACACAAGTGGTATGGATGTCCTTAGATAATATTAAAACGGTGTCCAGGTTAAAGAAAAGTAGCAACTGGAGTGCAAATCCTATCCAAAATAAGCTGGTGAGAAAGAAGCACATGCCATAATAAAATGAATTGTCTCCCGAGATTGTTAATATTATAAACTGAACGCTTGCCGCTGTGAAAGGTAATAACCAGAGTGCAGTAGTTATGTAATGCATGCAGCGATCCCGGATCCGCTTAGACTTCACAAAGATATTCTTGTCATTATTGTATACTGCAGGAATTGCTCCAAAAAAATTTGCAGCTTTTACTACACTTGCAAGACAGTGCAAAGCCTTTTCACGGTTTTTTCCAAGTTTTCTCATATTTTTCTATTTTAAATTAATAATCAGTCTTAGCAATTAGTTGAGAATTCTAATACTGTAAAACTATTTATTGTAAAAGTAATATTTTTTACAATAAATAGTAAACGTTTTCACGTCTGCAGGCAAAATTAAATTGACTTTCACTTGCGCTTGTGTCTTGGCTGAATAAAGTACACACTGTAAATTGCATGTATATTTTGTAGGATAATTTATTAATATGCGACACTGGTTATTATATACTTCATTTCATAAGATTGAACTTAGGGAATTAAAACTGAAGCAATATTATTTAATCTCTTAGTGAAATCAAATGATTTTTTCGGTGTGTAGAGATCAATTTGCTTATGAAATTTGCAAAAGAAAAATTAGCGATCAATTTTATTGATTTTTGCATTGATTCAGTTTTAGTTTGGTTATTATAAACAAGATACTTCTTTTCTATTTGATAGTTATTTATAGTATTACTATCAAATATAGCATATTTGCAAAACTTTTTATAATAATATTTATAAATAGAAAAATGTTTTAGGCAGCCAACAAATTATTTAAGCAAATAAAACAGTAATACATTATTTACAGATACGAAAGAGCATTCTTTCCTATTGGTATGAAATCTAATGTATTACTGCGAATCTCAAAGCTTTTATTCACATTCAAAGTTCCTAACATTACTGACAACCTTTCATCACCCTTTATACATTTTTTAACAATATTGATTAAAGTTTTGGTAAATGTGATACTTTTAGCACGTATAGCGTTAGACAACTGACGCTGACACTATTTGAAACAAATTCTGTAATTTAATATAACTAGTCAAGGAAAGAAAAGTAAAAAATTAAAGTAATTTTTTAGCATGACTTGTAAGTGTTGCAGTGCATGAAATTGTGCTTTGGACAAACAATAATTAAGTTATGTAGATACATCGTTAAATTCCGAATGCTCCAATCGAAAATTAGTGGTTCGGTTGGTTAATTCACAGTTCAGAATATCTGTTCTGTTTTCTGAGTTGGCTTGTAAACATACTTTCTGAATATAGTCATTTATGACCCTAATTTACACTCGATATGTCCCTTTGCTTATCAGAGTCATTATTTTTGTGTTATTTATGTTGCTATGGAAACAAGCATAAAAACTAAAAGCAAAACACAAGGATTTCAATAAAACTTAGAATTTATTATACGACTTTTTAAATTTACGTTCCCTACAATTGAATTCGCCAACTGCATGAACTGTGGCGCACTCAAATGTCATGTATTTAAGCAACATAATGAATTTACTTGCGTAGATACATGTATTTTGAACATTTTGATCATGAAACATTATGAGAATACGCTTTCTAGAACTATGACGCAAATATTTGATTGATTTCATAAATTTTATGGATTTAATTGAGAAGACATGTCACCATTTTGTACACTTTCGTGGTGAAACATTTTGATGTTATGATGTCAATAACTATGGCGCAGAGATTTGATGTATTATATGTTATGATGAATTTAATTGTGTAGATATACTTGCATTTTGTACATTATTGTGATCTTGAAACATTTTCAGATTTAGTCCTCTACCTACTACAGTGCGGACCAACTGGGATGTACCTACCAGACTACAAGTGTATAAAAAAATATCGTAATATGTATTTACGTTAAATGTTGGTTTTGACTTCCCACGTCAACTCAAATTACATTTTCATGCACTTCCGTATGTTCACGGGATATGGATGCGTTCCATGGTTACATCTCAGGTCCGCACTGCATAGAACGATGGTAAAGAGATTTCACTACTAAATGAATACTACTATGAATTAACTATTATATTTATGAACTTTTACCATGTAAACTCCAAATATTGAATTTTGCCATGGCAACGTAACGCAAACTTATATTATTATTTTTAGTTTTCATGAATCCATTGAAGAAGTTCGCTTGGAGTTTTATACAAGTATAAAACCCCAAACATTTAGCTTACCAATTCCTATAATAACTTGTCATTGTTAAGGACATGCCTGCCACAAAGCATGTGGTAATAACTAATAATAGGGAGAATCGCACTCTATACATTCTTAAATATCTTATAATGCTTTTACTGGAGTTTCCATAGAAGTAGTATTGTGCAATATAACCCGAACATGTTGAATTTACAGTTTGCATTTAAATAACTTATTTGTTTCGATTACCTACAGCTCCGGAAAACTGAAATGGGGTACACCAATAAATGTTTATTTATATATATCGGTAATGCATTAACCTAACCTCTCATCACCATAAATAGCCTTGTCGATTTCTGCATTTCTCAAATCGTTACATATTACAGTATTTGAAATGCTTAAAAAGTTGCACATTTGCCATATTTACATGCTACTACAAAATTTACATGTATTACTATTATATAGCATTAATATTGATATATTATGGCTAAATTTTGAAGCCTAATAGTTTTGAATGACTACTATTTTATTATTTAATAAATCGTAATAAAGTCCTCTTAAGATCAGCCAAGAGTTATTACTATAACAGAGGACGGATAGCTAAGAAGTCGAAAAATTGGCAACAGTTTTGCCTACATACTAAGCAAAGGATAAAATAGAACAATTTCGGCGTAGTTAATTTGTACATGCTATTCCAAATAACAAAAAAACTGCTTTACAGACTTAAGAGAAGCTTGAACGTGCCACGACACATGCTTAAAAGAAACTTTGGAGCACTCCTTTTGTTGATTTTCATGTAATCACCGATACTGAAAACAAAGTCTCTGCAGGAGATTTGATACTTTTTCATGTACAGCCTGTCATGGGTATTTGCAGAAGGATATCT
Organism: Yoshiicerus persimilis; assembly: GCA_020352615.2. Lineage (NCBI taxonomy): Eukaryota > Metazoa > Arthropoda > Collembola > Entomobryomorpha > Tomoceridae > Yoshiicerus > Yoshiicerus persimilis. The sequence continues at coordinate 74,666,210 of CM036940.2, forward strand.
TGAAATGGATTTCGCAATGTTATTAACACTCTTGGATTGCAGACTTAAAATATTGAGGACGGCACTCCAAGCGGCCTGTGCAATTAGCGAATAATGGAAAAACATTGTCGCATTGAATAATGACTTGAACGACGTGTTTGAAATGTATTTGATTAGTAACATATTTGTGAACAGGATCGAGCGGTTTAAAATGAAGCTGATCGTTGGAAGAACGATTTTTGCAAGCTCTTGAATCATTTGCAATTGCAGAATCAAAACTTTATGGAAATGTACAAAATGATGAGGTGTTCTTAAAATGTCTTTGGTAAAATAATTTCCATTGCCAAATCTAAAATACAGAATTACATTTTAATACTTCAATATTCGACTATTTTTCAATTTGAAAGAAAAATTATTGAAATTGAAAGAAAGAAACACTTTGCATTACTTTAGTTCCTTAGCTAGAACCTGGAAGTGGCGTTTCCAAATTACCAAAATGATCATCAGAAACCCGCATACTAACCAATAACTAAATATTGGCCAGAGCAAAATTCCAATGGCAATAGCTACCACAAAATTCCGATTATCTTCTTGCAAAAATCCGTAGGGAAGTATTGGGAAGTCGTAGATGACTGCATAAAATGCTGTAGGCACAATGGGGAAAATGAAAGCTCCCATTGTCAAACATCGGATAATTATCAAATCTCCGACAGTCAGGTCAATGTTTTTACCCTTTCCACAATATTTCTCTGTTGAGTTTCAAAAAAGTTATCAATCAACTAGTTATTAAGGTAATAAAATACAGGGACGTATATATGTAGGGGCTTGGGTGCTAATGCTTCCCCTAAATTCCTGAAAAAGAGAAAGTTTTGCGCGCTTAGAGCGACATATCACTTTTGAGATATATATTAAGTTAAGCCGCTCCCATGATAATTATTCTGGATACGTGCCCGATAGATACATTTAAGAAATTAAGATACGGAAATGAAAGTGTAAAAATAATTTTGGACAAAAATGATATATAGTATGTACGAACCTTCGAAACGAACACAAGTGACATGCATGTCATTGGCTAAAATTAAAACGACTTCTAGGTTAAAGAAAAGTAGCAACTGGAGTGCAAATCCTATCCAGAAAAAGCTTGTGAGAAAGAAACACATGCCATAATAAAATGAATTGTCGCCAGAGATGGTTAAAATAATAAATTGAACGATGAGCCAAGTGACAGGTATTAGCCAGAGTGTGGTTGTTACGTAGTGCATGCAACGATCCCAGATCCGCTTAGACTTCACAAAGATATGTTTGTCATTATTGTATACTGCAGGAAGTGCTCCAAAAAAATTGGCAACTTTCACAACTCTTGCAAGACACTGCAAAGCCTTTTCACGGTTTTTTCCAAGTTTTCTCATATTTTGCGAATTTAAATTAATAATTCGTCTTAGAAATTGTCTAGAGAGTCATAGAAAGTTAGAAATTCTCTAAAGTAATATTTTTTTGCAATAAATGGTAAAGGTTTTCACGCCTGCAGGCAAAACTAAATTGACTATTCCACTTGCTCTTGTGTCTTAATAGCTAAGTAAAATACGTACTGTAAAGTGTATGTACATTATATTATGTAGGGCATTTTATTACTAAATGCGACACTGATTATCTGATTATTGTTTACTGCAGTTCTTAATATTGAACTTATGCAATTAAATTGAAGCTGAATTAAATTAAACTGAAGCAAAATTATTTAACCGTAAAATAGAATAAAATTAATTTTTCGGTTTGATAAATTTGTTTATGAAATTTGTGAAATGAAAATCAGCAATCAATTTTATTGATTTTTTCATTGATTCAGTTTTAGTTTGGTAATTAAAAATATGAAACTTATTTTCTATTTGATAGTTATTTTGCCCTTTTTATAATAATATTTATAAATTGAATAATGGCAGCCAGTAAATTATTTAGGCAGATAAAACAGTTATGCATTTTTTACAAATAAGAAAGAGTATTCCAACCTAAAGGTAGAAATCTAATGTATTACTGAGAATCTAAAAATGTTTCACATTCAAAGTTTCAAACATTTTTGACAATCTTTCCTCACCCCTTATACATATTTTAATACTATTGATTAAAGTTTTGGCAAATGCGGTATTTTTAGCACGTAAAGCGTTTAGAAAATTGACACTGACACTATTTGAAACAAATTCTGTAATTTAATATAACTATGTAGCCAAGGAAAAGAAAATAAAAAATTCAAGTTTCGTAGCATGGCTTGTAAGTGCTGAAGTGCATTAAAATTGTTCTTTGAACAAACAATAATAAGTTATGTAGATACATTGTTATATTCCGAATGCTCCAATCGAAAATTAGTGGTTGTTGGCTAATTCATAGTTGAGAAAATTTGTTCTGTTTTCTGAGTTGGCTTGTACCCATACTTTCTGAATAGTCTTACTATGTGAACCTAATTTACACTCGATATATCCTTTTGCTTAACAGAGTCATTATTTTTTGTTATTTATGTTGTTAGTGAAACAAACATAAAAACTAAAAGCAAACCGAAACAGAAGCGAGCTAGGGCCAACGATTTCAATAATATTTAAGATTTATTATACGACTTTTTAAATTTAGATACCCTGCAATTGAATGTGCCAACTGCGTGAACTATGGCACAAAAATGTAATGTATTTAGGCAACGTAATGAAATTACTTGGGTAGATACATGTATTTTGAACATTTTTGGTCGTGAAACATTTTGAGAATACGCTCTCTACAACTATGGCTATATCCATACAAACGCCTAATGAGATATCCATTACATCTGAAAGCTTAAGCACCTTTCTTAAATCAGTTTTGGAATAATAACGTACACTATCAAATATAATTTGCTCTATAAATTCTATATTTCTGATAGTTCATTTATATGGTATTTAATGGTCTAGTAGTTGTATTCCTTTTGCATAATGTTGGATAAGGGCCATATTATAAGGAAATTGGCAATTAATACTTATACTTATACTTATACTTATACTACACAATTGTCCACTAAGCAGCACAGTTTAAATCTGCACCTAATCTTATAGTAGGTTATCCTAATAATTCATTGTGTCAGGTTATTCTCACCCACAAAGGCATGCAGACGTTTTTTTTTGTATGTAACAATATATTTTTGAATGTGCGAAATGCAACAAATCAAATAATACATAACTGTGGGTACAATATAGACGATAACTATTATTTTCTTAAAATGTTGGTTTTAATGCACTGGATATTATTATGAAATAAAGAAAACATTTCTTGAATTTCCTTGGTCTTCAGTTTAATGTTTCCCAATAGGTATCAAGACATAAGCATATAATTTATTAATCCATTTTCAATAAATTTTGTTATAGTACCAGTTAATAAGGCTCAATGCTGGATTTTGTGCAATGGTTATAATGGTAGTGTCCTTGCCAGATATGCTCTTACTTGGTTTTCTCTCTATAAGGAGAAAAACAACTACTGATTGCTGATACTACAGCAGTTTCATAACGGCATTTGTTTTGTCATACCCCTAAGTACTTGTGCTTTGACTATAATGTTTGCTTTGCGTTCAGATGGAAAATAAATTCGATAAATACAAAATTGCTAAATATGTTACGAAATTCTGGCAACATAATAGAAGGAAATTTGTTGCTAATTATTACTTACTGCTTCTTAATCAATAAAAATCGACGAAGTCTATAGTAATTTCAAGGAGAATATACAGACCGAAATCGTACAAGAACCATATCTGTGACTATTGTATTATTTAAATAAATCAGTGGCATATTCTGTTAACATCAAACTACTAGTTTTCAATATACTTGGGATTTGGGGTTGTGAAAAAAGGAAACGGAAACCAATGTCATGTAATCTAAAAGTTAGCTGAAAGCATTCATGGTTTCTATTTTATGTAAACGAAATGTATTGTTTTGCTTAAATAAAAACATTCACTAAAACTTCATTTCACTTTTATTTTACTGTAACATTGTGGAACATAACAGGGCTAAAACAGATTTCACTTGATTTCGAAGAAACATGGAACAGTAGTGATATGCATATTACGTCCGTTTACTTGCATGAGGCTAAGAAAACAAACGTCAATCCAAGAAGTGCTGTGAACTGAAAACATAGTGGCAGTAAACGGAAAAGTGCAAATACGTATTTAATTTTTTGGGTACATCAAAACAATATTTTGTCCTTATAGAGATACAATTACAATGATTCACAATTAAACTTTTGAAAGCATAATTAGGCGAATTCACAAAAAGAACTTTAAATATTTCTGACTCGTAATTATGAGCACCAAACTAATTCGATTGTCTTTGTACCACTATTTTGCTCTGTGTGATGCTATTGGTCACGGACCGTACACGTTTAATAAAACTAAAAATCAGTTCGAAATAGTGAAGAATCGCCACCGAATTAATGTTTGGTATTTTCTAAATGGATGCGCTTGTTTTGTATTAATATATGGTTTGGTTTACCTGGTTGTACCTAGGTACAAGTCATTTCTCCCTCGGACCAATATGGACCTGTTTTAACAGCTCAAATGATCTTTGTTTTATTTGGAGCAAGCGGTGCATTGTCAGCAAATTTTCAACAATGGTATATATCTTTAGAGGAGTCTCTCTACATTTACAACGTTTACCTGTATTTCGACAAACAACTTTCCAGTAAGCCATAAAGATGACCAAAATACAATTATTAATAAAACTAAAATTATAAAACTAAAATATAACAATAATTACAAATAAAATTATGAAGTTAAATAAAAATCAGAATCAAAACTATGAAATTAATAAAAAATCAAAATTATGATATTAAATTAAACTACTATTGACATTACGACATGACGACATGAGTTAAACAGTTTGATTGAAAATTTTCTAATTGATTTTTTAGATTACTTCAAAGAGGATTTGAAAGAAAGGAATACTCAATTTGATCACGTTGGATTGAGCATTATAGCTTCAACTCCACTAGGAATACTTATTGGACCTACTATTGCAACTAGTATATTTGTGATTGATCAGCATCTGTTTTTGCCACTTTTGGATTTTGTTGTTCCTTTCCTAAAACACTATTTTTTAACAAAACTTGTGTTGGCATGCGCTTTATTCGTTTTATGTACGTTTGTGGTCTTGTCAGGACTTTTGATGGTAATCTTTATGACGATTTATTTTTATTCCTTCTCCAGGCTCAACGAGTTATTACTCATTGGCCAAAAAAGAAAACGAAAGAGAAAAATTAGCTTATTCTCGGCTATTAAATTATTTCCCATTTTCAGTTTGATAAGTATTATTTGTAACAGAATGATTGTGATTATAGGACCAGTTTTTATTTATTCAGGGATCACGGTTCATATGATTTGTATCTTTGGAACTGTTCGGCTGTATTCAGTGCTAGGAATGCCTTTATATTTCATAATGCCTCTTATGTCTTCAACTTTGTTTGCAATTGAGTATTATGGTATTAGAAAAGGAGCTCTCATCAATATCAATTCCACAGAATTTCTAAAATGCTGGTCTACCTACGAGGGTGGAAATCGACTATCCAGAAAATATTTTCGGTCATATCGGAGTATAAGAATTGAAATTGGACCATTCTTTTATATGGATCATACTCTATACCGAACATATATGTATACCCTTTTTTATTACTCCATTACTTTGCTAATTAATGTACGCATTACGTAATCTAAAAGCAAATTCATATTATGACAATAGATTATATTATTTTTGTTAAATTTTATTAACTTCGAAAAGCAAATAAACCGTTTTCATTAAATATGTAATATTTTATTGCAAGTCGCAGTCGTAGCGGAATTGACTCATCGATTTCGATCAAAAGCCTAATCTCATCCAAGTCAAGGCAAATTTCATGGCCAAATCAGTAAATGATTTATGTATGATTGCTTTTAAGTTTCTTACAAAACAATAAAGCGTTTATGTAGTAGTTATTAGACTTCACTTCTATATTTGGAACTCCTATAATTATGCGCTTTGAGTCTTAAAATTAATAGAAAACACTAATTCACTATTTCAAAATATTAACCATTTTGTGTTGCCATTGGAATTAATAGCATACACCTTGAAAACGTAAATTCTTTGTATGTAAAATCGTAATCTCTTAAAGTATGCAAAACGAGTAACATTGAGTTTATTTACGTTTCAATTTAATTTAAGTTAGTTTTAGATTTAGTTTTACAAAGCAATGGTGGGTTCAAATCCCACTACCTGCAACTAAGTTCTCACCTACATCCTGCGAGCTTATATCAATAAAAAATTTACATTTTGCATTTACTTAAGAGAAGTTTAAATGTACCACGACACATGCTTAAAAGAAATTGCGGTGCACTTTTTTTGCTGACTTTCATGTAATCGCCGATTTGGAAAACAAATTTTCTGTAGGAAACTTGATACTTTTTCATGTACAGGATGTCGAAAGTATTAGTTGAAGAAAACCGGGAGATCGATTTAGCAATGTTATTAACACTCTTCGATTGCAGACTAAAAGTGGTAAGGACAGCACTCCAACATGTCGAAGCCAGGAGTGAATAAAGGAAAAACGCTGTCGCATTGAATATTGACATATTTGAAATATGCTTGATTAGCAACACATTTGTGAACAAAATCGAGCGGTTTAAAATGAAGTATATCGAGGGAAGAACGATTGCTCCAAACTCTTGAATAATTCTCAATTGTAATATCAAAACCCTATGAAATTTTACAAAGTGAAGAGGCGTTCTTAAAGCGTCTTTGGTCAAGTACTTTCCATTACCAAATCTAAAATAAATAAGTCCATTATATTTTAATAATTAATTTAGTTGCAAAATTTTCATTTCTGTTTGTAATAGGAAATTAACAAAAGTATTGTGTTACCTTAATTCCTTGGTTATATCCTGGAAATATCGTTTCCAGACAACCATGTTGATTAGAAAATACGCACCGACTAACCAATAACTACAAACGGGCCACAGGCTAAAAATTCCGATGCCAATGGCCAATACGAAATGCCGATTTTCTTCTTGTAAAGATCCGTAAAGAAATATTGGCAAGTCGTAGACGCAGGCATAAAATGCAAAAACTATTGCAGGGAATATGAAGGATGCCACGGTCACACATTGGACAATTATCGAATCTCCGATAGTCAAGTCAATACTTCTTCCTTTTTGACAATATTTCTCTGTTGAAAATCAAAAAAAACTATCAATCGCTATATAGTCATCAAATAGAATACGTCGTGTACGAAATTTTTTATATGGAAATGAACGCATAAAAAGAGGCAATATTATAAATGAAACACAAAAATTTACTGACCTTGGAAACCGACACTGGTGACGTGTATGTCATTGGACACTATTAAAATGGTCTCTAGGTTAAAGAAAAGTAGCAACTGGAGTGCAAATCCTACCCAGAATAAGCTGGTAAGAAAGAAACACATACCATAGTGAAATGAATTGTCGCCAGAAATGGTTAAAATAATAAATTGAACACTGAGCCAAGTGACAGGTATTAGCCAGAGTGTAGTTGTTACGTAGTGCACGCAACGATCCCGGATCCGCTTGGACTTCACAAAGATATGTTTGTCATTATTGTATACTGCCGGAAGTGCACCAAAAAAGTTGGCAGCTTTCACAACATTTGCAAGACAATACAAAACCTTTTCACGGTTTTTTCCAAGTTTTCCCATGTTTAAATAATTTTTACTTTAGTAGTACTATTAATACTAAAGTTCTGATCATAAGTAAAACGAAAGTTAATATTCAAATCAAATCAACGATTTATTGTCAAATCACTCAGCCCACCTGAGAGTTGTTCTCCCGTACTAGACATAGAACATATTTCTCTTGTGTCTTAGTCTTAGTGAAGAATACTCTAATGTAAGCGTTTGTTGTTCTTGCAAACGATTTCTGTATCTAAGTAATATATTGATTATTGCATAAAATATCTAATATCTATTTAGTCCCAACGGTTAGGCAATACATGTAGAACCTTACATAGGCTCCACAATAGAGTTTGTTAACAAATCATTTAAACAAATAGCACAGTAATGCTATTTTTGTGCAACGATTGGAAGTATTTACTATCAAAAATTATTGAGAATCCCTAAATGCATATTACATTTTTTACTATCAAACTTTGGTTATACCCTTTGGATACTTTTTATTATCATCATCAAATCTTTAGTATATAAGCTACTTTTAGGAAATATAACCTTTAGAATAATGTCAGTATTTAAACAAAATTGATTGTGTAGTGAACTATGTATAAAGTTGACACAGCAGTTTTGAGCTATTGGGTTTGAGCACAAACCCGAAAGTAAGAATTTCGAATAACATACCCAGAACAGTATTATACCATATATACCATTTTAGAAAACTTACGAATTAGCAAATAATGGAGTTCGTAGTGCAATTGAAAAAACCGTACAAGCCAAATTAAGTTTAATCGTCGTTAAATTCATAATGAGGATTAATATTCAAAATTAGGGGGTTTTGGTTGTTGGGCTAAAGGTAACCTCGTGGACTTTTGTTTTTTTCAATTGGTTCAAGCATAAACTTCCTGAATAGCAAATTATAGGTACACTTGATTTGCAATTGATATGCTCCTCCGGTGGGAGGAGACGCATTTTTTCTACTATTTATTTAGCATTTCCCCAATAAACGGCTGTTAGTGAATAATGTCTGATTAAAAGAACTGAAATCATCTTAAAAGAACTATTAAGAGTTAAGTTATCCAAGAAGGGAACTACATACAAAATTATGCAAAAGAGATAACTATTCTTAATATTCCATTCGAAAAATACAATTATTTCCTTTCTAACCCCGAAGAATCGGATTTCCCGTTGAGACTCCGGGTATTTTTGGTTTTCATGGCAATCCAGAAGAATCATTCTACCTATTTCAATTGAAAAATGCAATTATTTCTATTCTAACCCCGAAGAATCGGATTTCCCGTTGAGACTCCTGGTATTTTCGGTTTTATTGCCAATCCAGAAGAATTATTCTTTAGCATTTTTAATAATTAATTTTTCAAGGGGGCTACATGGAACACTTTCGAAAGTCCGCCCGAATGCATACAGAACAGAGGTAAGCTCTTCCAATGTTTTTTTCAATAAATTTTGATTTTTTCGAAGTGGAGCCACTTTTACCTAATTTATTGACTCCAGGTTCAATAACTAGTGGAGACGAAAGTGGCTCCACTTGGAAATTTATTCCAAAAATGCTGGAAAGAGCTTACTTTATACCCCAGTAACGCCAGTAACCAAACTTCTACGTTCCTTGGAACAGAGCAATTAATAATATAATATTGGTATCCACACGGGGAAAACTGACATGAGAAAGTGAAATTGGTCAGTTTGAAAATTGAAAATGTAATTGAAAAATTCATTACTGTATTCTAACATTTGATAAAAATTGCAGTTACTATGGCTGGACATGAAAAATACATCCCAGTTATTCTACTCTCTGTCTACATCTTGACTGCAGAATGTCAACATCTGTCACAACAAGGAAATTATGATTTTGACATTATTCTGTATCCAAGTAATTTGACGGATGATGTGTTTGAAAAAATTGAATTCTCACCACGAACCATTATTGTTGATGCAACTATGAATTATAGAAAATGGAAAGCTAATTACAAAGGAGGAGATGACTACCCAAGTTCCTTGTCAAACAGAAATGGGAATATCTTAACATTAATGGAGCCACCTGAGTGGGCTATATACCATATTCCAACATTTTCCACTTGGTTTGGCAGAGCAAGGGATCGAGCGAAAGACAAGTATCTAATAATTAGCACAAAGAATAAGTTCAAGAAAATCAAAGACAAGTTGGTGGATTTATTTATTTTATTTACGACTGCAATTTCCGTTATGGTTATCAGATCGAAGGAGGACATTCAAGTACTGTCAGTGTCAATATTCCCAAAAGAGTTTGCAGGGATTGATTTCACAACATCAGAATTCGAACAGAGTGGAATGGCAAGAAAAGGATTACAGAGAAATCTTCACAAAATAAGTATTAGGGTACCGTACCCGACTAAAGTAGTACGAAAGTGTGCTTCTTCCCCGTACGTTCTCATTAATGAAGGAATGTCTGAAGAATGCATTCAGAATACAGTACACTATCGGGTCGTAGAACTAATGGCTGACTATTTAAATTTCACGGCTGAATACGGAGACTACTCCAGTGAGAACAGACATTTTTACGGTGTGATGTCTCTTGAAAACTCTTACGTATAGGTGTATTTCAGTACCTGTGGAACAGAGTTTTCTACATAACTTACCCTCTAAAAGTAACATTCATCTACTGTGTAGAGAAAGAGACGTATTTGGATAAGCCATTGGCTATCTGGATATCCATAATGGACTGGAGTGCCTGGCTATTGTTGCTAGTCTCTTGTCTCCTAGGCAACGCACTCATATTTCGAATCTCTAAACAGAAACTGACATCGATTGGCAACTTGTTCCTGTCGGCCATTGCCATTCTTCTCCGCCAAAACCACAACCAAAAGAAACTCTGCTTGTATGCAATTCTTTGTTTGGTCTTAAATATTCTTGCAACGCAGTATGAGAGTTACATCACAAATGAAGTGGTCGCTCCTGTAGACACAAAGAGAATGAACAGTTTCAAAGAACTCATTGATAATGACTATAAAATAGTTTCCTTCATTGGACATGTAACTGGACTATCTCCAAGTCAAGGCTATTCTGTCATGCGTCCTCTTTTCGCACAATATGGAATGAAGGACAAAGAAAACTCCAGTGTTTATATTTATGATACTGATAAGACTGATGTGACTTCCCTGTTTGATATATTCAAATTGTGTTTGGAAGACACGAAACTTAAACTCTTTGTTAGAGCAGGAAATGTTGGGGAAATCCATCTTTACAAAACACAAACACTTGTTCACTTACTGAAATGTTTCTCGACAAAAGAGCATGCAAATCATGATCCCCTTTCATGGTTGTTTATTGGATGTTTTCGGCATGAATTTGTAAATGTAGTTCAAGAACTGAATGAAATGGGAATACTCGACCTTTGGAGACAACTTGGACATTTCAATCCTCGCATAACGAGATTCAACGAAAAGAAAAAGCAATCTGAAGGGGGCGTTCGGAGTCTCAGCTTTGACATGAAAATTGGGGCAATTTTTCCTGTATTTGGATATCTGGCCATTCTTCCTGTTGTAGTATTTCTGCTTGAACTGCTTGCAAGATATTTCACAAAGATTTATCAAAATATACGTGAGGTTTATATTTTCTGGGCAGTGGTATTTCACTAAATTTCAATTATTTTCAAGCCAACCCCGAAGAATCAAATTTCTCGTAGCGACGCCAGGCTTTTTCGGTGCTTTTGGCAATCGAGAAGAATAAGTCTTGCCTTTTCAATTGAAAATTGCTAATATTTCAATGCCAACCCCAAAGAATCAGATTTGCGGTAGCGACGCCTGGCATTTTCAGTTTTCATGGCAATCCATAAAAATCATTCTACCTATTTCAATTAAAAAATACAATTATTTCTATTCTAACCCCGAAGAATCGGATTTTCCGTTGAGACTCCGAGTATTTTTGGTTTTCATGGCAATCCAGAAGAATCATTCTACCTATTTCAATTGAAAAATACAACTATTTCTATTCTAACCCCGAAGAATCGGATTTCCCGTTGAGACTCCTGGTATTTTCGGTTTTATTGCCAATCCAGAAGAATTATTCTTGGCATTTTTAATAATTAATTTTTCAAAATTTTTCATTAATTACATGTAACCTGAATGTAACATGTGCACCTGTACTATTTGTATCTATTAGACTAACGTTAACTTTTATGTAATGTCATGAATTTTCCTCGTGTCTCTGTCCTTTGTGGGAGACCAGTTTGATTATTTGCTGAACAAAGTTTTTGACAATAAAGTTATCAATCAATCAATCAATCAATTAAACATTTTCGAAAGTCCGCCCGAATGCATACAGAACAGAGCCAAGGAACGTAGAACGTTCCTTGGAACAGAGCAATTAATAATTACAATGAATTAATACGTTATAATATGCGTACATTTTATTCCAGAAAACATGGTGTAATGCAAGAAATAAAACTATCGATAGCATCCGCTGGGATCTCCAGCTCCAGGAAGACCAAAAGCTTCTCTGACTTTGCCATAAATTGCAAATCTTCTATTAGCCTTATCATTAGGTCCACCTCGGCATTCCAAGTCTCCATTGATAGCGTTGGTCGTGGCACCAAATTGTCCAGAAGCGCCTCCGTGGTCATGAACGTTTCTCCCCCAGAACCAAAATGCTGTAGCCCATGCTACATTTTCGTCATCCGCTACCAGGTCAGGATTGTTGACTAATCGGAGATCATTGTAGAGATCCATTGAAGCTGGTTTGTAATTCCACTCACACCATGATAATTGAATGTATCCACGACTGAAATATTATTAAATCAATTAAGCTCAAAATTTAGGCGTCGAAAAAAGGTTTTTTCACTAGCAAATTGAAATGAATCAAATATTTTTTAAATTACCCATAGTAATATTTTCCTGGAGCGTCACAACCTGGACTTCGGTAATCATTAGGGCAGTTTGTTTGGGCACAAGCAATTTCCTTCTTATGAACGAGGCCACCAGTCTCGTGAATAAAGTGCGCTAGAGCCATTGCTGCTTCTTGTTTGGATGATATTTTTCCGTGACTCATTTGAGACATGAAAGAATTGTACTGAATAGTAGATGGACTTGGGTATCCATTGCGAGTAACAGCATTACGGAATTCGCTTTCAGAAATTTGGATCCCTAAAAGATAATATGAAAATTTTATTAAAATATCCTGTTTTGTGTAGTTCATAACGAAATAGTAATATTATTAATAAAAACGTACCTTGTGGTGGACTTTTTTCGCAACAGTAATATTTATTTCCTGGTGCTCCATTATTATCAGTACATGGTTGCTGGTCCTGAGTTATCATGTCGTACTGGGCACACCCTGTGACAGCCCAAGAGTTAGGTTGACACCCTGTCCACCAGCAATCCCCATTCACAGACAAAAACAATTCTACTGTGAATAATACTAAAGTTATAAAAAATTTCATTTTGAGTATGGTAAGCTGGGAACTAAATTGCAGTTGAGATAAATCCCGTTATGATTTCAATGCTTTTGTTTCTCACATATTTATACAAAAAATTTTGCAATAAAATTTCGTAGAAATAACTAATTTCATGATTTTTATCCGTAATAATTTCTGTGTCATTAGCAAATGAGAGAATTCCGATTAAGCATGTCTTCATCATTCTCATTGCCAACAATTTTGCATATACCATATACCATCTACTTACACAAACTAATAAATAGTTTTCGTTATTTATTTATTATTAATTGGGAAGCAGTTTTTATAGATCTAGGGGTTTTATTATATGATTAACTTATCACAGTATTAATATTTAATCACAGCATGGCCTTCAATTCGTGCTGTTATATAATTATTAATTATCGGCTTGTTTATGCATACATGAGTAATACTGTGAAAACAGACAATTCATGAATACTGATGTGCATCTGTAAATGTATATGTGCCAATGAATATGTGCTCCCTTCTTGGTACTAATTATTGATGCTTTTCGTAGTAAAAATTATGGTAGACTATGTTAATGACACCTATATAGGTAAATCATATGAAAGAATGAAAGGGCAAATAACGACACTGTTATGTTATTAGGAAAGTGGTGTAGGAAAAGAAATGTGGCTTCTATATACGCAAATGTGAATAATGCCCCAAAAGTTGCATGTGATTTGAATTTGAAGCATTGTAAAGCATGGCTACTCCAAATATTTTCAAAGCAAGAAATTTACATTAGGATACAATTAAAAACTAAGGCTATAAATGAGATTTTTATTTAAATGTTTTATGAAGTGAGTTCATGGGCTACATAAATATCAGAACTGTGTAACACAATCAAGTCCATGATGCTTTGTTTGCCTTGTGCCAGGGTTCATATTTACGAATTGCGTCGTCGTATACTTATAGAAGGTGTCTTTTTGGCTTTACTGCACCAATGGACTACTTCTATTTGAGTTCGTTCATTCAGCCCTATCTCACAATGGGGTATTCCAAATTACAAAGTTAAGAGGAGCTTTAAAGTACCGCGGCACATACTTAAAATAAACTTTGGTGCACTCTTTTTGCTGATTTTCATGTAATCGCCAATTTGGTAAACGAAGTTTCTGGAGGAAGCTTGGTACTTTTTCATGTACAGAATGTCAAATGTATTGGTTGAAGTAAACCGAGAAATGGATTTGGCAATGCTATTAACACTCTTCGCTTGCAAACTTAAAATTGTAAGGGAAACACTCCAACCGGTCGATGTAAAGAACGAGTAAAGTAAAAACGTTGCCGTATTCACTAGTGATGTATGCGATGCATATTTGAGCAGCATAAAGTTTGTGAACAGGACAGATCTGTTTAAAATGATAGATATTGGTTGTAGACCGATTGCTGCTATCTCTTGAATGACTTTCAAATGCAGTATCAAAACCTTATGGAAATGTACAAAGTGAAGAGGTGTTCTCAAAGTGTGCTTGGTATAGTAATTTCCATTTCGAAATCTAAAATACGCATTCATTAAATTTTAATACTTGCAAAATATGACAAATTAACTCTCATTTTTTAATGCAATAAAAAATTGTATCAAAAATATTACATTACTTTAACTCATTAGCCAGATCCAGGAAGTATCGTTTCCAAATTACCAAATTGATTAGAAGAAATCCGCCCATGAATATAAAACTACAGATGGGCCAAAGGATGAGAATTCCGAAAGAAATTGCAAAAACAAAATTACGATATTCTTGTGGCAAAAATCCATAGGGATGTACTGGAAAGTCGTAGATAAACGCATAAGTTGTGCTGGCCACAGTTGGGTATATGAAGCATGCTGCAGTGACGCATTGAACAAAAACAGATTCTGTATATGTCAAATCTATGTTTTTACCCTTTTTGCAATATATCTCTGTTGGGTTTCAAAAAGTTATCAATCAGCACTCAAGATAATTATTATGTAATATAGAATAGTTCACGCACAGGAGATTAAAACTATGGAAATGGTAAGGTAAGTTAAGAAATAATCAATACAAAATGTGCTAACCTTCGAAGCGAACAGTAGTGACTCGTATGTCATTGACTAATAATAGTACTTTCTCAAGGTTAAAGACAAGTAGCAAATGGACTGCACATCCTACCCAGAAAAAGCTTGCGAGGAAATAACACATACCATAATAAAATGAACTACTGTCTCCCGAGTTGGTTAAGATTATTAATTGCATGGTTTGCACAGTGACAAGTATTAGCCAGAGCCCAGTTGTTATGCAGTGCATGCAACGATCACGGATTCGCTTGGATTTCACAAAAATATGTTTGTCCCTTTCGTAAGCTGCAGGAAATGCTCCAAGAAAATTTGCAGCTTTCACAATACTTTCAAGACAATAAACAGCTTTTTCACGGTTTTTCCTTTTCCCGAGGTTTGTCATGTTGTGTAAGATAATTTTATATTTGCATTATGGATTATAAAGTAATGTTTGCAGTTTATAATTTCACTTTTCAATCTATTGGTTTTTCAGAGGCACTACCCGATGCTACTTAAAATTCTATTACCATCAAAGAATCAATGACGTTGTTAATTGAGTGAAAATTTTACAGTTACGGAGCTACCTGATACGAGTATAATTATTAATTGCACCGGTTTTTTCAGTTTCCCCATTTTTTATAAGTTTTGAAAATTTGGAAATTTGAATATCTAAGTTATGCTTTCAGTCGAAACTTAAGTGTAGACGCTTGGTATTTTATTTTCCTAACTTTGGTCAAATACATTTTTAAGTCAATTTATTCTGCAAACTTCTGTATTAAAATGTCAACCTTTCAACCTTTCAATACACTTTATACATTTTTATTAACATCGATTAATTTTTTCCTGTTTGTTGTGCAGGTGAGTACTTAAAATAATAACAGTATTTGATGCAAATTAAGCACTTAACTTAATACTAAATACCTACAAAATATGAATTGTGTGGATTTCCATCGAATATCCTAACTTTTGCTGAATTTTACACTTGGAGCTATTATAATGAAGGTAAGGTTCTACTAACCATAACCATTTCCGTAATCTACTGCGTAGAAATAATTCAAAAACGTGTCACACAAAAAAATAAACCACACAAATTCCCTGTTTAGATTTTTATCACCCGCGGGGTTGATTTTCGAAACTTCGTAAACAAATTTTATCGTAAGTCCTTTACTTTAAAATGGGTAACTATGGAAAATACGAATTTAATTTCTTTAATTTTCTGTTATTAGAAATGCCCATTAACCTTATTGGAGAATATAAAAGTAAGTTTAGGCTATTGTTAATGCTTTTCAAAATTTATTTGCTTATTTGCTTTACTTCAGTATGTTGATACATGTTCAATAAATAATAGGATACGTGTAGTTGATCTCACTACAAGAATTTTAATCATTTCTATTTGTTCAAATGGGTTTGTAACGGAAATGTATAGCTTTTTAGAACTATGAAGCCTAAGTTCTTCAAAACTCAGTTACAGTAGTACTTCCCGCCCAAGCCCCATTGGGTAAGTCAACATTCAAATTTACTGGACTTGGGACAGTTGCAACAGTTACACTGATGCTTACACTAGTCAAGGTTTGACTAGGGTCTGCAATGGCTAATCTCCATCCCCCATTGTTCTCTTTACGCTGGAATATTAAAAGAATGGGTGAATCCGTTTCCACACTGGTAATATCTTCTAGTCCAGTGCCATACGTTCCGGAAGTAATGAATGCAAGACTAATTGTCCTATCCCCACTTCCTCCAGCTGTGCCGTAAAATGCCCCACGAACAATAGCAGGCGCGAATGGTTTGGAGCTTCGATAATAAACGTTATTATCATTAAGAATTCCAAATTGTTGTTTGCTTAACCTACTTCTTGCAAACTCTTTCTGGTCCACATTAAGGTACGCGATATATGTCAATCTGTCATCACTCACATCTTCATTAGGATGGTTGATAAATGCGGCAAAAAGATTCTGTGTCTCATTTCCCTCTGAAATTCCAATTGCTGACCAATTGCTGGTTCGTGGGATTGTATCTACTGTCAAATCAACTGGGTACAGCATTTCGTAACCAACTCCATCGTGCCATACTCTTTGAGCAACTCTGCGAACCCTTGTGCCACTTGGGACTAATTCTCCATCAATGTAAACAGGACCATTCAATTGTCGTTGATCTAGTGTCGTAACCAGTGGGGTTGAACTATTAATTGATTTTACGTCCCCAACAAATTGGATGGCGTATGAATTCGGGAAGAAAAAGTAAGTTTTAAGCCAATGGAGGGATGAGGTAGAGGGGTTCGTGTAATTCATCACAGCAAGTCCGGTCTCTCCTATTGTAACTGCACCCACGAACGGTTCAACTCCTTTAAACTGGACTCGGTTGCAGGATAACGGTGTGGCTCCGTAATCCACGGTCGATCCAGGGATTAAATTCCAGTCCCATGCTCCGTAAACGTTTGTGTACTCGTTTCCGCTGCGATAAGTGTAAATAACGCCATCGCTCAAATGGAATCCAAACGGATTTTGTCCATTGTTGCACTCAGAGTTGGTTGTGCGTCTTGAAAACATTTTCAACCCTATAATGTAATTAGAACCTCGGTGTACCTATAATACCAGCACAAAAATTAGTTTTATTTGACTGTAGTAAGAGGAAGTAGTTTAAATTCTAATAATCTTGCAATATCTAAATAACAATTATTTAAAAAATTGTAATTTTACTATAATTTTTATTTTTAAGTAAAAGTGACCGATAAAAATAAAAATGTAAGTTTACCAAGTAGTCGGAAGCGTGGAAAAACCGAGTTCCTACTAATGGCCCTGGATTGACACCTGGTCTTCTTCTCAGTCGTTCAACAATATTTTGGAAAGCTACATGATTGTCAAATGATTCAGTTCCCTCTAAGATTTCATCAAGACTCAACCCAATACCACGCCAGTCTTCGTATTTGTGGGAGACCATTCGCCCAACGACACTAAATTGCCAGGAGAGTATAGGTGAGAATGGATCCTGTGCGTCGTTTTTCAAATAAATGAACCACTCGCTTCCATTTACAACTGTGAGAAATGCGGACTGGACAGATAGTGGGGGTGACATACTCGTGTTCTTCGTTTCGATGAAAAGTTTCGGCAATGTCCTCATAAATACTTGTCCGTAGTTTCCATTGTAAAGCTGACTGCTGTGCTGCATGAATGAACCGTCCACTTTTATCCCATCGGAGGAGCCCTGTGTGATTTGAGCTTCATTGTAGTATCGACTGATTGCGTCTGACATTATTCCTTCGTCAGAAGTGAATAGGGCAAGAGAGACGCCAGTGGAGGACACGTCCAACATATTTGCTCCAGTCATTGGTCCCATACTTCCATTTGGGTCTCCATCAATACGAACGAATGCACGTAAAGTTTGGGCTGTGCAGTTTCCAACTTGAGTTTCCGTCAGGTTAGATTTCATCAGAAGACAAGCATTTCCAACAAGGCCAGGCATTAAAATCATCTGTGTATGCATATTACATTTTGTCATGTTTACGTTAAATTATTTTTAAATTACCGTAAATAATATAGAATGTTCCAAAATATTGTTCATCCTTTACATTCGCTCATTAAAAACTGTTACCACAATTTCCAAATATCAATACAAGCATTTATATTCATAATTAAAAAACATGGTTATATTGCTGCGCAGAAAATAAAATTATTTGTGTTAAAGGTTGACTTAAATATTGCAGGCATGCTTCTTTATCTTATTTCTGTGGATGCTTACCTGACAATACCAGTTTGTATTCCAGAAACCAGGGGTACCACAAGGACAATTGAGACGATCATTTCCACCAGCGTTGATACAGTCATCTTCCTGAAAATCCCTGTCGAACCAGTAATCGAGTGCTAAGGAAATTTTCGAATGCAGATCTACATCCGCTTTGTCCTGAAACCAAGCACTAGCCATTGTAACTGAAAATTAAAGTTTCCTCCATTACTCAACAGTATTCCATTAAACTGTTATTCAAACTATAAAACAAATTAGAGCCGATGTCGTACTTATTCGATGAAAATGGTGTTGGGCTGGCCAATTTGCGCGTCTGCAAATGAAATAAGATTTGTTAGTTTTGTTAGGTTTCGTATGTCAACTACTTTAATAATAACATTTGTACCAACTTTTTATAATGGTGTGTTATTTAAGAGTTTTGTATTCATACAGAACTTTGTTCAAATAACAGTCGGATGGAGAAGACGTACCTTGCCGGGCATCCTGTAGTGTAATCAACATCCGTCCAATTCCCATTGATGGTCAGCTCATTTCGCCTGCAAATTTAATGACACTAAATTATATAGGTATAAGAGTAAAAAACTCTTGTAAATAAAAGGTATTTTTTCAAGTGCTTCAACTTGCAACAGATAGAAGACAGTTTCATGACTACATACATTAGTTAGATATATCGATAGACGCTGCTGATGAATAAATTAATGGTAATGCCAATTAACTCTATTCAAAAAATTTCTATGCTGAACTATATGTGGAGGAAAGAGGCAATTTACCATTGATTAGCCAGTTCTGAATTGTGAGTTGCTGCGATGATATTTTGAACCCTTCGATCGTAGACCGTGTCCAAATCTTCAGCAATTGAATATCCGTGAGTCAAAATTGGTAACACCAAAAGGGTAACTTGGATGATTTGAGACAATGGAAATACCAGTCCTGATCGAAATTGCTTTAGAGTCATTTTTAATTTACTTAATAATTAATTTTAATTATGGTTTGATTCTTATGTGTGATATTTCAGCTTTTCTCTGCTGAAACACGAATGGCATTAAATTACTTGAATTGATTTAGATTTTATCATTTTAGTATCACGTTAATTTTGGATTTTAGCAAAAAGAAGTGCTTAACAACTGTAATTGAGATTAGATAATATAAAGGTAGGTTTGTTATTCATGATCAGCCCTGCCTCATTTGATAAGAATGATAAACCAGCGTAACCCTACATTTGAAGTGTGGATTTGAGCAGATTTTAATTTGGGGGAATATTAAGTGCAGCTCATAAATAATCGGTTTACCTCAATAAAAATAAACGCTTTGCCTCATATAAATACATTTACCTAATAAATATTTATCCCACCTCAAGTTTCGTCACTTAAAACTGATAATGTGCCTTTGCCTCAAGTATTAGTACAAATTGCTACTATAAAAGTTGATTTAACGATTTAAGTAATTTTTAATTGAGGCAAAAGTACTTTTATATTAGCAATTTGTACTAAAACTTGAGGCAAAAATATATCATCAGTTCTAGGTGACGAAACTTGAGGCGGGATAAATATTTATTACGTAAATGTATTTATATGAGACAAAGTTATTATTTTTATTGAGGTAAACCGATTATTTATGAGGCCCAATAAATAGGAGCCTTTTAATTTTATTTAGATATAACGATTTGTAGTTATACCTACCTAACTTAAGCACTCATGCTTGATTCCTACTCAACAAGATATGTTTAATATTTACTTAACATATTGCAATATTAACAATTAGACATAAAGGTACTTCGTTAACTACATTGAATTTTGTCGTCTGTTTGGTACTCACACTATTTGTATACCTAACATACTTACCGGGTGACGAGTAAATCCAGAAGAGATAGCACTACACTCTGATGAGTGCTCTAGCTCAAAAATAATGCAAACAAAATAACTTTTTAAATCCTATATAACGAAGGTTTGCTTGGCATTATGACACAGACACAAAATAAATACATGTCCAAATATAATACGACACTCAACAAGTATATTTTTGCATATTTAATTTTGAAGACTCCCATACGTTTTATTTAAATCGTGATTGCAGGAGTTCCACTATATATAAGCGAATTCAACATCTGTCAGTCATTGGATGGATGATATTTATCGTATACCAAAAAACTTTGTATTATGAATATCCAGTGTAATCTGAGAAGTGGCATGATTAGTATAATCCTTCTTTGTTTCACGTTCCTTTTCCAAAACAGAATATATATAACCAATATGTGATAATTAATATGTACCGTAGTAATAATACCGATAATGTTCTGAAAAATAGTGTTCCTGCATACGAAATACATATGACAAGCAAACAAAGGGTTATGTGCACGTATTATTTGAAATACACATAAAGTGTAACACCACAATGCACTCGACGAGACGAAATGCAGTAACACGTAACCAAATTCTATTTTATTCATAGACATCGACACATCGACCACGTTTTTATCGCAAACTGCCCAACAACGTGAAACGATAATTCATGAGTGGCGTATACAGGTGAATGTCTATTCAATTTTACCTACGTTAGTTTTCTTACACAAACTTTAAGAACAAAATAAGCGTATTTTTTAGTTTTTTCAAACTTTGAGAAACCCATCAATTTATTTTTTAATTCTGACCAACGCCATTTTACAATTAATATATCTAATACATAACAAAAGTAAATATACTATTGGGTTTTAAAAACTACAATTAGGCTGCCAAAAACATTCAGAAAAAACGGTTCCAGTTCCAATCACACACCCCATCATAGTCGCCATTGACAAAAATGCCAACAGAGACAACGACGCTTTGGCGCCGGCATATTTTTGAACAGCATTCTGAACCAACGTTACACGGCCTACCTGGCCATTTACACTTTCAATATAGAAACAAAGTAATTTTAGGCGCTTTACATATAATACTTAATGTTTAATAATATGTGAAAAATTACAAAATAATTACCCACTGAGTTTGTGCATTTGTAGTCAGCGTCAAAATAACCACAATGAAAATGATAAAGTAAATTCTCTTGGTCATTTTTTCGGCCATTAGAAATTATAATTCCACTCGATTTGCTATTAATTCGGGATTCCTCGTGATAAATTGATTGATTCAGACCTCAAAATTCGAATTCTAAATCAATGAGAAACACGTCTGACAATAAATTGTTATTCCTAATGACAAATGTTTTTTAGTTTAAGATAACTTGGTGAGGTCAAAAAATAAAATAAAAATGTTAAAACTCAGGCAAACAATCCTGGTCTTCAGTTCGCTGTGTAACCTTGGATATTTGTTCACAAAACGGAAGCTATTATGTTTTAAACTTAAAAATATATTAATGGTTTAAGCTAAATTTTCTACTAAAAGAAATGTCTTAATTTGAGGAACATTATTGGACAATCCTTAAAACAATTCTTAGGTAATTTGGTAGGAAAAAATTGTTTGTAAATATTATTATTGCTATTATTATCCATGAGAAATTTTCTGGTTACCCTTTTATGCTCCGTAACTTTCGTAATTTTTGGACTCTTCTCCTTTTGATAACAATTGACTCAGTTTGGAAAATCATATGCCGCTTTTATATCTCATCTCCTCACACCGTAAATAATTGAGCACATTTATTCCTTGCTTATGTAAAGTAGACTGTTTTTTTCTTATTTGGAATCTGAAATGTAGTAACTCTGAAATATTTTGTATAATATTCTAATATATTAAGAGAATAAACGCCAGTTTATTCTCCAGTCATTCTAGGCTACTCCTGCCTGGCAATGTGGTACAAGTCTCGAGCTGAATTAAAAATAATTCAGAGGAGGAGCTATAATTTTTGCTTTATCCCCCGGCTCTTCTACCTTTCCGCACTTCACCTTCTTCCTATCCTACCTACACAATTACCTATACTTCCTATATAATCCTGTCAAGGTGCATGGGTTCGGGGACACAGCTGTAACCAGGTATTGATCTGGCAATGCAGACTATGTATGTCCTACCCGTACTCGCATCAGGGCACAGCGACTACACTCTACCACTCCGGCTCTTCTACCTTTCCGCACTTCACCTTCTTCCTATCCTACCTACACAATTACCTATACTTCCTATATAATCCTGTCAATATTAATGTATTATTATAAACGTTGAATTCCAAATAAAATGTATCATACTGATGTTCCTTTTGACAATTCTATAGTTTTGACAATTTGAGATATATAACCATATTGTGCTGTGTATTTAAAAGGCAGTGCAATAAACTCTATGCTAAGGTATTTGCATTATTGAATTAATAAATAAATGTATAAGTTCAATACCTAATGAAAAACACAATTACTTTGTATTGAAGAAGTAGCTTTAGGTATTTGCTGAATCACTGTCATGCATTTTTCAACTGTGTATAACTTACCTAAAGTACATATTATTAATAGCCTCTCATGAATGTGCCATTTGCCTTACTAAATAAATAAATTTTTAATTCATATGCTGATGATGCAATGTATTTCATTTGTGATGCTGCAGTATTCACGTAACGTCTTCCTAATATTGGTAGATATATGTATAGATAGTTCTTTTATTGAAATGTTTAAAATACTTTGACGTCACAGGTCTGATACGAAAGGTCACTCCACAACCCCTAACAATATGTTCATTGAAGATACTTTGTTTTACTCTACCTGCTTTAGAATAATGATTTAGTGTAAAAGTTTTCCAAAGTATCCAATGTTAAAGTATTGTCCGGCGATAACTTTTCTAACAGTATATCAAATACATAATAATCATAACTGGGATTTTCTCGATTAATTTGTATGGAAAATATTTTAAACCATGTAAAGCTAAAGTTGACATGATAGGACTCTGCTTATCCTAAGTACTTCAAAAATTAATAGAATCGATAGTATCCGCTAAAAAGCATCTTTCACGTGGTCCATGTTTTAAATCCTTGTTGAAATGGACCAAATTTCTTAATATTTTCTTAATTCTGTCAAAATTTCATATTTGTATATCTGGTGCAGAATTCTTCATTAGTATTTACCATTACCATACATACTTGCCATTTTTGCACCCTTGCTTGCTTCTTAAAAAACTGTATTACTTTCGATTGGAACCAAATAAATAATACCAACATAAATAAACCATTAAAATGATGTCGCAAAGTGGACGTCCATTAAAATGACGTCGTTTAGTAAATTCTTTGGTCAAATGTAGGAAAGTGCTTATCTTTGGACTTACTAAACCATTCTAGTTCTTGATTTATTTAAAAACGATTTATTGAGTTAATCCCAATGGGTTTTCGAGTTATCGATACCACAGGGGTAAAAATTCAAACAAAACAAAGCCATAAAGTGACCTTCGTCCAATTAATATAACCAAATAAACCGATCAAGCGAATAGGCAAAGTAGACGAAAGGTAAATCATCGGCTAAATATAGTAACCTAATTTATTACATTTTATTCACTATATAAACATAGACACATCGACCACTTTCTTTTTCGCAAAATACCCTACGGCGGGAGGCAATAATTCATGAATGTCATACTAATATGCCGGTGAGTGTATAATATTTACTGTACAAACTTTAAGCACAAAATAAATGCATTTTCCGGAAACTTTTTTATACTAGTTTTTCATACTTTGAGAAATACATCCATTTATTTTTTAATTCTGACCAACACCATTCGATAATTAATATATTTAATCCGTAAAAAGGAAATATGCCATTACACTTTAAAAACTACATGTAGACTACAAAAATTAAACCCATTTTAGAAACGACACCACCCACCTATAATGCCAGGGAACCCTGGAAACTGAATCCCCCCTTGGCAGGCTCCTGAACAGCATTGTGAATTAGAGCTGCACGGCGTACCTGCCCTGTAACACTTTGAATACAAAACAAAGTAATTTTAGTCGCTTTACATGACCTAAATATGGAAAAAGTACAAAATAACTACTCACTGCGTTTTGCGCGTTTGTAGTCAACGTCAAAATAACCACAACGAAAAAGAAGAAGTAAATACTTGTCATCATTTTTTCGGTCATTAATTAATTCCACTCAAGTTGCTATTAATCCGAGTTTCCTCGTGATAATGTTGGTAGATTCGTTCCTCAAAATACGAAATCTAAATCAATGAAAACACATTTGACAACTGTTATTTCTAATCATAATGGTATTTTAGATTTACAATAACGTGGTAAGGCCAAAAGATAAAAATACTGGATAATGTCTTAAAAAATTCTTAGGTACAATGGTGGGAAAAGTTACTTTTTATAAATATTATAATTATTATTTTCTGGTTAACCTTTTATGCTTCCTAATTCTGGCCTGGACTCTCCTTCTTTTGATGGTACTTTACTCAGTTTGGCAAATCATAGCAGGATTTTATATCTCATCTCCTCAAACTGTAAATTTATGTACATTTTTCATTTCCTCGTTTAGACAAAGTAAACAGTTATTTTAAGTCATACTATGCTGATGCTGTATTGTAATTACATTTGCCATGCTGCATTACGCGAGCAACGGTGTTCCGAATAGCGGTAAGTATTTTTTATTTCTTTTATTGAAATCCTTTGACGTATTTGTGTTATTGTTACTAAAGTTCTGTTTATTTATATTTATTGTGAATGATGCGATTATAACTAATAGTATAAAATTTTGTGCTTACTACTCTTATGTAAGGTTGGCTACTTTTTCATTCTACTTACAACGGATCCATCGATTTATGTATTCTTACCTGATATTACAATATCTTGCAAATTTCAGTTATTGTGACCTTTTTTGTCCTTACGTATTGTGGCAAACGCACCACATGTTTTTAAATATTTTTGCAAACTGTTTCTACAAGTGTCATACTAAAAATAAATTACATACCCCAATGGCATTTTCTACGTAGGATCGACCAAGAGAGCCAAGCTTCTTCAATTATAACAGTTCTGTAGGAAACCAATATAAACAATTTAAAATATAGTTTAAACCAGAGTCAGTAGCATTTAATTAGTAACTCATGTAAACCAGATGCTAATACGAGATTATATCATAGGTCAATCCAATATAATGTACAAATGATATGAATGACAGTTTGTGTAGGAATAAATAAAGATTCCTTATTCCTGCTTTGGTTCTTAAAGTAAAAACGTAATCGCTACGTTTACTTTACGGTTCATTCCTGTCATAGAAATTGGGACTTTACATGAATGTGACGCCCGCCGCCTTGACCAAACAATGGGATATGGGATCTTCGAAGATACACATTTCACATTACATATAAGATAATGTTATTACACATCATTGTGTTGTTTCGGAGAAGGGAACAGTTACACTATTCGTTAGGTATGGGTAATATAGCATACCTTTTACGTTAACCTGAACATTAAACTTAAGACAAAAGGCAACTGAATTTTGAACTACTAGTTTATCGGAAATCGGCAATAAAATGATGGATTACTAATAGATCTGTAATTTACATACATTTCCGTAAAACTTATTATAGGATATAAGAATTGACTTTGCAATTCTACTTAAATGTACAGTATGATACTACATGTAATTGTAATTACGACAAGAGTTGAGTTACAAATTGTAACTTACAATTTTTACAAACCTAAAAGATGTTGTAATACACGTGTATTATTGTATTCCTTAAGGTCTTATTCCTAGAAAGGTACTTAAATGTTTAAGGTTTATCATTTAAGCAATAGATAACAGCCGTAATGCCGTTCTACGTTTCTGGTGCGCTGAACTGACGGAAGTCCATGAGATAAAATACCCTGTACAGATATATACTCAATAAAATATGCAACAGCAATTAGTATTTCCTTTAACAAACCACACCAGTGTACTGGCAGAAATTATATTACCCAAGTAGGATTTAAAATTCGTCAATCTTGATACAAATCCTACGCAATGCAAAAGACGAATTAAAACGGTTGCAATATTTATGTTGAAATCTTTATTAAGAATAAGAATGCTTTTTATAATTATATGACAATGTTAGATAATGCAATGATATATTTTATTTCGTAAAGCCAAAGCCAGGTTGTGTGAAGTTGTTGCATTAGATCTAAAAGCTCATGAGTAGTTTGAATGTACCTCTGCTTATACTTAATACAAAATTTGGAGCGCTCTTTTTGCTGATTTTCATGAAATCGCCAATTCGAAAAACAAATTTTGCGATCGAAACCTGATATTTCTGCATGTATAAGACATCAGAGGTATTTTCAGAGGTAAATAGCGACATTGATTTCGTTATACTATTAACACTCTTGGATTGCAGACTGAACACTGTGAGCAGGATACACCAAATTGCAGCTAAAATGACAACATATAGGAAAAAAATTACAACATTCAATGGTGACATATCTGAGCCATATTTCAGCAATACCAAATTTGTTATCAGTATCGATCTATTAATTATGAAACTGGCTGGTTGGAGTGAAACTACCGATATCTCTTGCATCAGTTTCAAATGGAGAAGTAAACTTCTATGGAGATTTACAAAATGGCGAGGAGTGCGTACGATGTCACAACTCAAATAATTTGACCTGCCGAATCTAAAATAAAATCATCAAATATTAATTTTGCTGTTCTCGTTATTCAAAAACATGTAATTTAAAGTAACTTTTAATATATAATATTTTAATTATAATTTTTACACCAAAAGTCAAACTAACTTTAGCTCTTTCCCCACAATTTGAATATAGCTGTTAAACAATATTACTCCAGTTAATATAAATCCTGCCGACAGCCAAGAGCCAGAAAATACCCACCAGATCAGTATTCCACTGATAATTGCCACTCCAATATGCCGATATTCTTCTGGTAGTTCTCCGTATGGGAATATAGGGATATCGTATAAATAAGCGTACGCTCCCAAAGCGACATAAGGGTAAACGAAGCTGGTAACCGTCATACATTGCACAATTAGCAATTCGCTGAACGTCAGATCAATGATTTTATCCGTGTCACAATACTCCTCTATAATAGGTCAACATTTCGGTAAGTATTACGGTAAAGAGTACAATAGAAATATTTAAAATGTATAATTAAAAATATAATTTGTAAGTGGATAAATGAAAATACCTGCAAAACGGAGCCTCACTCGTGTTATGTCGTTTGCCAAACCCAAAAGTATATCCAAGTAGAAGAAAAGCATTAGTTGCACCCCGAGAGTGGTCCACGCAACGCAAGTTAGACAAAAACACATTCCATAATAGAATGACTTTTCTTTGGAAAATGTTAATATTGCAAACTCAGTAGTCAAAACTATAACTGGAATGCAGCATAGTGAGAGCGAAACATAATATCTTACTTTGTCGTACTTGGATGAAGATTTTAGAAAAACGTGCGTTTCTTTGTCGTAAAGAGCAGGAAATGCCCCAAATATATTGGCCACATTTATAATATATCCTAAGCATTGAAGCGCTTTTCCTAGATTTTTATTGATTGTTCCACGACATTTTGAAGAAGCATCGGCTTTTTTAAATTTCAGAAGCTTGCGGACAGCGTTCATGTTGAACAAAATATAACTAAACTCTTTGCTTTTCAAGTACAAAAGGTGAATTGCTAGCCCTTTTATTGTTTGAGCTGTTTCAAAAGGAATGCTTAGGGTTGTATTGATTTATTAATACGCTTTATTTAGTTAAGGTACTAATTTCTAAAAAGCTGATGCTACAAATTATACTTTCTAGTTTCTAGGAATCCCGATAAATATCAGATTATAGGTTTACGCTTTGCAACATTTTCAAATTGGCAGGGATTTCAGTTACACAATTGAATATTTGATCATTTCGTTGTGCTAAAATTGAAAAATAGTTTCAAATGGATTCTTGGAATTAGTACGTAATTTTGATTCCATGCAATTGTATTATTGTTTATTGTACTTTTACTGTTCGGTGAGTTATCCATCTAATTGTCCGTTTGGCTGCGTAAGTCACAAATGGGTACACATACAGTACTTCAAATCTAAAATCACCTATACTTAATAAACTATTCTATCTGTAAATGACTACGTACCTATATTAGAATATTATCTTACATGAAAAGGGTAAACACGACAGGCAATTCACATCCTAGCTTTATAATGTGTAATCAAGAAACACGGGAAACCCGTTTATTGCTTTTGATTGAAGGCTACATCAAGATGTGAACTCGATAAATCATATAAGTATTTTTCATGTACACAAACTTTTAGTGGTTTGATAACACATAGGAAAAATATGTATATGATATATCATCGATTTATTTTGAGCAAAAATGGGCTTTCTACATTTTATTGCAAACTGTCAAAGATGATTATTTTTGCAAACCTATAATATCAACTGATATTTATGACAAATCATTTCTACTTGAGACAAACTAATATAAATTCATTGTTAGAATAAATTAATAGAAAAATATGGAAACAACGAAAGAATTAATATATTCACTTATCCAAAATTGTTCACCATCCCTGGTAAGACTTAATCAGCGATAACGATAACAATGAGCGATAACAATTTTTATAAATGTTACACGTTTTCATTAAAATTCAGGTCCTGTTTGTCCCAGTTTGTAATATTGATATAACCCTTATCTTCTGAGCAATTACTTATTGATTAATTTACAATTAATTCAAAATCATGCTACCCTAAAAATGTCGAACATTTTACAAAGATGTAACTAAGCATTTTCCATTGCGGTCATAAAAATCTGGTGAAAGTGCCCCAATAAAAAAATTTTCGCTTATCTTATGCATATCTTATGCACATTCCCAATTTATCGCCGATATCGCAATGTATGTTTAGTACAGGAAAATTGCAGGTAGTGATAACAACAGATTGAAACCATTCCCTACCATGAAATATTATTGTGGCAGTATCAGTATTTATATGTATCTATCTTTTAATACTTGTGAACCTGTACCTCAACCTCAAAGTTGGACATCTTTGCTTACAAGGTACATTAAAAGTGGAAATTAAAATTAATTACTATAATAATAAAGATGGAATAAATGTCATTTGAAAGGTCGCCCTTTACACAGCTAGTTTTATGTCCTACATTGCTTAAAATATTAGCATGTAATTAAGCTTGCATACCTATGTGTATTATTGAAAATGCAAACAACTTATTGTTAAGTATTCTGCAAATTTACATAATTGGCCATAAAAATAAAAACTTTATATATATTGACCACTAATTTTCTTTTAAGCCATTATATAATTCAAATGTTAGAATAATTTGTATTATTTTTAAGCCGCACTAAAATTAAATCTTCACTTCAGTACTAGTTACATTATGGAATTTATAAACTCATGAGAAGCTTAAATGTGCCACGACTGATGCTTAGCAGAAAATTTGGTGCGCTTTTTTTGGTGATTTTCATGTAATCACCAATTCGGAACACGACCTTTCTTGTAGAAATTTGGTACTTCTCTATATATAAGACATCTTTGCTGTTCTTCGATGTAAACAGGGACATGGATTTGGCTATGTTGTTTACACTTTTGGATTGCAGAGTGAATATGGTCAGGATGATGCACCAGAGAGCAGAGGCTAGTACTGAATAGAAGAAAAACATTGATGCATTGAATAGCGATGTCTGTGAGCTGTATTTCAGTAGTAATAAATTAGTCAGCAAGATCGATCTGTTGATGATGAAGTAACTTGGCTGAAGAGCAATTATTGTTATCTCTTGAATCACTTTCAATTGCAGCAGCAAAACTCTATGGAAACGCACGAAGTGACGAGGTGTTCTTAGAGCATCAATGGTTAAGTAATTTGATTTTCCAAATCTAAATAATCAGATAGGAATTTATAAATGCATTAATTAAATATCTTAATCATTGAATTTACTGTATTACTTTAGTTCCTGGGATAAAATGCTGAAGTACCGGCTCCCGATTAACAGGGAGATTAGTATGAAACCGGCTGTTAGCCAACAACCGGAAAATGTCCACCAGGTCAGAATTCCAAAAACGATGGCCACACCAAGATGTCGATTTTCTACCGGCAACATTCCATAGGGTGAAAAGGGCACATCGTAGATACAGGCGTAGAACACGACAACCAGTATCGGGTAGATGAAACTTATTGCAGTCAGACATTGTGTAACAAGCAGATCTTTGCGAGTTAAATCAACCTTGTGATGGTTCTTGTAGCAGTATTTCTCTGTATGTTTTCAAAACGGAACTTTAAATATGCTCACAATTTTTTTTTACAGTTTCATGCTATTTCCAAGTTGCCTACAGTTTTGAAATTTACAACCTTTAAGATTTCCACATGTCAAATATTTTGTCAAGAAAATGTTTCTCTGTAACCATTACCGACATTTCTTATAATTTTCACTTTACTCGAAAGTGGTACAATTTTTCAATATTTTTGAATGCGAGGCAAATATTTTTCGAAATTATGAAAAGTTACATATTTATGTATTTCGTAAGAAAGCGTAATTTAATTCGAATATTTCTTTTATAAGTATGTCCAACTATTTTGCGCAATACCGATAATTTGTTGGGAATAAAAAAGAAATCTCGTTCGTCAACAATTAGTCATTTTATGGAAGGTAAATTTTGAAAGATTCGTTAGTACTTAAAAAATTAGTCATGATTTATGAAGTTTTTTTACTATTGGAAGTGTACTGACCTTTGAAAATGCTGAAACTTGTAGTAACATCGTTGTACAAAGATATCGCCTTCCCGAGGTTAGCAAAGAGCACCAGATGAATAATATTTGCTATCCAGACTACTGTTGTAAGGAAGAAGCACAGGCCATAGTAGAATGACTTATCGCCTGACATTGTTAAACGTACCAATTGAGAGGTTAACACACTGACAGGTATTAGCCAGAGAGTGGTTGTTAAATAATTCCTGAAACAATCGCTTTTCAGATCTGACTTCATTAATATACGCTTTCCTTTTCTGTGTAGGTATACTGCGGGAATGGCTCCAAAGAAATTTCCAACCCTTACAATATATTCAAGGCACAGAAAAGCCTTTTCGAGGCGTGGTTCTGTTCTTTGAGATTTTTGGTCCATTTTTAGATTTTAGAATTGCATGGAATTCACTTCTTTGATCACTTTTACTACTAAATGCTGTTGTTCTTTGAAGTTACCTAGCACCTACTAGCATAATACTTTCTAAAGTATTGTACAAAAGTCCATAACATCTGTGTAAAAAATCTTCACAGATATACATTCTGTAAGAAAATAGCAGCAAATGCATGGTGGAACCTATTCTCCTAATAGCTAGATTTCATTCAAATGGCAATTTATCATTATAAATAATGAATGGGCAATACAAAAGTAATGCCGAACCTTTGAATTTAAAATCAGTTATTTCTCTCCTGTAGTGAACCAGTATTAGTATTATGTTACAAGTATTAATGGGTAGAAGGTACAAGTATTAATACCTTAGTATTAAAAGGAGAGTTTTGCTGAAGATGAATTCTGAAGTATATTTTGTGTTTAGTACTACACTAAATAAGTAATTTATCTGTTGAAGTAAATGAATCAACTCTCCTATACGTGAACTAAAAATATGCGGCGGGGATGGCTTTTAGGAATATTTGCTTTATATGATCATCGAAAAATTAATTTTAAATGGAAAACACTGCGACATTAAATAAGGGTGTCTTGATGAACACACCTTTTCTTGATATTTCAGTAATTGATTTTAAATATTCAATTAATCTTTCGCTGAAATGGAATAGTCAAAGTTGTTTGCTATTTTGCCAATCAGGAAGCAATCAGGAAAATGTATAATTAAAAATATAATTTGTAAGCGTAATATGAAAATACCTGTAAAATGAACCCTAACTCGTGTTATGTCGTTTGTCAAACTCAAAAATTTATCCAAGTAGAAGAAAAGCATTAGTTGCACTTTGCACTCCGAGAGTCGTCCACACAACATAAGTTAGACAGAAACACATCCCATAATAGAAGGAATTTTTATTGGAAAATGTTAATATTGCAAACTCGTCAGTCAACACTATAACTGGAATGCAGCATAGTGAGAGCGAAACATTCTTTCTTTGTCGGACTTGGATGAAGATTTAGAAAGACGTGCGTTTCTTTTTCGTATACTGGTGGAAATGTCCCAAAGATATTGGCCGCATTTATAATATCTCCTAAGCATTGAAGCGCTTTTCCTAGATTTTTATTGATTGTTCTACGAGATTTTGAAGTAGCATCCACTTTTTTAAATTTCAGAACATTGCAGACTGTGTTCCTGTTGAACAAAATATAACTTTTCAAGCACAGCAGTTGAATCGCTAGCCCTTTTTTGGTTTGAGCTGTTTCAAAAGTAATGCTTAGGGTTGATTTGATTTATTGATACGCTTTATTTAGTTAAGGTGCTAATTTCTAAAGAGGTAATGCTACAAATCATTCTTTCTATATAGTTTCTAGCAATTCCGATGAACTACAAGATTATAGGATTAGGTTTTCCAACATTATCAAATTAGTAGGGTTTTATAGTTACACAATTGAATATTTGATCACTTCGTTGTGCCAAAATTGAAAAATTGCTTTCAGATGGATTCTTGGAATTAGTACATAGTTTTGATCTTATTCAATTGCATTGTACGGCTTGTAATTTTACATTTAGGTGAAATATACCTACATTATCTATCTGGTTGTCCTTTTGGCTGCATAAGTCAAATTTAGTGGGCACACACACAGTACTTCAAAGCTGCACATAATAAACTATGCAATCTGTAAATGGCTATGTATATTAGCTTTATATTCTAACATGGTACATGGAAGGGGTAAATAGATAGATAATTCACATCCTAGCTTTATAATTTATAATCTAGGAAAACGGGAAACCCATTCATTACTTTTGACTGAAGGTTACATCAAGATGTGCCTTCGATAAGTAATAAAAATATTTATATACACAAATTCTTAGGGTTCGATAGCTCATAGATCATAGGAAACTTATGCATGTTAATCGATTTATTTTGAGCAATGCGCTTTTTACATTTTATTGCAAACTTTTCCAAAGATAATTATGTTTGCAAACCTATTTGTATAATAGTAACTGATATTGATGACAAATAGTTTTTACTTCAGAGAAATTAACTAAATACATTGTTAGATTAAATTAGAATAAAAATATTGAAGCAACGAAAGAGTTAATATTATATTCTCTTATCCAAAATTGTTCTTCATCTCTGGTAAGGCGATAACGAAAGCGAAGAGTGCGTGGGACTCGATGTCAAAACCGTAATTGAAAATAATTGTCAAGCTGAACAAACAATGAACTCAAATAAAAGATTGCATTCACTTTAATCAATAATGGGTCAATGTACAAATTCTAGAAACCAATCTCCATAAGAAGGTCAAATTTCATCATAGTACTAATTTGGCCAGCTAACAATTACATACATTAGTTTTTCATTTTTTCTATAACAAAAGCGACAAAGGAAATTGTGACACAGCTGAAAAATATCCAAAATACGACAATGACATCTTTCAGGGACAGAGGTTTTGCTTGAGGTGTTACCATAATGTTCGAGAAGAGAAATGTAAAATAGTTATTAATGTTACGACTGGAAACTTTTAATTTCTTCTTTAAGACTCTTATTTCCCGAAAACTGAACCCACGCGACTGAAAATCCATCCACCAATTGTAAATACCGGAATAGTAAAATTTTGAAATCGTCTGAGCAAAGAATACAGAAAATTAATTTTTGGAAACTTTAATGGGTATTGGATAACTAAATTTTTCTGTGTCAGGTAGGCGAACAACTAATTTCTCTGTAAAAAGCTGTATTTGGTGAGTAATTCGTTCGGAGCGGTCATTTGAGTCGATAATTGCCATTTTATTTGGAAATTTCATTTGCCCGTTTACAGTTTTCAATTCACTATTCATTACTGAAACGAGGAAGTTTTCATAGCTTTGGGGAATAACAATTATATTTTTAAGGAGTTTTTCGTAATATTTTTGAGGATTTTTACTTTCAATTAGTTCGGGCAAGATTGCGCTCGTAAGATGATGGTATTTGATCATGGTTCCGTTTTCACGTTTATAAAACATTGAAGTGGATCCAATTGGAATGCCACTATGGGTTAATTCCTGCAATGTTTTCGGAATATAGGGAATAACTCCAGCAGTCAGCATTGAAACTATTTTCCCTTTGTAAGCGTTAGATAAAACCACACCCATGAGATACCACACTGCTAGCAGTATCACAGAATATTTTGTTTTTTTAATTTCTGCGAAAGCTGATTGACTTTGCTCAACTAAAAAAGAGAAAATTAATAGTGACTCGTCCGTATTGTTCTTGATAGCAAGTCTGGCAATTTTGAAAACCAAAAAGGTGAAGTATAATACAAGAAGTAATGATATCCAAACATAGTTATCAAAAGGGCAAGCCAATAGGACAATATCTTCATAATTTCTCTCTATCAGAAGTAAGACAGTAAATTTGGTAAAGATAGTTGCGTCGTTAATCCACATTTTCAATCTTTCAGGTTTTTGAAAACTGATCACAAAGTTGTGCAAGTAATCAGTAATATCAAAGACAAAACTTGTTTCAACAAACCCGTGAACCATTTCGTTTTGATTTGCATCAGAATGAACGGTAGTGTAATTATAAAGTTTCTCGATGATTTTCAAAATGCATGTTCTTGCTGGAATATAATTCGCATTTTTATAAATGTAGCATTCTTTCTTGAAATTCAGGTCCTTGTAACTCATTGCTTCGTCTGGCGGAAGGTCTACTTCAATAAATGTATCTTGTTGATTCTTGTGCACAGCCAACCAAAATGAACCAATTTCCGCCAAAGAATTCATTTCTTCTGGTATAAAATGTAAAATTGAAATCTTACAACTCGTACAAATAAGAGACACTGGGGAATTATTCATTCCCACATGAAAATATTTACTTGCCATTGGTATTTTGTGCAATTGTGTTACAAATTCATGAAACACAGAATTGTTTTCTGCTATGAAGAAAACGTAATTTTCTGGATAGCTATGTATTGAAAGGGAGGATTTTATCAAATGATCTTTAACTCTCCTAGTAATAAATATTTTTCCTAGTATGTATATCAGAATTGAACATTCTGTGAATTTGTAAAACCTTTTTCTTGGCAATAATGATTTAGTGTAAAAGTTCTCTAAAGTATCCAATGTTAAAGTATTGTCCGGCGATAACTTTTCTAACAGTACGTCAAATACAAGACTATCATGACTGGGATATTCTTGAGTAATTTGTATGGAGCAGATTTTAAACCATGTAAAGTCAAAGTTGAACCACTGACCTCTGCTTATCCTAAGTACTTCAAAAATTAATAGATTCGATAGTACCCTCTGAAAAGCACCTTTCACGTGTCCCATATTTTAAATATTTTTATAATTAAAAAAAATCTCTTATTTGTCTTTCTGGTACAGAATTCTTCATTCCTTAGTATTTAAGGTACTATTACATACTGGACAGCTTTGCACCTTTGCTTGCTTCTTAAATCATTGAATTACATTCAATTGGAAAACTAAATAAATAATACCAAAATAAATAAAACCAAATGAAGAGCTAAACTATTAAAAAGAAGACCTATCAAACTTGAATTGCTCTTTAGTGAAACTATGAGTTTATGGAATTGTCTTTTATCTATTTGCCAGAGTCTCGCTAAAAGCATTGGTTATATGGGCAATGGTGTAGTTTTCGCTTTGGTGAGGGTAATTTAATAATATAACACTTTATTGGAAACTAATTCCGAATGGATCAATTTTATTTATTGCTAAATATAGAAAAGAGGGGAGTGGGTCTGTTGAAGATGAACGCTTGGTAAATATATCTTTAACATGTTTTTGGCGTAATAAACCGTGAACCAGTAATACTAGTTGTACAAGTACAACATGTAGGTAAATATCCTAAGAACTTAGTTTTTTAAAGTACAAGACACACAATTCTACAAGAAATAATTTCATATTTACAGTATCGTATACTTCATACTCAAATGTTCAAGCTCCTAACAAAATGTCATGCCGCATTTGTCAATTTGTTTGTTGTTAAACGAAGTAGCTTTCATTTCTAATATCAATCATTCGTCATTCATCATATCAATGTCAGACCATAAAACTTCCTTCTTTAAAAAAGTTAGTATTTTCTAAATCAACTTTAGTAAACTAAGTTTGCTTAAAGTGCTTTTGAAAGTTTGCTGAAGAATATGACATTGAAAAAGTCTACTTCATGGTAATTGGTAATGACATGATTGTCAAATTGTTGGATTCCAAAACGCTATTGACGTGCACTATATGTGTCAACTTGTGATTCGGTATAACCCTATATCTTCTGAGCAACTAATCATTGATTAATTTACGATTACTTCAAAATCATGCTACCCTAAATGCAGAATATTTTACAAAGATGTAATTAAACGTTTTCCATCATTCCATCGCAGATCGCAGATATGAAACCATGGTGAAGGCGCCCCAATGAACGAATTTCCCAACAATATCTCAAGTTTGAAACTTTTGTCGCGTCAAGTGTAACAATATTTCCGTTTGACAGTTCATTACGAATTTCGGGCCAGATAAATTTGCATATTGCAAGTTGTAAATTAAATAGTGAATTTTAGTAATCTAAATTTGCTTGTATTTTCGTGTTTACAGGAATTACACAAAAAGTGAAATGCCAAGGATAAAAATGTACGGCTGGCTGCTCATTTTAAACATCAGTTTTAATAAAAGTTGTAGCACCTATCTGATTATTATGTATTCTATGACACCAGCTAGAACCTCCTAGTAATATAATTGCATGCAGCGCTTTTTAATTATTCGAATGGAAAAAGCAAGGAAATGACTTCATCAAAGACTAAGATTTACTGAGTTGAGCTATGGAGTTTAAAAATATTTGGCAGTGCGATGGACCGCTTGGCGTTGTTAAACATAAGCCCATGGCTGGTCATTAAAAAGCAATATTGTCAACATTGTAGGCAGTGATTACTCTACTCATCAAACCAATAAACTAGTTGTCCCAAAAACATAAAAACGCACTTCATAAAAATTCAGAAAATACCAAAAAATTAAGTAATGTGTAATATTGAAGTTTTTCGCAGATATTGTCATCGGTTAAACAAATTTCATTGTTACCTTTCAGTAGTCAGCTTATGGAAACAATACTTATATGCAATTAATGATTATGCACCACTATATAGCTAGAGGCTAGAGGGATCCCATTTTCAGATGCTGAAAGTGCCTAAGCATTAAGCATAGATAGAATACAATCAAAACAATTGGTAAATAAATAAGCGGGGACAAAAAATTACAGAGAAATATTAATTAAGGATTAACCTTCCCAATTATGTAAGCTACATGTAACCTATTGCATATATCGAAATATTTTGTAGGATGAAATATGGACTTATATAGCAAAACGCTTTTAGGATAACAATTTTGGAGCTCTTGGAATTGTTTTGCTATACAAATACAGAATATACATATACAAAAATATAAGCCTACGTCAATTCTTTAAAATTGACAAAGCAAACAGACTGTTTATGAGAAGAATAACTACACAAGTCATTATTTTACACAAGTGAGGAAAATATTTACAAAAGGAGTGCGAATTACAGATTACTTGAATAAAAAGAGGAAACTTCTGTCAATACACTATTAATATCGACTTTTCTAAAATATGTGCTTTAAATAAAGGGATATTTGCAGTTAGAAAGGCGAGGTTTCATATTAGGCAAAATTTAATAGATGTTTACTAAGACTCATGAAAATAAGATGCACTACTGTTCTGTTGTTACAAATTTGCATTACTTTAGTTCGGCGGCTAGAGTTTGAGTCCTCACTATATGCATTTTTATTAAAATCAGAAATGGATTTTTGTCATATTTAGCAGACGTATTAAGTCAAGGTAATAATAGTATTTTAAACAAATTGCGTTGTTAAATCCAAAAGTCGAAAACATTTAAGGAATTTTATTTGCGCTTGAACAAAATCTTGGATAAATCCGTGACAAATAATTAAAAGTTTGTACAAACTTGTCATGTATTATATTATGAGTTTCCTATAATTATCCACCATCGAAACCACATGCCTTAGTAAATTTTAAAAAAATATTTCACTATTAAAAAAAGAGAAAGAAATACTTTTCAGTGCTCCAATATGCATACAGTAAATACTTATGTAAATCGTATAATATTTTTCTTTAAAAAAGATAGGCTTTTTTAAAAATATTCTAACTTTCCCAAGAAATAAAAAATATTTTCCTTTATGTCTATGTCAATTTGTGCTTTAACAAGGTTGTCAAAATCGTGTCCTTTACTCGAATACAACTTTATGTTTCTGAACATTTGTGTGCTCAATAAATATACAGAGTAAACATTGTATATTGTTAACGTAATTGATATTTTTACAAACTTTCATTTTAATTTAGTGTTTGTTAAGTGACTACGATACGAAATGCAAATCTAAAACTTGAGATAATTGCAGTACACAGGTGCAAAGTGCATCAGAGTTATAAAAGTAATGCATACAGTTTAAAAGCCCAATTTTATTTATAGTGACGCTTCACCTCATTGAAAAGTTATGTTTTAGAGCTTTTTTAATTTTTAGAAGAAAAACAAATGCTCTTGTTAAAAACAGGTTTTTGTTAAGTACTTATATTCGATATATATGTACAAGTATATTGATAATAAACATACTACGAGCACAATTCTCCCAAATATAAGTAGATGAAATGAATTTTATGTGATAATTTTTGGATGAAAAATACTTTAGAATCTTGATATCTTTTCGCTGACGTAAATTCGCAGAGATAGTCAAGCGAATCGAGAACCAAGGTATTTCCAATGCACTACCACAACAATGATATAAGCTACATAACACACGTGTTTAGTTTTTTCACATATTTCTGTAAAAAAGCATAATGCACTTATAGTGAGCAAATATCCAAAAATGTAAAATGCAAAACGAACAGACGTTAATTTAAGCTTAACTGGTTGCCTTTCTTTCCACATCACTTTGGATTTATGGACATTTCCATCAAAATTATGATCATAGTAACTAATTTCGTACCAAAACGATAGTAAACCCTCTTGAGAAAATATTTCCAACAATTCATGCATAATTTGGTAAAAGGCTACCGAAAATCTTGCCCCTTGGGGAACTCTCATAAGACGTTTTGTAACGTGATGGCACGAATGCCAGCAGTCTTATCTTGAAACCTCATTTCTGCTACTGCCCATCCAAGATAGTGGTCTTGTACTGCAAAAGCTCCCTTTAAACTCAGGTTTGTTGGAAGTTGAATTCTGTTGTTATAATATATTTGAGAATTAAAGTGAGAAAAACTATTTCTCATTACTATTGGATTTATAATATTAGAATCCAAAAACGCACGAAAATAAAAGTTTTCTAGTAGGGGTTTTTCATTATCTGGGATGAGAATTTTATAACCAGCACTTAAAAGTTCATTGAAGTTGCTTATGACTTTTTTAGCTGGAGGAGATATTACATAACTTGTCAAGATTGTTTCGTAGTAAGCCGTTATCACAATAGCCACTAATGCCAACAAAATGTGAAAACTTTTCCTTCTGAAATTCGAATGAGGATACTGCCGAACCAAATGGGACATACTTGCGAAAGTTATGTTGAAAATCTTGAAAATGTTCAATTGTAATCTTTTGGTTGATATTAATTCAAATACATTACTACTAATTAGAAATAAAGCGCAGATGAAAAACCAAACATTAGTTTGAAATGGTCTTATCCATTGTGTCCACATTTTAGTAGCCAAATATAGCTCCTTACTTTGACAATAAAGTAAGGAATGACTTTTGTCAAAGAAAACAAAATCCACTTTTGATCTCCTCAGTATATATCCGTCCGTATGAATAAATAGATCAGCCATTTGAGTACAATTGGGATTGTTGTTTAAAGTAAAGTCAATAGTAAAGTTGTATCGTAAAGCCAAATTCGCTAAAACTCTGTGTGGTCCGTAACAATATTTGTAATGGCGATGAATGGGAAAAGTACAATTTGGAACAATTTGTTCTCTTTGCCATCCTTCAAAACAAATCTTCACATTTCTCAATCTTAATTTTTTTAAATGGCTATTCCAAACGGTATGCATGAAGGATTGTTTTAAAATTCTATATGTAGGTATTTGTATCCACTTTTTAGCTTCCCAAAAATGAGGAATCCACATTGTATGCTCAAGGGATGAAGAATTTTCAAAAAGAAGAAATATCTTTCCGCTGTACAAATCTTTCTCATTCCTGAGAAGTTTTGAATGTTTGACCATATCAATTTTGGGATTTATGATAATTGTGAAATGGTTATTTATCAATTGGTTATTGAATGCGTCGTAAATTTGATCATGGTTGACTAAATTCGGTTTCCAGATAAAATTGACAACACAAGCATTTTGCAAATGCGGGACAATTTTTAATGTCCTGTAAGCCAAAGTGACCACACTGATTTGATAATTTTGCCAATTAAGTCTAATCCACTCTTCTATTCCTCTTGATGAATGATTATAAAATGTTATGTTGTAATAACAATTTTCAAAACCAGTAAAATTTATATTCAAAGAATTTACTATTTCTATCTTTAATAATGTTAAAACTAGGACTACAATAACGGGTGGGAAATTTAGAAACATAGTTTTAAATTCTCACAATACTTTTCCTGTGTTAAAAAATGTAATAAAACTTACTGAATTCAATTTTCTGAATGCAAAAAATATGCAAATTTTCCCCTGCACAAATTCAGGAATGAAATTGCTTCATGAAAATAAAAATTGTAGTATATCATTACATCGCAATAGTTGGTACTCAAGTTGACTCTCCTGTTCATAATCACTTTCAATTTGCTCAAGTGTTTTTCGAGTGTCTACTGTTAACTGTTAGAAAAATTTTGTTATATAGATATCTTACGGTTATCATAATCATAAATAGTGAGAAAAAACATTTCCAATTTACGACCGATATCGCACTGTACGTTTATGTGAAAATTGCAGGTAGTGATACAACAGACTATTCCCTACCATGAAATATTATTGTGGCAGTATCAATATTTACATATATCTATTTTCTAATACTTGTGAACCTCCCTCCTCCCCAAAGTTGGGCATTTTTGCTTACAAGGTGCATTAAAGAAAATTAAAATTAATTACTATAATTAATAAAGATGGAATAAATGTCATTTGAGAGGTCGCTCTTTACACAATTAGCTTATATCCTACACTACTAAAGATATTATTAGCATATCTTTATGCATGCTTATTTGCGTATATTTAAAATACAAACAACTTATTGTTTAGTATTTTGCAAATTTACATAATCGGCCATACAAATAAAAACTTTATATACATTGCCAACTAATTTTCTTTTAAGCCATTATATAATTCAAATATTAGAATAATTTGCATTAGATGTAAACCGCACTAAGATTAGATCTTCGAACAGATTAGATTAGTTACAATTTTAGAATTTATAAACTCATGAGAAGCTTAAAGGTGCCACGACTGATGCTTAGCAGAAACTTCGGTGCACTCTTTTTGGTGATATTCATGTAATCACCAATTCGGAAAACGACCTTTCTTGTAGAAATTTGATACTTCTTCATATATAAGACATCTTTGCTGTTCTTCGATGTAAATAGAGATATAGATTTTGCTATGTTGTTTACACTTCTGGATTGCAGAGTGAATATGGTCAGGATGATGCACCAGAGAGAAGAAGCGAGTATTGAATACAAGAAAAACATTGATGCATTGAATAATGATGTGTGTGAGCTGTACTTCAGCAATAATAAATTTGTCAGCAGGACTGATCTGTTGCATATGAAAGAAATCGGCTGAAGAGCAACTATTGTTATCTCTTGAATCACTTTCAATTGCAGCAGCAAAACTCTATGGAAATGCACGAAGTAACGAGGTGTTCTTAGAGCATCAATGGTCAAGTAATTTGATTTTCCAAATCTAAATATTTATATAGGAATTTATAATTGCAATAATTAAATACTTTAATAATTGAATTTACTGTATTACTTTAGTTCCTGGGATAGAGTTCTGAAGTACCGGCTCCCGATTAACAATGTGATTAGTATGAACCCGATTGTTAACCAACAACCTGAAAATATCCACCAGGTCAGAATTCCAAAAACGATGGCTACACCCAGATGCCGATGTTCTTCCGGCAACATTCCATAGGGGAAAAATAGCACATCGTAGATAAAGGCGTAGAATACGACAACCAGAGACGGGTAGAAGAAACTTATTGCAGTCAGACATTGTATAACAAGCAGATCTCCGCGAGATATGTCAACCTTGTGGTTCGTGTTGCAGTATTTCTCTGTTGGTTTTCAAAATTGGACTTTAAGTACTCCAAATTTTTTACAGTTTAATTCATTTAATTAGTGTCCACCCCAGAATAGTCATCTATGTGTAGAATTATTCCACTAATACTCCAAATGTAGAGTCTTTGAGGCTAATAGTCATGAATACCTTTGAAATCCACCTCTATATAGGTATTTACTATTCAAAAAGTAGAAGTAAACTGCCGAGATTATTGATCAAAAAGGGATAGTAGTAGATTACAGCTCAGCACTAATATGATGGTTATATTTTGGTAAGGAAATGTTTCTCTGCAACCATTACCCTTCATTTCGTAACTTTCTATTCGATTGTAGCACAATTTCTGAATATTTTTGGATGTGTGCCAAGTATTTTTCAAAATTATGGGAAATTCCACACTATGCATTCGTAAGAAAGCGTAATTTAATTAGTATAATATATTTCTTTACTATATATGTCCAACTATTTTACACAACGGCGATAATTGGCGTGAAATAAAAAAGATACCTTGCCCGTCAACGGTTAGTCATTTTATATAT
This sequence comes from Yoshiicerus persimilis, assembly GCA_020352615.2. Classification (NCBI taxonomy): domain Eukaryota; kingdom Metazoa; phylum Arthropoda; class Collembola; order Entomobryomorpha; family Tomoceridae; genus Yoshiicerus; species Yoshiicerus persimilis. Next base: position 74,709,880 of record CM036940.2, read on the forward strand.
GGAAGTTAATATTTTGAATGATTCATTAATACTTAAAAAACTAGTTATGATTCATTAATAGCTTTTTAATATTGAAAGTGTACTGACCTTTGAAAATGCTGGAGCTTGTAGTAACATCGTTGTACAATGATATCGCCTTGCCGAGGTTAACAAAGAGCAGCAAATGAAGAATACTTGCTATCCAGACTACTGATGTAAGGAAGAAGCACAAGCCAAAGTAGAATGATTTATCGCCCGATATTGTTAAACTTACCAATTGAGTGGTTAACAGAGTGACAGGTATTATCCAGAGAGCTGTTGTTAAATAATTCTTGAAACGATCGCTTTTCAGATCTGAATTCACTAATACACGCTTTCCTTTTCTGTGTAGGTATACTGCGGGAATGGCTCCAAAGAAATTTCCAGCCTTTACAATATATTCAAGACACATAAAAACCCTTTCGATGCGTTCTACTGTTGTTTGAGATTTTTGTTTCATTTTTAGTTTTTGGAATTGCAAAGAATTCATTTATTTATGATCAGCAGTTTACTACTAAATGCTATTGTTCTTTGAAGTTACCCATTGTTTAAATTCCAATAAACAATGATCTTTACCAATGAAATTGTCTTATACAATTTATACCGTATTACGTTTTTCAAAACTTTGGTAGCATATTACTTTTTAAAGTATTGTACACAATTCCATAATAAATGTGTAAGACAATCTTCATGGATATATTCTACATTCTGTAAGAAAATAGCAACAAATGGTGGGACCTCTTTTTCCAATAGCTATATTTAATTCAAATGGAATGAATTTTTTGAGATCTCCTTTCTGTTTATGATATTCTCCTAAATACCCTAAAGGAGCGGATCTCTGAAAAAATGTGTCTGTTTGTGGGGACTGAAATTTTATGTAAAAATGAGATGGCCTAAATAACTGATTAATGAGCGTATGAAAACACTGTGGGTTTATATCATTTAAGTGCTCTAAACTTTATTCTAAAAAACAATTTGATTAAGATTTTTGAGAGACAAGAGAACGTCTGTCTGCTCGGAGTACAATCAGGATCAAGACTAAAACTACAATGTAAATCATTACGACTGCATGGTCTGCAGAAGCTTCTAGAAGTAATTTTTAAATAAGAATGAAATGCGCGCAACATGAATTGATTCACTAGATGGCTTACATTGCGCACAAATATTAGATACATCTAAATTATTACAAGAAACAGAAACAATTTGATTATTACATTTAATTAAAATGAAAAGTAGGTATTTCTATGAAAAGGGTTAATTTGACTTCCAACATTCTCCCACTCTTTTGTGAGCGATCGAACAAAAGAACAACACAGGGAAGTCAAAAAATTAACCAAAAATATACTAACACTTAGCACCTAAACCGTTCCGGTTTCTTGGTGACTCTTCCACTCCGGGTTCGCACTTCAGATACTACTTCGTCAAGAGACTCCTTAGGTTTTGAAGTAGTTGGTTGACACGGAGCACAGGGTAAAGTCAATGGATGGGACACTTCCATTGGATGAAGGCGCTGTAAAGGTCGAAGAAATTCTCCAGTGGCAGTCTTATTTTTGGGTACACGAGTTTTGCCGTCTGATCCAGGAAGCAACTCAATGACGCGAGCCAGCGGCCAATCCAATCTCTTCTTGTTGTCGGTCGCTACCCACACCATATCTCCGACTTTAAAGTCCTCAGGCTTTCTCTCCTTTCCACGATGCACTAATTCCGCCAGGTACTCTGTACGAAATCTGCTGTGTAGCTCCTCTTTTATTCTTCTGAGAGATCGGAATTTGGCTCTCAGTCGATTTCCATCCAAAGTTGAAATTTCGGGAAAATCCGTTATTTGAATGTCTTGAATGAATAGAGATGGAGTCAACACTTCCAAGTCACTGGGATCATCCGTGTGGTGAGTAAGAGCACGTCCATTCATAATTGCTTCGATCTCACACAGGCAGGTACGTAATTCTGGTTCAGTCACTCTGCTCTGTCCAAGGGTTTTTCGAAGTAAGTCCTTTACGCTTCGAATTAGTCGCTCCCACCACCCACCCCACCAGGGGGAAGCGGGCGGATTGAATCTCCAACTGATCCGTGAAATTCTGGTGCTCTGTTGAATTTTCTCCCAGTCTAAGGCACGGAACAAGTTGTCGGCACCAACGAAATTTGTTCCGTTGTCACTATAGATGATGTCAGGTCTTCCCCGTCTGCCTACAAAACAACGGAGAGCCATCAGAAATGCTTCGGTGCTCAGGGCTGCCACCAACTCCAGGTGAACTGCTCGTACTGTAGCACAAGTGAAGAGGACAATCCATGTTTTAGTTCCATCTTTGAGAAATAAGGGGCCGGCTAAGTCAACTCCTGTGACTTGAAACGCTCTCGCATCCTTCACTCTGTTTTTGGGCAAGGGTGCCGTGGCTACTACTGGAGACTTCGATCCGTACCTGCGACAAATGACACATTTAGAAGTAACTGCTTTCACTGCTTTTCTAGCCTGCAAAATCCAGCACTTTTCTCTTAGTCTTCCTAACAGGTACTGAGCTCCAGCGTGCTTCTTCGTGATGTGTTCCTCAGCAATTAGCTGTGCAATGAGAGGGTGCAAATTTGGTAACACAATAGGGTTCTTGAAAGCAGGAGTATCACAGCGGTTAAGTAGTCGGGTCTTCACACAAAGGAGTCCGTCCTTTAGAACTGTATGAACTCCAGAAATCACACCAACTTTCTTGTCCGCAAATACTTCCTTTTGCACCAACAGGAACAATCTTTTCTCGGCAGCAACAATTTCTTCGGGCAATAGCTCTCCCTTCACCTTAGACTTGGTCTTACATGTTCTTACATGCTCATTACACGTACATTGGAGGAATAGGTGGAGAAAGTCGCACAATACCAAGGCCGCTCAGCGGGTAGAACAGACAAAACGACAACTGATTTCTTTTTCTTCTCCTTCATCACTTCCTCTTCGTCAGTATTTTTTTCTTCCACGGGCCAACAGTCAGGATTTTTCTTCAGCCAATCAGGCCCCTCCCACCATCTGGACTTCAATAGTTCTGTAGGAGTGCATCCTCGTGACGGTAAGTCAGCTGGGTTGAATTTCCCAGGGATGTGTCTCCAAGCTTCGGGTTGAGTAAGAGAACAAATCTCTTTCACTCGATTTCCGACGAAAGTTCCCCACTCGTCATTTCTGCGTATCCAGGCAAGAGCAGTAGTGGAGTCGCTCCAGAAATATATTGGAACATTTTTCATTTCCAATGCTTCTTGTACTGCCACAGTAAGCCGAGCCGCAATGGTACACGCCATCAACTCCAGTCTGGGAATAGTCATCCTCTTCAGGGGAGATATTCTTGACTTCGCTTGAACCAGCTGGACTGAGACGCCATTCTCTGTTTCCACTCGTATGAAAATTACTGCGGCATACGCGTCCTTACTGGCATCCCCAAAAACATGAAGTTGCTCACCCGAGAAACTGCGCTGAATCCACCTAGGAATGGCAATGTTGCACAGAACAGAAGCTTAACTCCACGACTCCTTAAACCGAGTTTGAAGATTTTGGTTTAACGCCAAATCCCAAGAGCCGTCTTTTGATTTCACCTCCTCCTTTTCGGCCCATGCCTGCTGTAAAATTAATTTCGGAGGAAGCAGAGCGGGGCACAGAAAACCAATTGGGTCGAAGACCTTCTGGACTTCAGACAGAATGATTCGCTTCGTAATGTGATCTCCAATGTTTTTATTGCCTGCATACGAAATCCGGATAGAGTCTTCAAACTTTTTCCACGAATAACCCAGAACTGGCGTGGACTCCTCTTGAGATTGTTCACTGTCAGAGTCTTCTGATCTCCCACGAGTGCACTCCCACTGACGCAGTTCCATTTTCGCTTCTGCCAACAGGTTTGTAGAAACTAGTTTAAATTGTTCGTATTCATTATATGTGTCAACAGAAGTAACACTATTGTCCACGTAGAGAGACTTCAGAAGTTTTTCTGCAACTGATTGGTATTTTTCATCCGCAGCTCTCAAGTGGTACTCCAGCACTGCTCCTAGTATGTAGGGACTGCAATTGACACCAAACACTACTCTGCAATGCTGTAGAATTTTCGTTTCTTTGGAATAAGGGCTCTCCCACCACAAAAAGCAGAGAAATCTTCGGTAGTCTGGATTGACTTCAATCATTTGAAATGCCTTACGGATATCACTGATGACGCCGATTTTTCTTTCGCGAAAGCGTAGTAAAATTGATGGGATGAGCTCCAGCAAGTTCGGTCCTTTCTCCAGACAGTCATTGAGAGAGGGAAATCTGCCACTTTTGCACGAGGCATCGAAAACCGGGCGCACTGGGGTAGTTTTACTCTCCGGTTTGAAAACTGCTCGATGGGGTAGGAAGTGACATGACTGGTAATCGGGTTTAACCTCTTCTATTATCCCTTCATCTTTCCAGGAATTAAATATTTGATTATAATCCATGTACTTGCCATTGGCGTGCAACTTTGCAGTAGTGGAGTTGAGTCTTGAATGGGCCACTTTCCTATTAGAAGGGATCGATTGGACTCCGTCTGTCCACGGTAAACTCACTGTATATCGTCCATCCTCCTTCCTGGAAACTGTCTTGAGAAAATGCAGTTTGACTTCCTTTTCTCTTTCCACTTTAGACTTACTTTCTCCGGGGTCTTGAATTCCGATGGCTTCTAAACTCCACAGCTGATCAGGACTTGCTTCGGACACAAACATGTTGAAGACAGTCATCGCGGCACTAGTATTTGGAGTAATGGAGTTCTCCAAACCTCCCGTGACCACCCATCCAAGCACAGTCTGAATAGCAGTTAGTCCATTAGTCAACTGATGTATTCGGCCAGTCAGAAGTTTTCCATAAATGTCACCTCCCACAAGTAACTCAATTTCGGAGTCTTCGGCATTGCTCATATCGCTCACCCAGATATTATTTTCTTTCAACTCCTTGAGCCAGGATCCTCCAGGTAACTTGGGAAGTTTTCCACATAGCTTGTCTTTCCCCCGAACGGGAAGTTGGGTTGTACCACCTCCAAGCTTGTTAATAGCTTTCACTTGGTAGACCTTGAACATTTGGGCAGCTGTACTTACTCCACCAAAAAGAGAATGAGAAATGTTTTCCTCCTTGATAGGTTGTAGGTTAAATTCCTGCACTACACGACTGGATAAATAACTTCGCTGGGCTCCAGGATCGTAGAGCGCTCGAACCTGGAGTTTTTTCTTTCCATACACCAACGTAGCTGTAAAGGTTCCCAGATACACAGTCGACGAGCCGGCGAAAGAAGCCACAACATTCTAAACGGGAGTAGACTCAGTGGATTTTTCTTTTGGATTACTGGAACCACTTGTTTTTTGTTTTGCCAGATCTGGACACATGATCGCATAATGTTTCTTGAGGCACACTACACACTTCACATACATTTTGCAATTCTTAGCCCAGTGACTAGTTTTCAAACAGATCAGGCAGCCCTTCTTATCCTTGACCACTTGAGTTTTTTCCTCCAGAGACATCGAGATGGCCTTTCCACATTTGTTTGTCTCGTGTGATTTATCACAAAATAAGCAGGATACCTTTTCTCCCACATAGAGTCCGGCCACAGTAGCAATGGCATCAGAATGTTCTTTCTGCTTGTCAGCTTTGGATTTAAAATTTTTGTTACCGGATCTATCAACTGATGAGTTCTGAAATCCACTTTGGGCCAAAGAAATTTGCTGGTTGCTCTGGAACTCGTCCTTTAGGAACTCCATAAAAATTTGAAGACACGTACGTTGTGGGTTTTCCTTTTTTCCATCTCGTTTCAACATGGGACTTCTCTGCCACGCACGCAATATATCTTCAGGAAGACGGGATTCCACCAGGGGAAATAGCCAAGTAGCCGGATCAGCAGTTTCTAAGTTTAATGTTTCCAGGGCCCTCAGGTGAGACTCAAGCTGGATATACATCTTATCAAATGACATCTTGCCTTTCTGGGTAACATTGTTAATGACTAATTTGAGAAGTTCTCGAATGTAAACTTGAAGTAGTAAACTCTCTCTTCCAAACCTGTCCTTTAGCGCAGTTAGAGCCTTCGGGTAGTTATCTCCAGTGGCTGGGTAACTGTTCACTATTTCTTGTGCTTGAGTCCCGGGCTCCATGGCTTGTATTTGGTAATGGAACTTATCACTGTTATGGAGAGAATCGTCCTCATCAATTTTTTGAAACTGAGACCAAAATCCCAGCCACTCCTTCAGCTCAACATTAAATTTTCTCAGTTCTATCTTTGGCAGCTTGAAGTTTCGCTTGTTGGCAATCCCACTAGCCGTATAATTGCTCCCCTCACTTCTGACACTCTGAGCTGCACTGTACATTGGACTTGCGGGTCTGGGGTTAAACTTTTTCCGATACATGTGGTATATTTCTCTCCAGCTTGTCCGGTAGGAATCAATGACACCTTGCTCAGCGAGAATATCTGCTTCATCACAGTCTTCGTCGAGCATGGCTTCCATCACTTGATTGTCCATCGCTTCCAATTTGTTGTAAATTCCCTCGAGGTCCTCTATTCGGGGACAGATGACATCTTCCTTGGGGTCCAAAGTTGCGAATTCGGCCTTGATGTCATTCAAGGTCCTTGTAAATGAGGCACGTACAGGAGTTCTTGCTTTCTTAGCTCGTTCCATTTTGCACGCACCGTTGATATATTTTAAATTACTGTACTTGTCTGACGTTATCCACTGAGGGGCGAGGGGAGTAGGATCCGTTTCTCGTCTGGTCAGTAAACACAGGTAACTTCTTCGGTTGGCTTATCTCGAACAATAGTCCCCCAAACAAATCACGTCGGGGTCACCAAAATTTTGAGATCTCCTTTCTGTTTATGATATTCTCCTAAATACCCTAAAGGAGCGGATCTCTGAAAAAATGTGTCTGTTTGTGGGGACTGAAATTTTTTGTAAAAATGAGATGGCCTAAATAACTGATTAATGAGCGTATGAAAACACTGTGGGTTTATATCATTTAAGTGCTCTAAACTTTATTCTAAAAAACAATTTGATTAAGATTTTTGAGAGACAAGAGAACGTCTGTCTGCTCGGAGTACAATCAGGATCAAGACTAAAACTACAATGTAAATCATTACGACTGCATGGTCTGCAGAAGCTTCTAGAAGTAATTTTTAAATAAGAATGAAATGCGCGCAACATGAATTGATTCACTAGATGGCTTACATTGCGCACAAATATTAGATACATCTAAATTATTACAAGAAACAGAAACAATTTGATTATTACATTTAATTAAAATGAAAAGAGGTATTTCTATGAAAAGGGTTAATTTGACTTCCAAGAGAATTAGAACTACAAAACAAATACCGAACCTTTGAATTTAAAATCAATTACCTGTATTGAACATTTACTTTGGTATTAAGAGGAAAGTTGTACAGCAGAGGAATTCATAAATAAAGTTTGTATTTAGAAGTACTACACCAAATAATAATTTACTTATAGAAGTACATGTATCAACTCCACATACTATACGTGGTCAAAGAATATTCGGCTTGAGATGGCTCTTATGAATATTTGCTTTATATGATCATAGCAAAATTACTTTTGTGGAAAACACTGAGACATTAAATAAAGAAGTTTTGAAATGAGCAATCCTTTTCTTGATATTTCAGTAATCGATTTTAAATATTCAATTAATGTTTCGCTGAAATGTAGCAGTTAAAGTTGTTTGGTATTTAGCCAATCAGGAACTTTTGTCAAAGAGAGTTCCTTATTTATTAAATGAAGTTTGCCGTTTGTAAGTTTAGCAGCACTATAAGCCATTTAGCATTTATAAAATTTTGTGCTTGATGTCGTCAAATGAGCATATTTTAGAGATACTTGAAGAACAAAAAAATTATTTTAAGGTTTGTAAAAATTCAACAAGACAGTTTTATTAGAATGCTAAATAGGAATTTTTTGAGGTAAGAACGTTGCATTCAATGATTTTCGGTTAACAAACACAAATATTTCATTCCTTACCGAGTTTGCATTTTGTGGATCCCTGGCATCTCTTCGACAGGCAACTTGCACCCAGCAAACTCGTCGACACTTAATTAGCCACGCAGGCAACTCGGTACGCAGGCAAATCGCCAAGCATGCCACTCATCGACAGACAACTTGTCGAATTTTAAAAAAATCCATTTAATTCACAGCACAGTCATAGTTTTATTTTTCGTATTCCCATTTTACTTTGTTTGTCATATTTAAGGTAAGTGTTTGGTAAGAGGCAAATAAAATCCTGTCATGCACATTCCAGTAACAAGGGGGATTACCTGTGCGTGTAACCTTCGCCAATTTATGTGTCTCTGACGTACACTTGATAGTCCTTCAAACTATAATATATTTTTGTAAACTTTTAATGACAATAATATTATATTCAAAGGATTATCTTAACTATCTCCCCCTGCTTAAGCTTAGAGTTTCTTCCGAAAAACAAAAGGGAAACTTATGCCAAATTAGACTCCAGACAGCTAATTTGGTAGCAAATTAATGAAAAGCATTACGACTGGAATTTGTAAAAAGAGATGTATGTAGTCAATGTGTTATGCATTCGTACGCCGAAGGCAAAGTCCAACAAAAGACGATTAGAACTGAATGTCTTTCCTGTTGATTTTTGTATCACATTAATAATGTTGACTATAATGACTTAATATGATAAAATAAGTAAAATGAGAATAAAACTCTGACTGTGCTGTAAATTACTGTAATTTGCATATAATTAAGCTTATTTGGATATTTTACAAATTGGACGAGTTGTCTGTCGACGAATGGCATGCGTGGCAAGTTACCTGCGTGGAGAGTTGCCTGCGTGGCGAATTAAGTGTAGACGAATTGCCCAAGTGTGTGTGTTGTTTGTCGACGAGGTGATTGGGTCCCTGTTTTACATAAGTTTTAATATACACTGTAGTAATTACTGTAATCCTTAAGCCATTCCTTTTGAAATATTTTTCGCTATTTAAAAGCCTTTATTTGTCATAACGTCACATTCAGTGAGATTTCCGGTATTACATGTCGTAATCTATAAAATATTCTAATTGCCAGTTTTAAAGAATTATGAAGAGGTATAGGGAAAAAAGGAGTTAAATATCTGGCAAATATAAGAATCGCTTTTAATAGGTACACATAGGTATACATATACATTCACTAAATTATTGTGCAAATTGATCTTTTCGATATCAAGGTGAACAACTTTCTATTAGAAATACATACGTCACACAAAACCAGACATGATTCCGTCCAGGGCGTTTTAATTAGCGGGTGATCTAATTAATTAGTAATTAGTAATTAGAGTATTTTTTCCCATCAGCTAATTAATTAGTAATTAGTAATTAGCTTAAAAAATTCTTCTAATTAATTAATAATTAGTATATAAATTAGTTCTCGGTTAACTAATTAATTATTAATTAGTTTATAAATTAATTAATTAGTAATTAGCTAATTAAATAATTAATTAGCTAAACAAGTAATTAATTGGCAAATAATTAATTTAATAATTAATTTGTATTTGCTAAATAAATGATTAATAACTGAAATTAATTGCAAATTTTCGTTATTTTCTTACTTAATGCATTGGAATTGAAATTATTCACTCAGTTATTGCTTTGCTTATCAAAGAATTTGCTTTACTTTAAAATATATGCTTCTTAATTACATAGTTTCATAGCATTTTAACATTGCTAACGTTAAAAGAATTCTTTAGCTTGTGGTGTAGTCTTCTGGGCTTGTGACTTTGTGCTGACGCGATCCGGAAAATAAGATAGTGATTTGAATCATAACTTTCTGGATTGGCTTTGTCAATTACTAATTAAATAACCTCATTTGGTTCTAATTAATTAGTAATTAGCTAGTGTTGATTTAAAAGCGCAACTAATTAATTAGTAATTAGTTAATTACTTTTTGTGCGAATAACTAATTAATTAGTAATTAGTAATTAGCATCTAATTGCCAATTAATTAGTTAATTAATTAGAATGTTAATTAATTACTAACGCCCTGATTCCGTCTCATGGAGATTAACTCAACCTACACATTATACAAATTACTGGACTCAGCCTAGCCGAGAGCACAGATATATAAACTTTCAAGACACAATACTAATATTAAGCTATGTATTAGCCTACACGATAACACAATACCCTCAGTTAATATCTATTCCCTCCTACAGCCTACTTCACCAAACTTACAAGCAAATGAACTCATGGCAAAAGAAGATAACGCTAATCGCTTGTTTAGTAGTACTATTCTTTGGAAAAAATACACCTAGACCAAGAATATCCCTCCTGCTACTCTTCCTACAATCTGGAGTAAATATACTAAATCCTGGCCCTACCTGCTCACTATGCATCAGCGGTAATAAAGTAAGGAAAAACCAACTCATCATTAAATGCAAAGAATGTCACAAGTCATTTCACAGAACCTGTCTAGCGGTAAGCTACAAAACCTTTCATGAAATGAAGAATTCACATATGTGGAAATGTAACAACTGCGTAACCGATCAACACCCAGAATGTTCATTATGCCAAACTCAAAATAAGCACATGATCTCCTACATTTGCATTTCGTGTAAAATTGTTTGTCACCAATCATGCCTAAGAAAACAAGCAATTTTTACGAAGCCTACAAGACACGGATGGACATGTAAGAACTGCTATAAGAATCCGATTCAAAAAAAGTCCTCCGCGAAATTGCCCTCGGAAATCGGAAGATATAAAGGCATAAGAATTGCACACGTAAACGTCAGAGATATTACATCTCTGAGCAAAAAGGATGACGTAAAAGTTTTAATTCTCGAACATAATTTAGATATATGTGTAATTTCAGAATCATGGCTAAACCATAAAATTCCCGATACTGAATATAAAATTAACGGTTATCAAATTTTCAGGAAAGACAGGCTGTGCAACATCAAGAAAACTGGCGGCGGACTTCTTTTTTATATCAAGGAGGGCTGGAATGTAAATATGTACGAATCGTGCATAAAATATCCCAATGAAGCAATAAATGTGGAATTGAAAAAGTCCTTCTTAAAACCGATAACTATTGTTGCCGTTTACAACCCAAAATCTCCGGCTACGTCATTCTTCACTCAACTGGAAGATGAAATTCATAAGCAGAAAAGTGAATTCTACATCATAGGAGACCTAAATATTGATCTGTTGATAAACGATAATAACTCACGTAAGCTGAAATCCTTAATTATACAACAAAACTTACAGCAATTAATTACAAAACCAACACGTATCACTGCAAACACAAAATCACTATTAGATATCATATTAACAAATAAACATGACAATGTGTCACATAGTGGCGTTTTGATGTCAGGAATTGCAGACCACTCCATTATATTTGTTGTTAGAAAACTGAGAAACCTAAAAGGAGAACCCAGAACAATAACAATTCGAGCTTACAACAAAGTGGATAAATCTAAACTATGTCAAATGGTCAAAACTGCTCCTTGGTGGATGTTGGAATACTGCCCAAATGTAGAAAGTTCCTTTGCATTCTACAATTATATACTCACCTTCATCTTAAATACTTTAATACCAGAAAAAACCATACAAGTCAAACAGAAAAAACCACTGTGGATGACAGATGAATATGTGAGGCTGTGTAAGAAACGAGACAAACTAAAGAAATCAGCCAGTAAATACAACGACCCAATCAAGTGGAAAGAATTTAACAAAATTAGAAACGAACTGAATAGGAAAAAAGATGAATTGAAAGCTAAGGAAATTGACGTGAATGTTGAAAACAACTTAAACCCAGTCAAACAGTCCTGGAACATCTTTAACACTGAAACGGGAAGAATAAATAAAAAGTCAAACATTGATAAACTGATTTTGGGAAATGTTGAATTAACTGTTGAAAACGAAATTGCTAACGCTTTATGTCAATCATTTGTAATTCCAAATCAAACAATCACAAACCAAGATTTCAATGAAGACAGAATACTTTTAAAAAAGTATAAACCGCTAGAAAAAATTTCAGTTACAGAAGAGGAAGTTAAAAAAGCAATTATGCAAAACCCCAAAAATAAACCGCCGGGTATAGATGGAATATCCGCGATTTTCCTCAGTTTAATAAGTGACGAAATCACTCCTATTTTAACGAAACTGTTCAATCTGTCACTAAAACAAAAAATCTTCCCTAACTTATACAAACAAGCAATTGTACTTCCATTATGTAAAGGGAAAGGAGCAAAAAGTGATACTTTAAATTATCGTCCCATCTCAATACTATGCTCAACTTCTAAAATTTTTGAACGGTTAATCTACCAGAAATTGAAAGCTTATGTAGAAAAAGAGAAAGTGCTTTCTCCATCACAGCACGGATTTAGAGCTGGCTTCTCAACTTTTACAGCAATTGCCACTCACAAACGACATTTACGCCGCTGGTGAAACCCGACAATACACAATTGCAGTTTTTATCGACTACAAACGTGCATTTGAGAATGTCCTCTGGGAAAAATTCGGCGAAAAATTCGATGATGTAGGTATTCGGGAAGATGCCCAATCGTGGCTCATGTCATTTATGACAAATCGGACCATTCGGGTGAAAATTGGGAGCGACAATAATCTCTCCGATCAACAAATGTTAAAAAGAGGTTGTGCTCAAGGCAGTTCCCTCTCAGCATTATTATTTACTATTTACATCAATAACGCCCCAAATATACCAATCTTTTGCAAGAGCGTACTTTACGCCGACGACTATTGCCTTTACTTTTCTTCACCAAATGTAAAGAAAGCTGAAGCTTTTATACAAATGGAACTGAACGCCATAACTAATTGGGGAAAGCTAAATGGACTAGAACTAAATGTGACCAAGACAAAGGTGATGTCATTTCGACCAGTTAACATGAAACGTGCTGAGGTGACAATCTACTCGGAGAATGAACTCATCGAACAAGTACCTCATTTCACTTACCTTGGACTAATCTTAGACGAAAATTTGAAATGGTCAAATCACGCCGACAAAGTTATATGCACAATGAAGGCACGAATAAATATGATCAGTAAGTACAAACGATTTTTCAGTAGTGACAAATTACAGATCATATGCAACTCACTGGTGTTATCTGTTCTCGACTACGGCCTACCAATATGGGGAAATATCTCACAAGGAAGAACCGATAAAATCAATAAACTGATTACTCGAATGTGCGAGAGAATACTTTGGAAGAAACGAGTTAAAAAGTGCAGAAAATATACATTTTTAGAAAACACCAATTTACTCACAATGCATGAAAGGAGAGATATATACTCCTTATTATTTATCCACTCAAATGTATTAAATTCTATGTCTTTTACGCATGAATATCTAGTAGGTCATGATTATGTAATTAAGCCAATATCGGAAAGGGCTTCGAGAAGGAAAAAGGATTTAGTAATACCAAATGTTTTCACCTCCTTTGCTAGATCGGCTTTTTCTTACAGAAGTGCAAAGCTTTGGAACTCAATTCCTACTATTATACAAGAAGTAGATTGCTACACGACCTTTGATAAACAAATTCGAGAATTTTTGATACAGTTACGTAACGATTGATGTGTGGATTAATCCATAAATTTGACAAACTAATTATACCGAATCTATCAATTAAGAATTTCTCTAAATAATATTCTAAATTATTCATTCTCTTTTTATTAGATAGTGTGACTATGTATGGAAGTTAACTTTGTTGTTCTGTAACGGTTAATGTGTGGTCACGTTAATAAAATCAATCAATCAATCAATCAATCAAATGAGCAATATGAATAAGTTGCGCAAAACTGAGGTAAAACTAAATTTTGCTTTCATAGTTCGCGAATACCAAAGTACGTAATTTGGGATTATAACGGTAGCCAGTAAATTACCATCATCTTGAATTGACAAAAAGTAAGCCATAACATGTACCCTTTACCCCCGGCTTAAGTTTCTTATATTTATTGGAATAATTTATGAACCGTAGCTACGGTAAATACGCGTTGTTTGAGCTGCAGACTTACAGACTCTAAGCTGGTTTCGACTATGATATCAAGGTATTTATTGCAACTTATTTTAATACAGTGCAAATATAATATTTTTTGTACAACAAGAAATTAACCCTTCAATACGTATCTGTGCTACATTACCATTGCGTTATGTTTTGCATTGGTACTCTTAAGTGTAACTTGCTAACTCTGTCAATATATAGCACATACAAGGTCACTAAACAATATACACATGTCACATTCCATAACTTATTATAGTTATTATAGGTCTTTTAATACTTTACTATGTATTTGAAAGGCTTTTGTGTAGTTCTCATTCTTATTGTGAACGTGGAAACTTATTTGCTTCAAAAGTGTATTGTATTTCTTTTAATAATTTAACCATATAATTTGATATTGCCTAATTGCCCTTTACAGCTATAAGGAAATAATGTATTTCCTTCATCTATGAGTTGGGGTTAAAGTTATAATTTTGTTTTTGTACATATATATCTACTCCAATATAACAAAAAGGATGCAAAGAAATTACTAAATATGACGTCATGCTTTACTTATAGCATACTTTGGTATTAATTTTGCATACCTTGGAATTACAACGGTACACCAAAAATGCAATAGAATTTATAAACTCATGAGTAGCTTAAAGGTGCCACGGCTGATGCTTAGCAGAAAATTTGGTGCACTCTTTTTGGTGATTTTCATGTAATCACCAATTCGGAAGACGACCTTTCTTGTAGAAATTTGGTACTTCTTCATATATAAGACGTCTTTGCTGTTCTTCGATGTAAATAGAGATATAGATTTTGCTATGTTGTTTACACTTTTGGATTGCAGAGTGAATATGGTCAGGCCGATGCACCAGAGAGAAGAGGCGAGTACTGAATATAAGAAAAACATTGATGCATTGAATAGCGATGTGTGTGAGCTGTATTTTAGCAGTAGTAAGTTTGTCAGCAAGATCGATCTGTTGGAAATGAAAGAAATCGGCTGAAGAGCAACTACTGTTATCTCTTGAATTATTTTCAATTGCAGCAGCAAAACTCTATGGAAATGCACGAAGTGGAGAGGTGTTCTTAGAGCATCAATGGTCAAGTAATTTGATCTTCCAAATCTAAATAATCAGATAGGAATTTATAAATACAACAATTGAATACTTTAATAATTGAATTTACTGTATTACTTTAGTTCCTGGGATAGAATGCTGAAGTACCGGCTCCCGATTAACAATGCGATTAATATGAACCCGATTGTTAGCCAACAACCGGAAAATATCCACCAGGTCAGAATTCCAAAAATAATGGCCACTCCCAGATGTCGATTTTCTTCCGGCAACATTCCATAGGGTAAAAATGGCACATCGTAGATAAAGGTGTAGAATACGACAACCAGAGACGGGTAGAAGAAACTTATGGCAGTCAGACATTGTATAAAAATCAGATCTGCGCGAGTTATGTCAACCTTGTGGTTGTGGTCCTTGTCGGGGTATTTCTCTGTTGGTTTTCAAAACTGAAGTTTAAGTATGCTCACAATTTTTTACAGTGTCATGCTGTTTCCAATTTGCATACAGTTTTGAAGAATATTTACAACGCTTCAGATTTCTACATGTCAAATATCTTGTCAAGAAAATGTTTCTCTGTAACCATTACCCTACATTTCTTATAATTTTCAGTCTACTCCAAAGTGGTACAATTTTTCAATATTTTTGAATGTGAGGCAAATATTTTTCAAAGTTATGGGAAATTACATACTTATGTATTTCGTAAGAAAGCGTAATTTAATTAGAATATTTCTTTATTAAATATTTTCAAATATTTTTCACAATAGCGTTAATTTGTTGGGAATAAAAAAGAAATCTCGTTCGTCAACAATAGTCATTTTATGGTAGGTAAATTTTGAAAGATTCATTAGTACTTAAAAAATTAGTCATGATTCATGTATAGTGTTTTAATATTGAAAGTGTACTGACCTTTGAAAACGATGAAACTTGCAAGAACATCGTTGTACAATGATATCACCTTCCCGAGGTTAGCAAAGAGCACCAGATGAAGAATACTTGCTATCCAGACTACTGATGTAAGGAAGAAGCACAGGCCAAAGTAGAATGAATTGTCCCCTGATATTGCTAAACGTACCAATTGAGTGGTTAGCAGAGTGACAGGTATTAGCCAGAGAGCGTTTGTTAAATAAATCCTGAAAAGATCGCTTTTCAGATCTGACTTCACTAATACACGCTTCCCTTTTCTGTTTAGGTATACTGCGGGAATTGCTCCAAAGAAATTTCCAGCCCTTACAATATATTCAAGACACAAAAAAGCCTTTTCGAGGTATTGTACTGTTTGAGATTTTTGGTCCATATTTAGCTTTTGGAATTGCATAGAATTCAGTTATTTTTGTATTTCTGATCAGTTTTACTAGTTGTTCTTTGAAGTTACTTATATTTTGAATTCCAATACGTATACTGATCTTTACCAATAAAAATGTTCTTATACAGTTCACCAAATTTTACGTTTTTCAAAATACTGACGTAGCATTAATACTTTTTAAAAGATTGTACAAAATTCCATAACATCTGTGTAAGTCATTCTTCACAGATATACATTCTGTAAGAAAATAGCAGCCAACGAACGGTAGGACTTATTTTTCCAATACCTAGATTTAATTCAAATTGGATATAGTATTATAAATAATGAATTGGCAAAAATACAAAACTAATGCCGAACCTTTGAATTTAAAGTCAGTTATTTCTCTTCTGTGGTGAACTTCTTCAGGAGAAATTAAAAGGAAAACTTTACAGCAGAGGAATTATTAGGCATAGTTTGTCTTTCGAAGTACTACACCAAATAAATAATTTACCTGTAGAAGTAAATGTATCAACTCTCCTAAATGCGAACTAAAAATATGCGGCGGAGATGGCTTTTAGGATTATTTGCTTTATGTGATCCCAGAAAAAATAATTTTAAGTGAAAAACACTGCGACATTAAATAAGGAAGTCTTGATGAACACACCTTTTCTTGATATTTCAGTAATCGATTTTAAATATTCAATTAATCTTTCGCTGAAATGGAGTAGTTAAAGTTGTTTGCTGTTTTGCCAATCATGAACTTTTGTCAAAGAGAATTCCTTATTCATTAAATGGAGTTTTCCGTTTGAGAGTTTACCCGCCGTGTAAGCCATGTATCATTTTAAAAAAATTGTGACTGGTGTCTTTTTATGAGTATACTATTTTAATAATAACTGAAGGACAAAAAAATTATTTTAATGTTTGCTAAAATTGAAAAAGAGAGTTTTATTATAATATAAAATAACAATAATTATGGAATGTTAAACAGAAATTATTATATTTCAAGTTAAGAAGCGTGCATTCAATGATTTCCGGTTAACAGACACAAAATTTTTATTCCCCACCTAGTTTTAATGTATTAAAATGTTTTAGTATACACCATAATTACTGTACACGTTAAGCCATGCCTTTGGAAATGCTTTTTGTCACTGAAAAACTTATATTTGCCAAAACGTCACATTTCGTCAGATTTGCGGTATTGTCTGGCTAAAAAAATACTGTAAAATAGTCTAATATCCCAGTTTTAAAGGATAGTGAAGAGGTATAGGGAAAATTCAGCATGTATACATTGTATACGCATTGGTTATTAATTCTGACAAATATAGGAATTATATTAACTGCATATATAGCTATGCATTAAGTGAGCAGAATGAATAATAAGTTGCTCAAAACGTGGTGAAATCAAATTTTTCTTACTTTTAGTTCATGAATATCAAAGTACACAATTTGGCCTTATAGCGCTAGCCAGTAAATTACCAACATCCTGAGTTGACCAAAATAAACCATACCATGCAGCCTTTAACTCCCATCTTAAGTTTCTAATGTAGGAATAATTCATGAACCGTGGTTTGAGCTGCAGACTTAGGCTAGAAGCTGGTTTCAACTATGGGAGCAGGATATTTATTTCAACTTATTTTAATACAGTGCAATATAATACTTTTTTACAAGAATAAACTAACCCGTGCTAAATTACCATTACATTATGTTTTTACATTGGTACTCTTAAAGTCTAACTTGCTACCCATGCCTAAATCACACACAGGGTCACTAAAGTATACATAATATGTGTCACATTGCATTACTTATTGTAGGTCTTTCAATACTTTACTATGTATTTGAAAGGTTTTTATGTAGTTATTATTCTTACTTAGTGTGGGTAGAAATATATTTGCTTCAAAGTGTAATGTATTTCTTTTAATAATTAAATCATAAAATTTGATTCTGCCCTTTACAGCTATTAGAGCAATCAAATGTATAAATTTTGCCTTTCACTCATGGGTTCATTAGGGAATAAAGTTCTAAATTTGCTTTCTGTGCATATGTTATATACCTACTGTGATATAACAAAAAGAGTACAATGATAATATTTTATTACCAATTACGGCGCCTTATTTTACCTATTGCATGGTTTTGGCATATTTTCATACCTTGGAATAAACTCTGTACACTAAATATGAAGTAGAATTTATAAACTCATGAGTAGCTTAAAGGTGCCACGACTGATGCTAAACAGAAAATTTGGTGCACTCTTTTTGGTGATTTTCGTGTAGTCACCAATTCGGAAAACGAATTTTCTCGTAGAAATTTGATACTTCTTCATGTATAAGACGTCTTTGCTGTTCCTCGATGTAAACAGGGACATGGATTTGGCTATGTTGTTTACACTCTTGGATTGCATAGTGAATATGGTGAGGACGATGCACCAGAGGGAAGAGGAGAGTACTGAATACAAGAAAAACATTGATGCATTGAATAGTGATGTGTGTGAGCTGTACTTCAGTAGCAGTAAATTTGTCAGCAAAACCGATCTGTTGATGATGAAGTAACTAGGCTGAAGAATAATTACGGATATCTCTTGAATCACTTTCAATTGCAGCATCAAAATTCTGTGGAAATGCGTGAAGTGACGAGGTGTCCTTAGAAGGTCAATGGTCAAGTAATTTGGCTTCCCGAACCTAAAGAATTAATTAATTATGTGTAAATGTATTAAATAATTTGAATTATTAATGATTAACATGGATTACACATTTTTACTGTATTACTTTAACTCATTGCCGAGTATGCTGAAGTACCGGTTTCCCATGACCATGTTGATTAGCAGAAACCCCACTATTAACCAAGTGCCAGAGAGAAGCCACCAGGCCAGGATTCCACACAAGATAGCCACTCCCAGAAATCGATTTTCTTCCGGCAACATTCCATACGGTAAAAATGGAGCATCGTAAATGAATGCATAGAACACGACAGCCAGAGGTGGGTAGGTGAAACTTATGACTGTCATACATCGGATGACAAGCAGATCTCCAAAAGTGAAATCAATCTTATTGTTCTTGTCGCAGTATTTCTCTGTCGGTTTTCAAAAATTATGCTTTAAATATTTTACTCACAATTTTGACGGTTTATCATTTTGCATACAAGCTGGCTATTGAATTACCTACAGCTAAAATGTTTTGGTGCTTAATTTTGTCACAGGCTGTCGATGTAAATTAAAAATTATATTTGGAAAAAATTAAAAGAATTATGAATAAAATTGAGATTTTACAGCCTATCCTATTTTTCACAGTCCCCCATTTTTGCACGAAATGATTTCTGTCCCCCATTTATGTCACACATTTATGATTACACGTTGATATACATTATAATTTTAATCTAATCGGTGGAGTTCGAAATTTTAGATTATATATAGAGTCGAATTTTTAGAAATTTCGGGAAAGCACTAAAAGCAATGTGTTCTAAAATTAAGAAAAACATATTCTCAAAAAGATATTTAGGGGCACGAAAAATATGAAAGGCAAAATATTTTGACTGTTGGTCAAACCATATATTGAACCACAAAAACTTGCTTAAGATGCAATGCTCTACCAAACTGCCTGAGGTCTCAACTTCAAATATTGCTTTGGAATAGCGTACAAGAGTATGAATACCAAATTGATGGCTCTTTACAAAGATAAAAATCGATACAAAATGTAAACGGTTAGCATTTGAAAGTTGGAACTTTTGCATGTTTTACTAAGGAAACCTTATGTTGCATTCTTATTTGTGTTAACCGAAAGACTGAAGGGAAATATAGTTCAAAACTTTTTCCTATCCAATTGATTGTGAAGGGTAACTTTTAGAAATATAAAATATTATTAGTACAGAATAGTATCCAGTAAAATCCGCATAATTTAAAATTATATATTTAATTCCAATTTTCTAATATAAAAAAGACACATTTGATAATTGTCTCACCAAAATTAATACTTAAAATCCATACTACGATTTGCACAATTTCGTAACTTATATTTTTTAAGTAACCATGAAAATCGTTTTTTAATTTAAATGTGTACTGACCCTTGAAAAGGTAGAAACTCCTGTTAACATCGTTGGCTAATGATAAAAATTTGTCGCCATTAACAGAGAGCAGCAGATGGAAAATAAATGAGATCCAGAATACGCACGTAAGGAAGAAACACATGCCACAGTAAAATGAATTACCGCCCGTCATTGTTAAGCGTATCAATTGAGTGGTTAGAACACTGACAGGTATTAGCCAGAGGGCTGTTGTGAAATAATGCTTGAAACGATCGTGTTTCAAGTTCGACATCACAAAAATATTTGTCTCCTTTATGTACACTGCAGGAATTGCTCCAAAAATATTGCCCGCTCTCACAATGTATTCAAGACTTATGAAAGCTTGTCTGCGGCTTTTTCCTAACTCTATCGATTTCTGTAATTTTGGATCCATTTTTTAGTTTTGGAGTTAATAAGTGTTTTGGTTATTTGCAATATTTCCCAATAAATTGTGTACCGAAACAGTTAAATAACAAAGCCTACATTTTTCAAATGCTTATGATGTACTGAACATTTACTTTTTAAGGCTGTTTAGAATTTGCAGCAATGTGCATGATTGGGCAGAGAATTGTTGGGATCCCATTGTCAATTAAGTCTCTTAATTATGCTAATCCTTTGTTGAATTTAAAATCAATAATTTATTGTATTGAATTCTAATTTAGCAAGGATGTTTTTTGTACAAGAGAGAAAATATTAAGTCACCATTTTTCCTTAAGAGCAGAGCACTACTATACAACCGATACGCAATTTAGAGATAGACGTATCCACATATCAACTCGCTTTTATGGCTAGAAAATAATTATTCGCTACAAGACCACAGTAAATATTTTTTGAAATAGGAAATGCTAAGACGAATAATTAAAAGGGGTTTTTACATTTTAAGTCTTAAGCACCAACCTTTTCTTAGTTTTTCAATACTAAAATTAAATATTCAATTAATCTTTCGCTGGAATATAACATAACTTGTTGTTTTGATTGGATTTTTAATATACTTACCTATACAACTATAAGTAGTATATATTACTTGTATTTGGGTAGAAAATATTTTCTTTAAATGTAGTGAATAGAATACTGAAATAAATACAGGAAAGGATTTCTACTATATGTGTACTGTAAAGCTTGTAATATCTGCTAGGGCATTTGTTGTACGGCATTTCAATATAATGTTTGTTGACATCAAAGTTTACCTGAAAATATTTTCATAGCCGAAATGAAATTGATATAATACAAGTGGCTTTGCATGGTTAGAATTTACGAGCCTAATGTAAAAGTATTTAGCTCTAGAAATTGATTTATCAATTTATCTAACAAGCCTTAATAACTATGAGTATACTATAACAAAACTGGAGGGCAGAAAACTTAAGAGAAACTTTTCTCTAAATTAATGCAAGTTTGCATAAAATTTCTTTTCTTTGCCGAGTTTATATATATATATGTACTATACTAAAAGGTTATCCCACGCCTTGTTTCTACGAACCTTTAAGGAATACCACTTAAAATCAATATTGATTGTTTTAAGCACTTACATCTACTTCAACGGCATGTTTGCTTAGATCTACGGCACAATAATATAAAATATAGAAACAAAAGTATTTTAAGGAAGGAGGAATTGGAATATTGAATATTCAGCTTGTAGACAGTTAATTGTATTCTCGACAAAAACTAAGTTCTGATATTATCACAATTAATTTCATTATATGAGAAAATACATAAATTGCTCAAATATGCTGTAAAATTGAGTTTTATTCTCAAAGTTCAGAAGTATCCAAAGAAGTAAATGTGCATTACAACGCCAGCAAGGAAATTAACACAATAATGTATCTCTGCTTTAAAAACAGATATTTTATTTTCCAAGAAACAGTAATATTATAACCAATAATTCGAACCCCACGTTTTTTGACCAAAAATAAGCCGCATGACCTGGAACGGAATATTAAAAACTCCTAATGATGTTATCATTTCTTTTCTGTATTACTTGATAGTAATGCAGGGTATTAACGTCTGGTCCCTTTATTGTTGTTACCTTGCTATCACCTTTGAAAACAAAATTTTTCATTTTAACAACATTGGTGTTCAACAAGGGACAACCGCCATTCTATATATAGTTTTCAGTAGTGTTTCACTACTTTGTTACATTCCTTGGATGCCATGGCTTACGTTATTTAGTGCATTTTAATGCAATATTTTCTCCTTCCTAAAGAAGCTAACTATAATATGTGCGTGAGCTGCTTTATCATTATACATTATGCTCTTAGATCGCTACATAATTTTAAACTGTAATCTGCTAACTATACGTACATCGTATATTACGCATTCTAGGTCATTTAATATTTTATTGTGTAATTGAAAGAGTTTTATTTAACAACTGTTCTTAATTACTTTCTTCAATTACTTCCTTCAAAACTACAAATGTATGTCTTTGATTAATTAAACCACAAAATTTGATTTTGCCTTTGCAGCTATACTAAGAGCAACTATACACTATTCGGCTATTCTGTTTGTAAATAAATTGCTTAGTTCAAGGATCAGACGAATTTTGCTTTCTAATAACTGCTCATAGTATAACAAAAAGAATATAAAGAGACGACGTAATAAATAATACGGCCCCATGATTTACCTTTTGCATTACTACTTTGATATTATTTTCATTGCTTGGAAATAATAAAGTACATTAAATATTAAACTGTATATATTACAAACTGATTAGAAGCTTAAATGTGCCACGACTTATGCTTAAGAGAAACATTGGTACACTCCTTTTCGTGATTTTCGTGTAATCGCCAATTCTGAAAGCGACTTTTCTCGTAGAAATTTGATATTTCTTCATGTATAAGACGTCTCTTCTATTCCCAGAGGAAAATAATGATATTGATTTTGTAATGCTATTTGCACTTCTGGATTGAAGACTGAAAACGGTTAAGATGATACACCAATTAGTGGACGCGGTCACTAAATAACATAAAAGGAAGGAAATGTTGAAGAATGAAAGATGTGAGCTGTATTTGAAAAGTAGTAACATCGTCAAGAGAATTGATCGATTGAGAATCAGCGAAGTTGGCAAGAGAACAATTGTTGCTATCTCTTGAATCTCTTTCAATTGCAGCATCATGATTCTATGGAAATGTACAAAGTGAAGAGGCGTTCGCAAAACATCAGAAGTCGAGTATTTTGATTTTCCAAATCTGAAAAAATTAATTAATTTTCACTACTTTTATAATTACAGCATGTTTGATTTGTTTTTAGTATGTTGTTACTTTAATTCCTTGGCTAGAGTTTGGAAGTAACTTTTTCCCAAGACCATTTCGATTACCAGAAATCCTATTATTAGCCAATATCCCGAAAATGTCCACCAGACAACAATTCCACTAGCAATGGCAACTCCCAAGTGTCGATTTTCTTCCGGCAGTAATCCATATGGACATATTGGCAAATCATAGATGAAGGCATAAAATACTACGACCAGAGGAGGGTAAATGAAACTTATTGCAGTGGTGCAGCGGACAATAACAAGATCTCCAAAGGTCAAGTCAGTACTTCGATTCTCGTCACAGTATTTTTCTGTTTATTTCAAAAATGTGGCTTCAGATATTGTAAATATTTGAAAAGTCATATTTATTCATTTAGATTAAAAATTTTAAAGCCATTAATGAATAGTGAATTTAAAAATGATTCATTTCACATCTCATTTATCCCCATTGGCATCATTTTGCATTTTACCCCCCCCCCCCAATCAGACTTATAAAATCGTTAGTTTACTTTAAAGAGTAATTACAACTAAAAATTATCCCTGATATTATAATTCCACAAAGTATTTCTGAAGGTGGTTCAAATGTGGCCTACTGTTTCCGGTATAATTTATTTAACGATACGAAAATTCACTAACCCTTTAGATGAGCATTTCTTCTGCTTATGTCGTTCGCCAGTGACAAAAACTTGTTCAAGTTAAAAAGAAGCAGCAGATGAAGAACGAATCCTATCCAGAGTATGCATGCACCAAAGAAACACATGCCATAGTAAAATGAAGTGTCACCAATGATGGTTAAATGTACAAATTGAACGGTTAGCAGAGTGACAGGTATTAACCAGACGGCGGTAGATAAATAATGAAAAACACGATCACGAAGAAATTCAGATCTCACAAAAATACGCTTTTCTTTGTTATATATTGCTGGAACTGCTCCAAAAAATTTTGCTGCATTCACAATGTAAACAAGACATTCAATAGCTTTGTCTCGGTTATTGCCAATTTGCTTGTTGCTGGGAGAATTCTTCTGGTTACGGAAAATTTCATTTATTTTACTGCCTAAAATTTTGCCTAACTTTTTAGTTTCTTTTAATGGCTTATTCATTGTCATTACAATCGAATTACATGTTTATATCGTACTATACTATGCACTGAAGGTTGCACATAAAGATTATACTCAGTCGTTAGCAGAAATTCTACATTGACTAATGTATTCGTAAAACAGAAGATTCTCTAACTAAGGTTCAAAAAAAGGCTTGTATTTGTTCCATTGTCTTTCTAAATCGAATAACGGTATAAAATGAATAAAAACCAGAACATGCAAACGTATAGATGGTTTATTTAGTATTAAGGATGTAAGCAGTTCCGAGAGACAAAGCGTATCAGGAACTACACTTCCTTGAAAACTTCACTATATTTTCAAATAATAAGTATCTAAAAAGAAACTTGAACTTATTCTGCTTACCGGATACTTAAACAATATTAATACTATAATATTCATTTAAATTCCAAATACCTTACAAGGCTGCCGGTAGAAAATCTAATAGATTTAGCTTTTACCGTATATTTTTATGTTTACCTATATTCTTTATATTATTTAACTATTTTGAATTCATGAAACTTTGACAGAAAAATATTGACTACAGAAATATAACCTCCCATTGTTTTTCAAGGTGCATAAGTATACTTCGTTCACCAAATTGGGTACTTGAAAATAATTCCTTGGGACATTATTTATTATTTTACGGCACGTATATTTGTTTATTGACCTTGGTAGTCGCACGTGCTATAACTACATTCTGTAACTATATGGGAATTTTAACAAAGCAACATTTCTTGCAAAAAAATGACCATTTAAGTCTGAATATTACAGGATAGTTACAATATGTATGTATTTAAATGTGAAGTTGATGTCAAATAGAAATATGCCAAAGCACCTGGGAAAAATAATAGTGTCTATTAATTTAATTTCAATCTTAATTGCATGCAATGGTAGATGACTGTGGAGTAGGTATGTATTATGCACTAAATAAATTAAATTGTAATTAACAAGTATATGCAGCTTCTGATTTTTTACTTTCTTTCTATTCGCTTCAGCCGATGTGGGTTTCCGGAGTGTACTATTGAGATTTCTTAGTTGAATCAAGGGATGTTCTTGGTTTACCGCGCAGTACAAAATCACCTGGAAAGCTTTTGGCTAGCAAATAACTTTCAGATTACTTTTGTAAGTTTTGTAAATACTGGACACGTTTTGAAAACTTATTGCGTACTGATCTTATTAATCTCAACCAAATCGACAATTGATTACTCATTTGATGAACAATGGGACCCAAAAGCTGCTTTATTTGCTGCAAGGAGTGTTTTTCAAGTGCACTTGGTGTAAAAGAGCCACCAAACCGAGGTAATACAATATTTTAGTAAACATTTCTTAAATGCAACAAAGTGAAATTGCCAAAGAATAATGCATGATCACAATTTATCATTTGTTTTAAATAGGGAAAACCGATGGAAGTAAATCTGTAAATAATAACTTGCAAGTAATCTTCCTGCTTCGTAAACTCTTGGAAATACCTGAAGACACCTGCTGCAAATTACTTCAACATTTTGGAAATCCGGATTTGTGGATCGAATGCTGTCACACGTGTTTAATTTTAGTGGAGCAGTCCCAGAAAATCTTTGACCAAATATCATCTTTGGAAAAACATTACGAACAGTTACGCAATAATATAAAAAGTACAATTCTAAAATCTCAGAAAGCATTCGATTATGAATCGAAATGTGAAGCAATTGTCAGATCTCACATAATTACTAAAGGTGAATGTCAAAAGGCACTTTTAATTCTGTTATCACGTTATTTACAGCATTATAAATTATGTTGAATTCAGCTCCATTGAATTTTGTAATTGTAAACATTTCAGATATCGATTACTTCATTGAAACAGTTGTGACTGACAAAACAACCGAAGAAACTGGATGCGAAGATAATTATACAAGCAATGAGGTGCAGCCAAATAATAGTGTATTAATGCATCCATATAATGAACACTACCCCTACATGGAGTATGAAGAACCTCTTGTTTTGACTGCTGGTAATCCAGTCATCAGAGCAGAAATTCCCGTTCCAATTGATCATGTTGATTCAGGTATTTACGATTCTTACCGCAATTTTTGAAACGTAACATTAACAAGGTATATTAACAGTCTTTTTGTTGTCTTTCTTCAAATAAAATTAAAAAAGAAATGGGTCAGATATCTACTTTGCTTCTCTAGAAAGCAAAACACGTACTGGAAAAAATATTCTTTATTCTGACACTTCATTTGTTTGTTTTATTTATCACAAAGTCGTGGTGCAATAATACTCTCTACTCTTATTAAACATAATATTGGTCCTTCGAAGGAAAATTTCATTTGTATGTTGATTTATATCATAAAATTAAGTTGCTTGTTTAATTAAAATTGTATCACTATCACATATAAATTACATAATCCCTTTGTTTTAATCCCTGGTATATGTCAATATGTTAGCGGCAAGGATATACAAATAGCTATTGTATATTCGAAGTAATCTTATCATTAGCAAATACCTAGGTTTTAGCATGATTCATGTTAATAGTTAACTCTGTGTTCTTGCAGATGGACTAAATTGTGACATGTTCTAAAAGCTTCGAGATTGAAATGGTAGTTTGCTAAAAGAAGACATGCAGCAATTTTAAATTGTCACTTGTTTTGAGATCCAAGTTTTTTCCTAATGATTAATGAATATTGTTCAGGAGGTTACTAATTTTTCTAAGTATTCATGTGTTGCTTACGAATTTTTTATTTGTATTTTCAGTACCAAACATTATTGACAGTAATAATTTCAAAGCATCTGAATTTATTGGGAAAACGGAACCTGTGGCTTATGACGGGTTCGATGTCGAAGAGCAATTAGAGCAACAATACGAGCAACCAGAAATGGACGAGCGAGGAATGGATCTGAATGTTCAAAACTTAGATACTGCCCAATCCAGTAGCTCAGCGGAACAATACTCGTCTTGTCAAGTCTGTGATGAACCATTTGAAGGTATGGTGGACGTTCAAGCTCATGAAAGGCAACACACATTATCAAAACCTCATGAGTGCTTAAAATGCGGTGCCTGTTTGCCTAGCTCACTTAGTCTAAAATCACACATGATGACTCACAGGGAAAATAAATCTTTTGCTTGTGACATTTGTGGCAAAGCGTTTAACCGGAGATTTAACTTAAGACGTCACCAAACAACACATGCTAGGGCAATGACGTATACTTGTGGATTGTGTGGCATAGTTTATAGCAGCATTGAAGAGTTTGATAACCATGTCCTTAGTCATTCTGTTAACAACACTTAGTAATAATGAGGAAAATTTTCTAATGCAGAACTAGCCATTTTAAAAAAGTTGAGAAAAATATTTTTACATAATTAAGCTACTTAAAGTGAAAAGTAAAAAAATAAAAGTTTCCTGTCCATGTATATACCAGTGTTACATATACATACATAGATACATACTAGTGAAATCTACTATAGTTAATTGAATAAAAATACAATTTTCAGTTCACAAATACTATTTCTTGTAACACTTTCTAATTTGAAAATAGAAGTAAATAGAGACTAAACATGCATATTTTTGTGATTTTTTCTGCTCATCTAACATATAAATAAGAATTTAAATTTCTTGATTTGTATATATTTTAACTCAAACATTAAGCCTTAGCTTAGCATTAAACTCAAGCAATAAGACGTAGTGTAGCGAGTCGTCAAATATATAAAATTGTGGTGGTGGACTTTCATTTCTTATTTACTATGCATGGAATAACTATATACTTCTTTTGATAGGTCAACAGGAACTACCCATTATTAATGAAGCTTCTGTGCAACCTAGAAAAAGACCATCCAGTAGTAGAACATTTAAAACCTCAGCATCATATAAAGGTCATCAGTTGACAGTCCGCGAGAAAGATAAATATGTAAAGTGTGATTTATGCGGGAAAATGATTCGAAAATACAGTTTAAAAAAACATATTGATCATGTACACAAAGGAATATCAAGAAATTCTCGAAAATTTCAATGCGAAATTTGCAAAAGATCGTTCATCAACAAGTGGTATCACCAGAAGCATTTTCAAAGGTGTAGCAAAGCACCTAACATTTTAACATTTAACAGCTCTATCATAATTTAGCTCACTAACGCAACAGTTTTTAAGGTGTAACCGTTTTATGTATTTGTAGTTCAGCCGTCACCTAAGTATGCTATGTTCAAAAAAATGTACATATTTATTTACCATTACTTTTCGTTAAGACTTTTTATAATAATTAATTAATTTAGAAGTTCCCTAATAAGTGTGTACATTCAAAGTTAATTACCAATATATGTATTTAAGCATTTCCTGTTTTCGCAAAAAATATTGTAAAATGTTTTTTAACGTTACGAAGGCAAAAGAAAATGGACTGTAATTATCGACTCCCCTAAAATACTCAATTTTACCCCAAAAATTGTGCTTTTCAGAAATAGAACTTTTCCCCCAATTTCTTCATTAGCACCCCAATTATTATGTATTTTACCCTTAACTATAAATAGGCATTGAATAACGAAAACTCAAGTTAAGTAATATTAATAAGTCAAAAAAACCAAAAAGGGCAAATATGTCTACTTTTATGAACATTTAATCCGTTTTTTAAACTGCCCTATGCACTTTTGTTGGTCCAAAGGCCTCAAAGACATTATATTTACCTAAATCTTATATACGCAAGTATATTGTCAACGACATATTGAAAATTTTATGATTTTTTGATTTATTAATAGTACTTCAGTTGAATTTTTGTTCCTCAAAGCGAATTTATGGGAAAGGGTAAAATACATAATAATTGGGGTAGCAATGAAGAAATTGGGGTAAAATTTCTATTTCTGAAAAGCATTATTTTTGGGGTAAAATTGAGTATTTTAGGGGTGTCGAAAATAATGTCTCAAAGAAAATAGATAATTTTCAGATTCTCTTTCAAGAATTATTGAAATACAGTTTTAACATTTTGTAACTTTTGTACATGGTTCCCTTTCAATATGCTCTTGTGCTTATTTGTAAACGAGTCCACTACTCTGTCAGTATTACTAACACGAGCATAGTTTGAAAGAAAAGTTGAAGTATCGTCTCCATGCTCCACGGATTAAAATTTGGCCTATAATTTTAATTTTACATAGATTAAAACTTACGTAGATTAAATTACTTAGTTTAATTAGATTTCATTTTCGATTATTTATTGAAATATTTCGGTAAACTCTAAAGTGTAAGGCAATTTACGTTGTAGTTTAAGTTTGAATTACGATCACATGAAAAATGTTGGAGGAATGAATAGTAATAAAGTATTTAGTAATTCGTTTCTGAAATAAAATAAATTTTACTGTTTGACCTATATATCTTACAAAACCAGCAATGTATTCCCAAGATCATTTTATGATACTAATATCAGATTAAATTGATGAACGAACTTTATTGCCGAGTTCTGTTTAGCACTGTTTCTTTATACTTCTTTTTCTGCAGAAATAGAGTTCTTATTAATGCATTTTTTAAATATTTAACTCGAAAACTAATTATTTCAAGATTTTTAAGAGTTTACTATGACAAGAATTACTTTTTAGACGTATATTGACTATTTTTACGAATCACTATTTGCAACAATGGTTAATTCGGAGTTTATAGATTAAGCTTTGTAAGCCTATGTCAGTCAAAACTGAATTTCAATCAATATCTCGTGGGAATATAAATAAAAAAAACTAAGAATTACAAAACCCAATGTTAAGTTCACAGGTACAGTGAGATTCACTTCTCTGAAATCCAAAACCAAGTAAACTTTTTAACCCGGTCCAATTATTTGGTATGTTTTTGGAGTCCTCTTGAAGACACGAAAGCGAAGACCATCTTTTGACCTTAGACCTATATATGCAACAATTTTCAAATCTTTTCGTTCATCCATTGCCTCAAAGCGAAAGGTTCTAAGAAGATGTGCTAGAACAACCTTTATTTCAAGCAACGCATACTTTTGTCCTAAAAAAATAGGATTAAATAACTTCAAAGTCATAATGGAATCCGGCTCATGAGTCTACTATGATTATTGAATTATATTCCATTTGTCATATAACAAGTACTTACCAATACAGTTTCTTGGACCTACAGAAACCAGAAAAATGTAAAGTAATGTAATTTCCATGTAGCGCGTTTACATATTATACATATTATATGCTATAAATTATAATAAATATCAGTATCATAATTATTGCATTTATACCTGCTGAGAACGGAACATATGAGTAAGGATTTCTCGGCAGTACATTTTCTAGTAAAAACCGATCCGGGTCAAATACTTCTGGGTCAGGAAAAGTTTCCGGATCTCTGTGCAAAAAATACGTGGAAATCAAACAATTGACTCCTGCCGGGATTATCAAACCATTTCCTGCCAAAAAGAATAAACCATTATGCTATTTTATAAGAATAAAAATTTCACGAAACGTTTATAACATTGTTGACTACAAAAGGTAATACAGAAATCGAAAACTCATGTTTCTTAAAGTTTTCGCTTTGGGACTATTTGACTCACCCAAATCAATATCTTGCTGTATTGCTCTAATAAAAGTTGGGACACTCGGGTAAATGCGAAGGGTTTCCTTGATACAGCACTCGAGATATTTCATTTGTGCAACATCAGTCATTGTCAAATTGTGGGTATTGCTTTCACCAAAAATTTCATCCAATTCCATTTGTACACGTTCTTGAATCTTGGGATGTTTTCCCAACATATATAGTACCCATCCTAAGTTTGTTGCAGACGTGTCGTAACCCTTTAGTGTTCAAAATTATATACCTTAAAAATGAATGTAGAGTAGAATAACCCAACATACCCCACATTTTTCTTGAACAGACATTACATGAATATTTACTGGACAATAAGTATGTTTTAATGTAATTGAAAATATTACCGCAACCATGAATGTGTCAACTTCTTCTCGAATATCCAAATCAGTCAAAGTACTACTGTCTGTTTCAGAGGAATCCAGAAGCAAATCTAAAAACGCCTTTCGGCTTTTATCTAAGCATAAATCGGAAATGGACATAAAAACATATTTAGTATAAAAAATAAAAAAAATTATATTGGCTAAAATTTAATTAGATAATACTATATTAACTGTAGATACTATCATGTAGTCCCCCAATAGCCTACATTAGCTGCAACATGTACACTTAGATAACTTCATCAGTATATATTAGAACTTATATCGTATATTTGTATTGTAAATAAAATAAAATAATATTATTTATCCACCTTTTTTCCGGCTGTCGTCTTCTTTTTGATTTGCTGCGGTTACCAATAGGTCTTTTTGACTTTCGATTAAATGGCGCTCCTTTTTACGGTTCACGATAACCTGGTAGTAAAAGCCACAATAGTTGATATTGGTAATGTTTTGCTTTTGCAGTAAATTTTATTTTTGACAGGAGAATAATTATTTTAAATTACAGTAACAGAATGGCAATTGATTTCTGTATACAATTCAAGATACAAAGAAAAATTTTGCTTTGAGTATTTCGTGTTTTTTCAGTATTTTTGTTTGCTTACGAAATATACGATACCATGAAATATGTAGAGATACTTCATACAATTAAAGAAAATTATAGGGATTACTACTAAAATAGTTTGATGCAATCTTAAGTGCACTTTCTGACGCTTGACCTTTTGTCAAAAGCCAAAAAATGTTGGAGGCCAGCTAGGCTACCTACTAGGTGAACAAAGTTGGATAATAGAGTAATCAAAAACAATCCTTGTCACCAACCATTCTACTTTTTTCACATAGTGCATTACTGCATTGCTGCATAAAAGTACCTTTTCGGTGAATGTGTGTAAAACTTTCAAATATTTTGAAAACAATCTTCCCTTTCTAGAAAATTTCCAGATTAATGAAGGATGTAGCCATGGTTGAAAACTCCTTTGAATCACCAATTCAGTTATACTACAAATAGAATACCAAATTTCTCATATTCAATCCTTGTTATGCTGAAACGAAGTAGAAGTTGAACTGAATTGATAAAAACTAAGCAAAAGTATAGTTTAAAGATATTTAAAATTTATAGCCGAACCTGTCTACACTTCTAACGTATTCCGAATCTTTCTCCATTTGAGCATTAATTCGTTTACCCATTGCAGTTTCTATTACAGATTTGTTCCGCAATAAAAAGTAATATTGTTTTAAGATCCCAATTGATAAATATAAAAATAAAGCGAAGAAAATTTATTCACCGCAAATTATATCTAAGGCACACAGCGCTAAGTATAATGACAAATTGATGTCTTCATTTATGTCGGCACATTTTGAAGACAGTATATCCACGAGAATTAAACTCTGCTCGTTGAAAACTTCCATGAAACCTTCTAGAACCTTAAAATGGAACGCCGGTGTTATAAGTCTCCTTCGATTACGCCACTTTTGTTCTAGTGCAAACAATTAGGAATATTATTCAGATTGGTTTGTAATACTCTATTGTTTTTATTTAGTCGAAATTCCTACCAATGCTGTGGATATTTTTTAGCACAATTACCATTAGAGGTGAGAAGTCCAAGTCCAATCCACGGCTGTAAAAACTCGTATTGCTTACCTTTATTTAAATTGTCTGAAGATAAAATTTTCTGTAATAAAATTACACCATATATTCACAAATGTGTTTATCATACTGTAGATCGTTTTTAATCAAATGTAATTCTAATAGTATTGGCTTGGTAAACTTACTTCAACTACCAGCGGATCAGCCACCATCAAATTCGGTTGATTGCCCAACCATACCCGAAAGGTCTTCCCCCATAGAAGTTACCCGCAGGAAACCGCGTGTAAATTAAGCGATTTTTAATAAAGGAGTAGCCCCCGCAAGATCCTGCAGTTTACTGCAGAAAATTACCTGCGGATGTCAGAACGTCTGAATTCGTACTTAAAATTACACGCAGATTATTATCTGCGGGAAACATGGCGAAAAAGTCATGTTAAGCGCGGGATTATTTACGCAGGACAAAGTCGACACAACATTAAGATGCATTTTTAGGTATTAAAGATAGTATTTCATTGAAATTTTATGTTTGCGTGAATAGAAGCTTTCTATTTTAATCGTTTTGGCGAATTTGTCAAAATGTGTGCTGAGGGGAATCCTGCTAATCATCTTTTTAATAATCCTAATAAAAAATAATTAAATCTTAATAATGCTTCCATAAGCATAATTAGTTATTAAGATTTTGATGTGGAATAAGGCCTATAAATACTAACCTTACCTTCCTAGTGAACCGTCTTTCAGTTATCTTTCTTGCCACATTGTACACATTATTGTTCCACTAGGATATTTGTACTATGAATAATTGTTGAATTATTCTTTCCAATGTATATAAAATAAAATATCAAATATTTTAATCAAAGTTATATATTTCCTCCACCGCTTTACAAGTGTACTTGCTTATAAAAGCATTATATACTTCTCATCTTTTTGTGCACCATATTATTATATTATGTTCATTATAAGCATACTGCTAAATAAAACCCGCCTAACCTACTAACGTAGTGCTGTGGTACTAATAGCTGTAGTGTGCTTTGCCTAAGTTCAATTTATTTCTTAATTCTTTTTAATATTTGGTTGTCATAAATTTTTGAAAATTATGGGGGATTATCTTTTAATGGAGTGGGTAGTAAAAAATAAATATTTCTCTGTCCCAAAACGTTATTTGGTAGATTCGAGTTTGAGAAATGAAATCAAACTGTTGGGATTAACAACGAAGTTTGTTTTACATATATACTTGCAGAGCAAATAACAGCGCACTTGCTAGGGCAGACTTGGACCTATTGCGGCGAGAAGCCATTAAGTAATGGACTTGCTATAGTTTTAAATACTAATACCTATTTACCGAATTAGAGACCCTTTCCTTATTAAGGGCCCCAAGAGGGCCTTATTGCAACCAAACATGCTAGAAAAGGCTCGCCAAACTATAAAAGCCCTTTACGAAATAAGAACCCTTACCTAAATATATGCATAGAGATTAATAGCATCGTTATGTGTACCTATTCCGTATTTACTCCATAAAAACAAAAATGTATGTAGTTGAATACATCGAAAATTATGTACTTGCTTATATTATTACCACTGATACCGGTTTACATTTAATATATCCTAATTTATTGGCTATTTGTTACTATAATTGATTTTGACTGTTGA
Organism: Yoshiicerus persimilis; assembly: GCA_020352615.2. Lineage (NCBI taxonomy): Eukaryota > Metazoa > Arthropoda > Collembola > Entomobryomorpha > Tomoceridae > Yoshiicerus > Yoshiicerus persimilis. Next base: position 74,744,745 of record CM036940.2, read on the forward strand.
ATCAATGCTTTGAAACAATAAAAGCCCTGGCCGTTATAAAAGCCCCATGGGGCTATTAATACGAACTTTACATGAGAAAAAATCTACTTGAAACAATGATAGTCTGGGGACATTAATTCGATAAATACGGTAAGCATTAATTAAAATATTAACTGTAATAACACCGCATATAAAATTGTGCGCCAGAATATACTCTGCAGGCTAATGGATATCATATTGTAAATGTCCGCATGCGAAAAAATGGTTTACTTTGCCAAATAAAAATGTCTATGTCTGAAAAGTTACGTGAATTAAGAACCAAAGACAAAAGGATTAATAATAATCAAAACATAAATAATAACGATTAATCAGTTAACAAATTTTCAATGCTAATTAAGTCGTTTCTATAAAGAATTATAATAGTTTTTTCCTTGTCAATCACCGTATGTACACGTGAAAAGAAGATGATTATACTTGCATTGACATATACAAACTGTACATATGTATTATTACTGCATGGATATTGCACAGAAAAATCGTATCTTTATTAAGTGAAGTCGAAATAGCTAAGTGGTAAAAATAGCCGAACTGCAGAACAGAAGGTCTTAGCTTCGAATACCAGGGAGATCAAAAAAGTGTGTCGAGTATAACCCGCAGGTAGCAAACTGACTACAATAAGAGCGCGGATAGGAATAATTTTTTTGTTGGTTTGCATAGTCTTTGGTTTTTACCCGCAGAAAAATAACTGCAGGTAAAACCGCCAATTTTCTGTGTGTAGCAAACCGCGCAATCGGAGTTCCCAGTAGTTGCGGTTTTGAAAACGCAGTTCCTACTCTGTATGTGTCAGAATGGTATACGCAGGTAAAACCGCCAATCTTCTGCGGGTACGTCGCCGGGTCTCCCCCGCAGATTTCTGCGTGGCGATTTTTGACAGGGTTCCCATGTCTGCCAAAAATTGATTTCACCACTTCTAATAGTTCTGTTAGTTTGCAAAACCCAAATAATATCAGCTTTAAAAGTAGAATGTAGTTTGCTAGCTTAATACTCTGTCATAGCAGGCCACAACATTGAAATGCATAGTGTACCCATGAAAGGGGTAATTTACAAATGCTGGCATTTTGTGTTTTCATGTATTAACATGTATTTTGTGATTTTCATGCACTGTGCATTTCGTGCATTTCATGCAGGCGCATGCAGGAATACAATTTCGTGCGTTAGAATTACTACACCTTTTAAAACCCAAACTTATCACCATTGGAAGATTTTTCACTTTAATTAAAGCTGAAACAAATCGTGAAAACTCTGTGCGACTGTAAGCCCCGTTGTAACCGAAAAAGGAGGTATTATATAATCACAAACTTTAAATGTGGTTTCTTATACTAGTTTATTTTTTACGAATCCAATTAAAATAGCTAACCATGATTAGGTACCAGAAAATGCAATACATTTCCAAATATAGGCAATGTTTTCGGTCCGGGAAATTGATCCACTAATTTCTTAGTTCGTGAACTAGCTTTAAGCACTTTAATGTAAAAGTAAATGCAGAGACAACCAAAAACAATTGTGCAACTGAAATCAAGACTGTAATCCGTACGTGTTGAAATTTCAATGCCTTTAAAAATTTGAGTCATTTCTGCAATCGTTCTGCAATGTGCTTCAAATCAACACTGGAATAAATCAAGTCGATTTATCTTACTTAATGTACCTATAGTAAACAAAGTTGATATTGATGTACATGTAGTAACATGCATTGTTCATCTACTCTGTATGGGAAAGGTGGTTAAGTGGGTGCAACCAGTTAGCATTGGTAGTTATTATGACTTAATATTAATTTAGCTCACAAACAATGTAAACTATCATTACTTTTCAATTGTTAATGTTTCATAGTAAAATAATATAAGCTACTATATTTATTTAAAATGGCTTTAAGGAAAATTACATACATCTTGTGTACGTTAGATATTAAGGTTGCGACAACGGTTTAGAAGTTTTTTTATATTTATTGATTTTTCAAAAGTGGCAACTGTATTTTTTTGAAAAATCTCTTTCTATATCCTTAAAGAGTATTGTATGGAGAAGATTTCGGTTAGGCTATCAAATTTTGTGACACAGACATTGTTATTAAGGCCAAGTTAATTTATATCCTTCTTTAATTTAACTACATGTATTTCATTATAACTTATTCTGTAATGTGGAACTCAGCCTTTAAATTTCTAGAGATGAAAAAGTCCAGTCCCGAAACGTAATTTTTTTAATCTGTCTTACATTGTGGAGTAATGACATACCATGTATATTATTTTGATAGAATCAAATTTAATGGCCAAGACTCCAGTGTAAATTGTCTTATGAGTAAAATAGAATTTCTCACAACGCTTGGTTAGTTAATGTGAGATGTTGTTATATTAAGCAATAGATCTTCAATGTGGGAATCTATTCGAACTAAAGTAAGATGATGTAAATATCGTTCTTATGTAGCAACCACATTTCATAACCTACTAAATTATACATATTTGTAAAGCTAAATTCAATGTTTCATGTATTAATTAAACTCTGTTTTTCCATGAATGGGAATACTTGGTAACAAATTTACACGAAACAAGTTGTCCAGCCATGTAATTTCGGATTTACAAATGCTATTGTATATTTTACATTTTAACGAATTCATTATCAAAATAAAAATCTGAATACTTAGCGCGTGCACATTTAGAAAAGGTAAAAGTGTATTAACCTTTTCAAGGTTTAGAAGCTAGACTGAACTTCTTAAATTAAGTGATATTAATAAGTACTTTAATTTTAAATATTGATTCTAAAGATGGCTAAATATACATTAGTAAATCTCATCGTTATATTATGCGTACGCTTCCTATTAAGATATACAATGTAAATATGATAATAATTAGTATTTGCTTTAGTTTCTCATTTTTATTTGCTGTGGGGCACTTTAAGACTGGCGAAGTTGCTTAGCCAAGGTGTCTCACAAAATAAGGCAAGAGGAACTTGATTTGTTCAACTTGTCAAAAAATAATACTCAAAGTACTTTTTTAATTTTTAGTGCTTAATGCTTAATGATAATACATTGCAATTCCAGCAATTTTAATTAATTCTGTTTCAGGTTGTTGACTGTCAATAGCTTATTCTGTTGTATATTGATAATGGGACTGAAAAGCTGCTTTATTTGTTGTAAAGAATGTACTTCAAACCCAGTTATTTCAAAGGGAAAAGAAAATTATAGAAATGACTCTCCAGGTATGTATGGTTGTTGTCTTTTTGTATGCATATCATGATTCATGTAATTGGATAATTGGATAATTAAGAAACGGCACCAGTATTTCATTATTTCGTAGTAATAAAATTAAAATTGTCTTAAATAGGAACAGCTGACGAGGGAAAATATATAAATAGTCATTTGCAAGTAATCTTCCTTCTTCGTAAACTTTTGGAAATACCTGAAGACACCTGCTGTAAACTACTTCAACGTTTTGGCAATCCTGATTTATGGATCGAATATTGTCACTCCTGTTCTATTTTAGTTGAGCAGTCACAACAAATCTTTGATCAAATGGCTTCTTTGGAAAAACACTACGAGAAGTTACGAAATGGTATAAAAAGTACAATTCTAAAATCTCAGAAGATTTTCGATTACGAGTCACAATGTGAAGCAATTGTCAGATCTCATATTATTACAAAAGGTGAGCGTGTAATAATTCATATCATAATCTTTGCTTTTTCAGGTTAGCCCTTCCGGGGACATACAAAATTAAAAATTCATTTCTTTCACTTTCGATATTCAATATCTATCAAAATAACCAATTACGCTGGAGTTTTTCTAGTGAATGTATTTCATAATTTTCATGGAATTGCAGTTGCATTGATATTGAAATGCTAAAATGTTTTTAGTACTGCATTTCACTTTTTATTTTACGATATTTCAGATATCGATTACTTCATCGATACGGTTAAGACTGAAGCAGACAAAGGAGAACCTACAATTGAAGACAGTGACAATCAAATCGAATCGACTTGTTTGCAGATATCTCCAAGTGAAGAGCAATACTCTTACGTTAACTATGAACAACCTCTGGTCATTTGTCACAGCAATGCATGGGAACAAGAAGTTGAGACACCAGAAACAAATACTATTCCAACCATTTCATGTATAAAAAATCTATACATTCACTTTCATTATGAATACATAAATATTTCATTTACAGTGAACAACATAGACATCAATTAATTTCGAAATATCATTTCAGATAAGAATACTGATGAATGCAACCGTAACGGCTGTAATTTTAGTGGAAAAGCGGAGCCCTTGGATTACGAAAATGTGGCTTCGGTCGAAGACGAATATTACGATGTCCAAGAAACAGATGAGTTACAAATGGATCAGGACTCCCTAAATATTCACATGGAACAAAGTAATAGCTCAGTTCCCCAATACCCATCATGCCGGATTTGCGGTGAAACTTTTGAAAATATTAGAGATCTTAAAACTCATGAAATTCAACATTCTCTGAAGGGACCTCATGAGTGTCTAATATGTGGCAAAATTGTGTCTAACTCGCACAATCTTTTAATGCACGTGAAAAGTCACAACAATGACGAAAAATTTAATTGTGAGATTTGCAAAAAATCATTTACCTATAAACATGCCTTAAAGCGTCACTTGCTGATCCATACTGGGGAAAGGCCTTTCAAATGCAATTTCTGCGAAAGATATTTCAGTAGACAGGATTCTTTAAAAGCTCATATAAGTACTCATTCTACTCCACATTCTGTGCCATGAAATTTTAGCTTTCCACCACTAACACCATTTCCTGAACAATAGTGGAGTTATTTATCTCATGTAAAAATACAAATGGTAGTATACACTGAATTAATTAATTACACTTTTTCTAAAGTAAATTTGGTTTCCGGTTTAAAATTATAACTAGCTGAAATAAGTAAACCAGTAGATGTTTGTTATAAAAATTAATGATAACTATACTGTATATGGTACTATCTTACTTTGACCAACATATTTTTCCTTATGCGATTTGTGACTTTCTTTTAAAAAATATGTTAATAATTATTTCATTTTAGTAACCTATAACTGCTAGGAAAGGAATTTAAAGCAATTTTATGAGTTCAGTATTAATTCCTTCAAGTTTTTTCTGTAGTATTGTATTTGTAACTGCAAAACAATTTTATTAATTAAATGCGTTAATGTGACTTAAATTTAAACTAAATGTAAATAATTAATTTATTTTCGTAAGTTAGCCGTATGAGAGGAATTGAAATAATCTAATGGAGTTGAATAATAATTCCACCGAAGTTTATCCTGATGTATTGTAAGTTTTAAGTAGCTTTAGTAATTAATTTTGATAATGTGACTTTGCAATTATAAAACGGAGTGGAAGTCAGCTCAACATTGGGTTTTGCATGTGACACACTTTGTTATCAATACCGTAAATTCTAGTTAATTAGTTATGTATCTCATGCAACAGTTAGTTCACTGGTGCATGAAATGGTTAGTCCAAGATGCACCTCATCCCTTCAAAAATGTAAATTTTACTTCACTAATTCATTGTAAATTGTAATTAAGACATATCACTGTATAACTAACCAGTAAAGTACCAGTTTCACTCTTAATGTACAAATTAGTAATTAATGAAAAATGCAATTAATAAAGTAAGTTTTTTATACCTTATTCATTATTGATTTATCGTTGTAATCTATCCTGTAATTGTAAATATGCTATAAAGATACGCAAATTTTAAATATACAGCATCTCAGCTATATAAAAATATATAGTACATTTAAGTTACTGGGCAATTTTGACTTTAAATATATGCCTCACTCAAATCACAAAATAAATGCGTACATGAATGTTACACTATTGAAAGTAGGATATTTCAACTTATAAATTAATATATCTTAGTTATGGTTTTAAGCTTAATAGAAATAACAAGCAGTTCATTAAAACTAAAGGAAGTAAATTGACCCCAATTGCAGCCAATCACCAATTCTAACTGCATTGTATTCTTTTTTTCATTCGTAGTTCTTTTTATTGGGGTAATTTTCTTCATTGATCAATGCATCCGTTGAAAATCATTATTTCATTATACTCACCCTATATTTTTTCAGTTTTATATTTCTTGACTTTCCTTCGTAATTTCCAAGTATATTATATCTCAGTTGACGGAGACCAATTAGCAAAAAACCAAGTGTCCCATCCCAGGAGGTAGATGTATAGAAAGTCCAAAGTTGTTGTGCCTGCCTAAAACATGGAAAAGATAAAGCTTTCCACCGCGGAAATGAAAAGTTCATTGAAGTTCTACAATCAATACATAAACAAAATTTAAATGTCTTATTATTTACAGATTTATTTATAACTTCAGATTTATTAGATTTGCATTATTGTTGTGAGGAAAAGTTAGTAAATATACCGCTAGACAGTTTTCAAGCTTAAAAGCTGCAAAATTATCAAAACATGTGTGATCCAGGAATTCTTTCTGGAATTTCTGGTAATTCAAAGCCAAATGTATCCCCTTGTCTAGTGTGCAACTCATTCTATAAAGCTAGTTTAAATTCAAATAGAAATTCTAGTTTACTGGATACTAAAGTCAAAGTTTTTCAGTCCTTTTCTAAATACTTAAAAGTGGATACGGAAAAAATAGACGAATCTTTGAGTTGGGATTTTAGTAAAGAACCACTTCCATTTTGTGCCACTTGTTTTCTCTCTGCTCATAAAATATCAGCTTTACATGAGCAGATCCAAATTTTAACATTTGAAATCGAAGGAATAGTCCAAGAGCTTACAACTTCTATAACCAATTGTCATCAATTGCACGGCTCTAGTAAAGAAAATTCCATTGAAGGAAGCCAAGAAGGATGCATTGCAAATCAAGAAAAGATTTACAATTACAGAAATTTGGTTGTTTTTGGTAATGGTACATATATTATATTTTATTTTCATTATTATCGTTTTACAAAATCCTAACCTTGTGCGTCGACTTATTTGGAATCTACAGGTTCACCTCTGAAATCCAATCAACTTAGTGCCAAATCGCCAAACTCTGTTGAAAATTTTGCAGAAGTCGAAGTTAAAAATGAACCTCTGTCTCCAAGTAGCTACTTTTCGGAAGACAATGACGATTTACTTGATAATGTAAACCTTGATCCAGATTTTGATCCGACCACGGAGCAAAACACTGACGATATGTATGATTTTGGAATTATTTACTAAATAGAATTACTAAATCTAGTAAATGAATCAAAATTCTTAAATGCATCTTTACTAACAGAAGGACGTTTAATACTAAAGGCCCGAGAGGAAAAAGAAGTAGTGAGAAAACCAATAATGTTTCGAAGAAAATAAATAGTCAGACTTCTAATACTTCTCAAAATAAAAATGAAATGGTTTCTCATAGAAAGGATGATTGGCAACAAATTGATATGCCGGAAGCTGATGTGGAAAAATTATGGCGAAGAAGACATACAAAAAAGTACCAACATTCCAGTGTTAATTACTACAACTGTGACGAAGGAGGAGAAGAGTGTCCAATGAAGTTGAAACGAGTACATATTTTGGACAAAGATGTGATGAAATTCTACATAAGAGGAGGTTGTGAGCATAAACATACAAAAGGGGGTTTAACCAGTGTTCAAAAAAAGGTTATTCGTGATGCACTGCAGATTTCTTCACTGATGACACCCAATGAATTACTAGAACTGATGAAGCTAAAAGGTTGTGATGTTCCTGAAAAAATGAAATTAAAAAACTTTTTATTTTATCAAAGACGAAAGCGTCGAGCTCAACAACAGCATTGTTACAAGTATGTGGAAAACATCGGTTTTTTAATTTTGTGACATCGAGTTTACATATCTTGTTGCATACATATATGTCACCTATCTCTTATTTATTTTAAATGCACTCGTTTCTTAATATTCTGTTTAAACATGTAACAGAGTTGCAGAAAATTTTGACAAAATTGAACCTCTATCTCCAAATATCTATTATCCAGCCGAAAATGACACTGCTGCACCTATTATCATGGATCCAGATTGTAAACAGAATACTACTGTGCAAAATACTTATAATATGTAAGGTTTCAGAATTATTTGCTACTTATAATGGATATCTAGTAAAATAGAAATGCTTAAATGAGTCATTTTTAGTAACAGACAAATGTCCCGGTATAAAAATAAGAAAATAGAGAGGAGAACGGCAAATTCTTCAAAGAAAAATCTGATTGGCGAAACTTCTGATGGAAATATAGTTCGAAAAAGAAAGGCAGTAGTTCCTGCTAAAAAAGAAGATTGGACAGAAATAGATATACTGGAAAGTGAGGTAGAGAAATTATGGAGAAGAAGGCGAACAAAAGAGTACCAACATTCCAGTGTTAATTACTACAACTGTGACGAAGGAGGAGAACATTGCCCGATGAAGTTAAAACGAGTACACATGGTAAACATAAATGTGATCAGGTACTACAAAAGCGGAGATGAACACAAACATATCAAACAGGGTTTAACAAGCGAGCAAAAAAAGGTCATTCGCGATGCATTAGAGCTTTCTCCAGTTATGACACCCAATGAAATACTAGAATTTATGACGTCAAAAGGTTGTGACGCTCCCGAAAAAGATCAATTAAAGAACTTCCTGGCGTATGAAAGACGAAAGGACCAATCCCAACAAATTCCCAAGTAAGTATAAAACAGATTACTTAATTTTTCATGGCTTCTGAATTCAAATACTTAATTATTTTTGGGGAAAATTTAAACGCATTTAAAAAATAGTCACTTTATGTCATATTTAGCTAATAAATATTTATTTAGTCAAATATTACTCCGAACTGATAATATACGTTTGCTTCAAGTTTTAATGCAATTTTCTATGCTAATCCCTTAGTACATTTAGCGTTTTTGAGGTAAGTGTACTAAAACAATAAAAAATTGCGTTCAAACTTGAAGCAAAGGTATACACAGGAAATACATTAGGTAAAGTTGGTAAAGTGATTATTTTCTTGAGGTAAAACAATTATTTTTGAGTTACACTTAAATGCAAGCATTATCACTCGTCCCTTGCCGATTTTAAATGCAGTGTCCTTCATTTCCTATTTTTTTGTTTTTATGATATTAGAGTACCAGCAATGAACAAGAGTGATCGTAAACCACGTAAGAGGTCCGCACCCACTCTTGTAGGCCCGAAGAGAAAGAGGGGACGTCCTAAACGTACAGAGTGAATTCTTTCGGCACATAGCACTGCCACAGTTATTTTGTAATGGATTTGGATGTGTTTCCTATTTCTGATTTTTGTTTGCTAATTTATTTTGTATGTATAATTTTCTATGGTTCTCTACATATTAATTATACCAAAACTATTTGTATACAGATTGGCAATTAAGACTAATGCAAATATACATTAACAGATCGAACAGATTTAATACTGCTTCCATGATTTTCATACAATCATTCTTTTTCACCATATCTAGTCATGCACCAACGGTTGATTGATACAGTCATTAGAATAAAACTGATCCAATGATTTATACATCTTTCTTAGTTAGTGATAAATCATGTAATGTGTGATGTAATATGATTCTGTACAAGTTCATGCATGACCGAATAAGATCACGGAGAACAAAAATTAAATTTATCATAGCTTATGGAGCTCGCTACAATATATCTTAGAGACTAATATATCCATTTCTTGTCAAACTGGTAAATATTTTAAAGCCCTGTTTAATTGGAAAAAAACTGATGTAAGACCTGTAGGTCATGTTTTAGACATTAGATATCTAGATTCTATTTAATTAGTATATAGTAAATTCGCCTTCCAAAATTTTATTTCACGTGGATTAGTTTTTAAGAAGGACATCTGTATTTAAAACATACATTTGACTTAAAAAATTATTTGCTGGGTTTTAAAAAAATATTTAATAAATTTGTGTGTTTTCAAAAAATTACTAAGTAATTATTTGAAAACTTTAAGTAAATAAATGCCGAGTCCTCCTCATAACTGTAGCATTTGATTTCTGGAAGCCTCTACATGCAATTCTGAACTTCAACTCTGAACCACCCACAAAATTTTCCTCCCAGACAGACAGACAGACGGGCAGCGTTCTCAGTAATTATCGTACCGATATTTAATAACATCAATAATAACGCTTAGTATTGTATGAGTTTCAAACCAGTAAGTCATAAAGTAAGCAATAGTTGAATAGTTGAATGCTTGCGTTCAATATTATTGATTAGTAGAAGTAATGAAAATAATGTAAATCGAAATAGGGTAGCGGATGTATACCTATATTATTCTATGAAATATTCAGCATTCAGGATGGGTTGTACATCTGAATGTCATATGAAGTTGTGTTTTCATGATCTCCAAAATAGAAACGTATTTAAAAGTAATGTGAAATCTAGAATATGCAGAAGTGATTCTGAAAATGTATAGAAAACTTAGCTAATATATTATTACCTTACTTCATGTTTTTATTAGCAGACAAAGTCATCTATTTAACACTGACTATTGTTTGCCAAGCCTTTAAAATAATTTCGTTCACGCATTAAAGCCATTTTAAAAAACTCCAAATATGCAGATACAAAATTCTGCGTTTTGCCTAGTGGTCGGACCGTTTCGTTTAATAAACCGGTTATTTTCGTTTATTTCGTTTCGTTTCGTTTCGTTTATCGAAAATAAACGAAACGGTTTCATTTTTAAACGAAACGAAACGAAACGGTTTTAGAAATAAACGAACCGAACCGAAACGGTTTTTAAAATAAACGAAACGAAACGAAAAAAACCGGTTATTTTCGTTTATGCGTAAAACCTGAGAAATGAAATTCTATTTAACGCCAGATGCATAAATAATAGTACACTCTTTACTTTGTTTGTCAGTTAAAGTGATTTGAAGCTAACATTTTGCATTAAATACTATCTGACTTATGATCTATAAGAAAAACATATTTACAAATAGGTTTGATTAATTAATTTGATGCATCAATTGAACTAAAACCTACACCTAGAGCACTAAAAATGTGCATCTGCTTTAAAACATGAGTTCAAAATATACACTGTATTGTTTGAGCTGAAATGAAGAAAGCACTGATTTACAAACATGTTTTGTTGGTGAATTTGAAAGACCGAAGGTGATTTTTACAATTAATTTCCTTTAGCATCTGCTAAAACAAAGTTATCTTTCACTTTAATTAATCAATCAATCAATCAATCATATTTATTTGAATATTGCTTACAGCGATTCAAAACACGTTACAATTTCATTATTTACAGTTTGAAATTGGCAATGTTAACAGGAGGGAATCCTATTCATGACGACACCGAACCCCCTCCTGCTAACATCCTAGAACACATTCATTATAATACAATATAGTAAGATTCAGCCTTCCATATATGAACAAAATCAAATCCTCCATTCACCACCCCCACAAACTACCAGAAACTGGAACTTTCACTTTAATTAAATTGTAATACCAAATATAGCATAATATTACTTTCCTTCTTATGATTTAATTTATTATATTTGGCATTCCTATGTTTAGGCATAAAAATTTATTAAAGTAAGACTTTGAATAGTGGCAAATTTTTTATTCCGCAAAAACCGTTTATTTCGTTTCGTTTCGTTTATTTTCGATAAACGAAACGAAACGAAACGGTTTTAAAATTAAACGAAACGAAACGAAACGATTTTTAAAATAAACGAAACGAAACGAAGGTTTTCGTTTCGTTTTTCAAAAATAAACGAAACGAAACGAAAAATCGTAAACGAAACGAAACGGTCCGACCACTAAGTTTGCCTAATAGTACCCAATTCACGACAGTCTTGCTGTTTAAAATGATGAAAAATGAGTATTGATTGAAGTACAATCGGCAAAGAAAATAATATTGCTTTCTACTGTTTCACTTACTAGCGCTATCCCTAATAATTATTTTGTTTTAATATACAGAGTAGCGAGTAATATAGGTTTTCAAGTAGTATATAGTCCTTTTTTATTAAAAAGAACCATATGTATTTTTTGTTGTAAATGTTTCAGGTACTTGGCCATACGACTTTTGTTTGATTTGACCTATTCAAATCGATTACCTTTTATTGATGTCATTTCCACCTTTTGCGTAGCAAAATATTTATTTTTCTACAGCGTAGTTCTCTTTTAAACATTAGTGCACATTTTCCATTTTATGCTAAACCAAGTCATACTTAGGTAGCATCGAACATACCACTTATTTATTATTTATTACAGGTAAAATGATTAAAATAGGTAAAAATAGAACTTTATTGTGCTCCAAAGAAACCGCATTCATATATACTTTTAGCTTAGAATCACAAAATTTAACTGAATAACCATTTCTATGATAAAAAGCTAAACTAGTTACAGAGTACCAATGTAATATTTGTTAAAGTAAGCTTAATACTATTCTTATTAAACGTAAAACAAAATATTATAGTTATTGATTGGGATTTCTGTAAGGGATTTATCAAGAACAATAATTAGTTTAGTAATACTAATTACTTATGTGAAAAGTAATTATCATATTGTTGGATGCATTACAAACAATGTATTTAAACCGTATTCTTAAAACCATCAACATTTATTAAATATCGGCACGATATTTACTGGGAATGCTCTGTCACGCTGTCTGTCTGTCCGTCCGTCCGTCCGTCTGTCTGTGAGTCGGTCGTATAACTTTAGAACGCATTCACATAAATTGATCAATCTTTTTTTAAAACATCACTTATTAATATATCTTGCTCCATATTGAAAATCAGCCCCCTCGGACTTTTAGTTTCTGCAGAATTCGAAAATTTGCAAAGTCACATAGCAATGCATATATGACACAAGTCACAGAAATACAAAGTCCCACAGAGCGCCACCTTACCTTGCTCTGCTAACTACTAGAGCATGATCTATCTGTCTGTGTGTTCTCGGGAAGCTACTTTATCGATATACCTGGTCTGTCTGTCCGTCTGTGTGTTCTCGGGAAGCTGCTTTATTGATATACCTGATCTGTCTGTTTGTATATGTGTTCGCAGGAAGCTACTTATGATGATCTGATAATCAAACCATGATGATCTGATAATCAAACCATGATGATCTGATAATCAAACCATGATGATCTGATAATCAAACCATGATGATCTGATAATCAAACCATGATGATCTGATAATCAAACCATGATGATCTGATAATCAAACCATGATGATCTGATAATCAAACCATGATGATCTGATAATCAAACCATGATGATCTGATAATCAAACCATGGTGATCTGATAATCAAACCATGATGATCTGATAATCAAACCATGGTGATCTGATAATCAAACCATGATGATCTGATAATCAAACCATGGTGATCTGATAATCAAACCATGATGCTCTGATAATCAAATCATGATGATTTACATTTATAAACACACATGCCGATATTTGTTTACGCCCGTTTTGCAACGGTTTATTTCTTAATATGTTCCTCTGTTGGATTGATCCCGTATGACTGGAATAATAGAATCCATAGAGCAACATTTACTAAGAAGACATGGAAAACTCTTGTTTGGATCAGCGGTGCTATTTTCAATGTTGGAGTTCTGATAGCAATGGCAATGTTTCTATTTCAACATGAAGAAATGTATGGATACGATCTACTTTTCTCAGGGAAAATATTTTGTTTTCTAGTACTTTCCTTCGTAATTATTTCTACTGCCGTAAACTTGAATTTTCTTGAAAGTTACTTCAATGGAAATGGAATACCTGTAATTATAAATGCGTTTATTCAACTAGCAGAAACATTGGAAGGTAAGAATTAAATTAAATTATAGAACTAAATCACCCGTATTGTAGGTGTAGGGAATGTTGGTACATTTGGCACACGACCGTTAGGCAATAAAATGGATTGCTTGGCAAATTAAATTTCCATTGCAAGTCAATAATAATGGGTTAGAAAAAGTCATTCTGTAATATGATACAAAAATGACTTTTGAGTTTATTTTAAGTTATGAGCTAAGTGTACGTCTTAACAACTTTTGTAAATGGCAGTCGTTCCTTTTCGTAATTTCTTGTTCTTTAGCAGATTTTGGTGTAGTTTCAACTTTTTTGTTTTGAGGTAATGTATCATTATGAACTGTAGGCAGAGTTTTTGGTTCTTTCATAAGTACTACAAGGAATGTCCACATTTAAATGTAGGTTTTCGTAAATACGGTTTGACAATAATATCATAATTAAATCTTGATTTTAAAATTTTAAACATTTATTACTATTAGAAAAAGAAATGCTGTCCCGAAGAATGCCCTTAAACACAATGAGTCGAATGTGGGACTTCATCATCAGTGCTATCCTTCCATTGGATGCTGTAATCATTATATTAGCAGTATTTGGTGTTGCTCTTGCGGACACACCTGTAAGTCTTCTACCTGCGTTTGACTTTGAGCAAGATAAGACTCACATCCTGGAGATTATTGTGAGAGTGGTCAATGCATTCTTTGCAGGCTTCTGCGCAATGGCATACGTGGCATCGGCAAGTATGTATTTAGTAGTGGGATCTGTATATCTCTACTTTGTAACATATTGGGTCAAAGGATTGCAAAGATTACTTCAAGAAGAACACAATGAAGAAATCATTCAGAGAATCCTTAAAATCTTTTCGGCATTCAAAGTATTGTGTCGCTACGCAAATGACCACATTAAATTCATAGTACCTACTTTGTTAGTTTGTGCCCATGGAATAAACGTCGTTAGCATTTATGGAACGATCAAATTCGTTGATGGACCAGCTGGTTCACTCTACCCGATGATGTGTGTTATTATGTTCGTTTTACAAACATGTCTCCTTAAACAGGCCAGTGTGATATTCCATTATTCTGAGAATATCATCACACGAATTGAGAAACGCGGTCACGGTAATCGTTTGATCAAACGAATTGCTAGAAGCCTAATCCCGATATCAGTGGAATCCGGAATCTTTGGCTTCATCGACGATTCTTTCGTAATCACTTACATGCATGCAATTGTGGACAATACCGTAAGCGTTTTGTGCTACCAATAAATCGCTCACATATCGAAGAAAAACAGAGGGGCTAAACTTTGTAATGCTTTTGCTTTTCAAAAACATGGCAAAAACAACTAGATGTATTGTATCATTGTATGCAAGATGTTTATATGGTGAAATTCCGTAATACCATGAAAAAACAAAAAAAATATAGGCAATGATGATTATATCACCATCACCACTATCATATCTTCACAAGTTTCACTTGAAGTCACTTCAAACAATGTTAAATGTTCCATTACTTTACCTAGAAAGAAATGATTTTACATTTGGTGTAGACTACAATGCAAAATAGAAAATAGTGATCAATGTTCGCATCAATATTTACAATTTCTACTTATGTAACGCTTAGGTTGCATGCAAATTTCATTTAAATGAGAATCATTCACAATATCAATGCATAAGCATTGTTTTTGATATATATCTTAAGGAGAATATACAATGTAAGACAAGAAAACGTGTATTAATAAAGTAGTGTTAGTAATGATGTAAAAAGTAATATTACTAATATATATATTAGTAATAAGTAGTATTAGTAATGATGACTTATAGTAAGGAATGTGTTATTAATTAGAAATAATCAGGTGTCTGGTCTTTAACAATTCTTTCAATGCCTTAAAAAGGGATCGGAGCTTTTTGGATTCTCACACCCTTATTGTCTATGCAAGATTTAGAAAATAATATAAATATATTTAAGATGTCATCAATATTATAGTTAATAAATAGTTGTCGCATTCTTATGCAATAAATTTAATACAGATAAAACTGTATCCATGCACACTTTGGGAATAAAATCATTAAAAATGATCATGATCAGAAATCATATTTTGAAATAATTATAATAATTTTATGCTAACTGGCAGTGTTTACAAAAGGTAAGGCACAAGTCGCACAAAACTGTTCAGATTCGTAAATGCTTACTACAGCAAATGCAATGTGTACTATGACTCTAAATAAATCACACAACAAAATATCATAGATTAAACTCTTATTTATTTATTTTGTGACTTTAATTTATGAGTGGTCCAATAATATCGGACTCAATTTTGGCCATGATTTCATCTAATTCTTGAATCGCCTCCCAATCTATATCTGCAGAAAAGTTTTGTTCGGAAGTCAAAATCTGACTCTTTCTGTCTTTCAAAGGCAGAATCAAGCTTTTCCTCAGATCTTGTACTACAACGGCAGTGTCTTCTGTTTCTAATAACTTCAACTTTGCAATTGCAGCAGATTCGATTGCTTCTGCCATGGACTGATTTCTTAAACTCCTATAATTAAGAAATGCAATAATGTGTTTTTATTAATATTATATCTATACCTTAATCTCTATACCTTTTCGGAAAAATCTGAACGTTCGCAGAGTTATCTTCCTCGTTAACCAGATTAAAATTTACTTCCGATGCTTTTCTACTGGACTTCTTCCTGGATTGGAATTTGTGGTTGCAAATTTTGCAAAATTCGGGATGAAATCCTACATGGTAATACGCAAATCAGGCATCGCAAAAATTATCAATATAAATATGTAATGCGTTAATTAAACAATAAATAACGTTGAAAACCAATTAAAATAATGCTGTGACGTACCGTCACGGAAAGAAATATTTGTCATACATCCAGGGCATTTAAGTTCTTCGGAGTTTCCTCTTATCTCCGACGGTTTCAAAATCCCAACGGGTATTTCTCCATCGCACATTTCACAGCAGGCTAAAGCATGCAATTTATCAAACTATAATCATTTTAGAAAGTAATCAAAATATTTAAATTCATTTTCTGTGGTTACATTGTAGGTTCAATGCATTTCCGCAAGATTCGCAAAATCGCCGTTTCCCTTTGGTAGCAGTAGGAGTAGCACCAGGGTCATAGCTAGATGTTGTTTTAACAATCTCCTCAGATTCCGTACTGGGTATAGAGGAATCAAAGTAACTGCTGGACTCTTTACCATGTCGGAATGTCGACGACGCTACATCGC
This sequence comes from Yoshiicerus persimilis, assembly GCA_020352615.2. Lineage (NCBI taxonomy): Eukaryota > Metazoa > Arthropoda > Collembola > Entomobryomorpha > Tomoceridae > Yoshiicerus > Yoshiicerus persimilis. Next base: position 74,761,740 of record CM036940.2, read on the forward strand.
TTTTCTGTAGTGACCCTTTTTCATTGCAAAGGAGTCGCAATAATTCTTTTTTGTAGTATGGTACCGCAATGACATATAGAAATGTGTTCGTCGTGCTACTGAAATATCGAAGCCATCCAAGAGTCAAAAGTACATAAGTATTAAACCATAAAATCTTAAGAGCTTTCAACAAAAACAGTAAAAACAAGGGTCCGTATAAAATTAACATTCCAGCCACTATGATTGTAGTTTTCTTAACAAGCCGCATTTGTTTCCTTCTAGCGTGTTCAAACTTTTCTTCCTCACTCGAGGCCCGGCGACCCTTAGGATTTTTACTTGCCCTCCTTGTTGAATTCACGAGAGACGTTGACGTAATGACAGTTGATCCCATTGACTGTCTCGCCCATTTCATTAGCTCCGCAGACGGCATCGTAGAAGTTCTGAAAGATTTGTGAAATAGTTAAATATTTTATAAATGCTATTTACAGTTTTCATTATGTTTGGAAAGATATGTATTTAGTTTAATAATTCCTTGACTCTCCTTTCGCGGAAAATGGTTTTCTTTATATGTACTTATAGCTTCTACCCTTTTTCGAACTCAATGACATTGTTTAAGGGTTTTAAGTAAATTTTTATAAAGTTTTGGTATTGCTACAATTTTTTTCAGAAACACTCTAAATACATTTTCTTACTTTAGGATATTGGAAATTTAGATTACTTTCAAATGGCTGTCATTTATCGGGTCCTGAAAATACTCATTTTCCCTGAATCAAAAATACTCATTTTCCCTGAATTTAGCTCGTTAGCCCTGAATATAAACATGAATCATGAATTACCTCAACTCTTATCAAAAAAACCCATTTACACTGAATGTGTACCCCCAAAACCTTAATTATATTCACTTTCCCCGTTATTAATCCAATTTACCCTTTTAAAAATGTTAGTACCAGTTTAATTCAGAGTTTTGGGGTAAATATTCAGGGTAAATGAGTTTTTTTGATAAGGGTTGAGGCAATTCATGACTCATGATTATATTCAGAGGTAAGGAGTTAAATTCAGGAAAAGGAGTATTTTTGATTCAGGGAAAATAAGTATTTTAAGAGGTCAAATAAATTATTGCCCTTTCAAATAGCTTATTCTGATAGTCACAATGTAATTACTTAGAGGAAAACGTAGAATATTTTTATTTTCGTACTTATAAATGAGCCAGTAGATATACGTTGTGATTGCAATAGGAATCCAGTAGAGACTGATACTGATAAAAAATATGAAGTCAGATCTTTGGTTCGTTTCGCAATAAAGCGGATTAGGTACATTCATTGGCCACACGGTTAATGGTATTGCAGTCAGAATCACAGCCAAAAACCAAAGGAACGCAATTATCCGATAAACGCGTCTCCTGTTCAGAATCCTCTTATGGTGCATCGGATATTTAACTCCGACTAATCGTTCCAGACAGACTGTAGTCATGGACAGCATGGATACGGCACAGAGACAAAAGTGAACATAATCACCAAAGCGACAAGCAAATTTTCCCCAGTACCATTTCAAATCAAATACTGTCACCGTTATGAGGAAGGGCATTACGAATGCACCCACTAGAAGATCTGCAAAAGCCAGGTTGGCTACAATAAGGTGAGTCGGTGACCTCAGAGCCCGTTTGGACTTCTTGAAGACGTAGAGGACAATACTGTTGCCGATAATTGTGGTAACACATACTACAGTTAAGAATATGCACAGAATTAACTGCAATAGAGTCCATTCACTAGCTGCTTCGGACAGTTGACTAAACACCGAAGTTGAATTATCGTCCACACTCATTTTTCGTCCTAACGAAATTTTGAAAAGGACATTTAGTTAAAATCGACTAAATTTTAATGAAACTTTAACACAGTGAAGAAAAGATTATTGTCTTAATAAAGTAAACAGTCATTTTAGTGCAAATACTTATTTTGCAGATACCTAACCGCAACTAATTTTATGCTTGTTTTCCTGAATATCTGGCAATGAACTGAACATTTACATAAAGGCAACAAATTGCATTATCTAGCTGTGTAAAATCATGACTAGACTTAACAAACGTACTTATATGGATTTTACTTCTGAAGTAGAGTGGGCATACTAATTACAGTTTAAGATAGTAAGAAATGCAAAGCTAGCTAAAATTAGTAATATCGTGGCAAAAAGCCACGTACCTACAAAGTATTATAAGAACCGCTTGTAAAAACCTAAAAATGGAAATAAAGAAAGGAGACAGCCAATCACAATAACATGAAATGTTTCCTGTGAATTTCTAGATATTCTTCCAGTGGGAAAAACTTTGCAAGTTATTTTTACTATATCTAAAGTCAAAGCATAATAAACTTTGTTGCCCATTACTTAAACCCGTTTGCAAGTTGCAAGTATTATAGTAATTAAAACCTTTATTATATATGTTAGCGGTACTAAGGAAAATCAGGCAATTTCAAAAATGCCTAGGCAAATAGAGAAATTTGCACTCAATTTTGGTTTTTGTGGTCAATTTAATGGAAGACAAGTCAGTGGGCCATTGTACACTAATTGGCTTAATTCAAAAGTCACTTCTTCATCAGAAAAACCTCACTTCAAATATATGGGCCATCTCTTTTCTAAGTTACATCAGTTAACATGACGTAGCTCTTCAAAGCAAATAATTGACACAATTTAAAAATGAAATGGTCCACATATTTGAAGTGAGGTTTTTCTGATGAAGAAGTGACTTTTGAATTAAGCCAATTGGTGTACAATGGCCCACTGAGTTGTCTTTCATTAAATTGACCACAAAAACCAAAATTGAGTACAAATTTCTGTATTTGCCTAGGCATTTTTGAAATTGCCTGATTTTCCTCATTACCGCTAACATATATAAGAATAAATGCCAAGGTTCGTTTCAGTTTTCCCTAAAGTACGCTTTTAAAAAAAGTTTGCGCAAAGAACAAAACATGATACTGCCATTTCAATATCATCAATTATATTGAATTGAAACTGGATTCTGCAAACAGTAATGTATGTCACCCAATAATTATTGAGCTTTCCGAAGGTCATTTTGCCGACGAAAATATTCAAGAACAAGCTACACTTGTTTTAATGCTTCAATTCAATTTTGTGCAATCTTAAAGTAAAAGATTTTTAAAGTGGGTTCACTACTGAGTATTATAACAGGAAATGAATTTTCCATGATTCTTGTTATTACCCATTATTTCCTTATTCGGTAAATCTATATAATTTCTGTAATACTCTACAAATAGTAGAATATAATTGCAAAGTTTCTTAATTGATAACTATTGACAAGCTACCAATTCACCTTAAAACTGCACTATTGCGAATTTCAATTTGTCTTTTTATCTACTTAGAAATATTTTTTTAGCACTATTTGGTTAGGTTTTCTGAAGAGCAAAATGAATCTCACAGGTGTAAGTGGTGTAGGTGAATTTCTTACAAGGATACATTCTGAAAACACGACATTTGGAAATACAACGTTCCCAAATTCTACATTGGCCACTAATAGCGAATGGACTAACACGCAGATAATTTTGGGAATCGTGCTGGGCCTAACCACTATTGTCACCGTTGTGAGTAACGGCTTTGTGATTTTTATCTTTGTCACATCGAGACGAAAATTGGCTTCCCCCACACACCTGTTGCTCCTTAATATGGCCATATCTGACTTACTGGTAGGAATTGCAGTCATGCCTACCTTGGCTTCTTTTACAATTCTTGAGTTCAAGTGGATCTTCGGAGATTTGATTTGTATTACATCCGATTACGTGCATTTCTTGCTTTGTGCAGCATCAATGTTGTCCATTGTCGGAGTTTCCGTAGAAAGATACATTGGAATCAAGTATCCCCTCAAAAGCAAAATGATAATGACTAGAAAACGCGTCATTATGTTTATAACCGGCATTTGGGTTTCTGCTGCATTGCTGACAGCTATCCCATTATCTATTTGGCGGAAGAATATGAGTGGAATTACCTACATTTGCCATGTTAACCTTCGAACTGAATTCCTACTCTTCATGGTCATTTTTGTATACTGGATTCCAATTTCGTTTACTGTATTGACCTACTATCTCATTTACAGGTAACATTTGAAAAAATTAAATAAAACTTCAAAAATACTTTAACTATCTATTCATATGGGAGTCTTTAAATTCCCCGGGGGGAGCTTTTACTGCGCTCCGTTGAAGGAATATCCTTGAAGCAATTATCTCCTTATGTTGAAAATGGTGTTAGTGACAATGTTCTCTAATTTAAGAAGGATTATTGTTTCAATAACCATTTTGCTTGTGTTTTCAGGACCGCCGTTAGGCCATTCCCACACTCTGGTGATAACAAGTCCAAAATTCAAGGATGGATAAATGAAAATGAAACCTTAACAGCGGAGAGATTAAAGCAGACTCGACTTACCAAAAGAATCGTATGGATTACTGGCGTGATTATATTATTTTATGGACCTGTTTTTGGAACCTTTGCCATAAAAGCCTTTGACTTGCCATATTTCACATTTAATGTTCTTATTGCCACTGGATGGATACGGTATTGTTGTAGTACCGTTAACCCATTCATGTATGCCTTAGCCGTCCCTGGATACAGACAAGAGTTTAGAGAAAGGTTATTTGGAGTTCGTGCAAGTCGCAGAGGGGAATTAGAGCCGTCAGAAATCACATCCAATATTACAACGACTGATGCTAATGAGGAGAAAAGTCTTTTAAAAAGTCAACAAAAAACGGGAAGTATACCATCAAAAACAAATTTTGATTTATATTGCACTCAATGTGGAAATTTGATGACGAATTTTGTTTCTGGCAATGATGGTGAGAATAAATTCTTAAACGTGTTTACTTCAAAACGTCATATTTGATTACTTGAAACAATTGGCAAATGTTTCTTAATATATTTTAATATTTTTGGAATTATTTAGCCCGCTGTAACATCTGCTACAGAAAAGTTTTGTGTTCCTCTTGGGTGCTGCCTAAGGTGTGGGGAACACCCACCTACTTCAAGTGTCCAAAATGTCCAACAATACGATTCTTTGATGGTAAGTTTTTTACAATACAATACATTTCATTAGTGAGCTTTACGACAAATCAACTAACCAATGTTTCTGAATACATTCACGTATTACATTTTCAAGTGGTTTAAGTTTACCGCAGTAATGAAAATAATATCCTTATGAACTATGCCTATTTTAGGTATCACGGCATGTTTCTGTCAAAACTGCAGTCACAAATTTGAACCTATAGAAAACCGACCTCCAGAAATAAAACTTTCCGCACTTGCTAATACACTAATAAAGCCTTCGATAAAAGTTTGTAATGGTGGAATTTGTAATCAAGTTCAAGTCCCAACAAAACCAGATGGAGAGGTAGATGCGACTGCCAATATTAACATTCCTGGTGTTCATATTGTGGAGCCGAAGATGAAATCAAACTCAGAGACTTTACACTTAAGGAGAAAATTGAACGATGTTGAATGCAAAGAGAAATTGAAGGAGATTCGAAGGCTCAGACAAAGTGTGATTGGGACATTGATGGAACGACGCAGTCAATTACTTCTCAACACATCTAATTCGACACAAATAAACGATACGGTTAAAGATGCCGATTGGATGTGTTTTGAAGAGCTGGATGAAATTGTTGCTCAACTAGAATCAACATTAAGCATCTTAAGCGACACAAATAGCAATGCAATTTTAAAACATGAAACAGTTAACTGTTACTAATACGCACTGTTCACTGTAAATTAAAATTATCGAAATATATTTGCTAATATAAAAATGAAATTTAGTGGAATGAAATTAAAGGACAATGGATTTGATTTGAAAATAGCTGCGGATTTTCTATCTATTCGAAAATTATTATTAAAAACATGATACTGGTTTTTCATGTCACCAATTATATTGAATTGAAACTTCAATTCCGCAAAGAATAATATATGCCATCAAAAATAATATTGTGCTTTACGAAGTTAATTCAACAAAAAAATTCAAGGACAAGCTAAACTTGCTTTAGTGTTTTAATTTAGTTTGTAAAGAACTTTAAGTAAAAGATTTATACAGTGGGCTCAATATCTAGTATCGACAGGAAACGGATTTTCCACGAGTCTTGTTTATTACACCGTTATTTCCTCATTCGGTAAATCAATATAATTTCTGTAATTCTCCGAAAATAACAGAATAGAACAACAAAGTTTCTTATATTATAACTTTTGACAAGCTACCAAATAGAGCTCGTCCTAGTGTGCACGGTGGCAATATAAACGGAATATTGTACTTAAAACGATTTAGTCTTCATTTTTAAAAGATTAAATTATGTATGTGAATTTTGTTTCCATGATAATTGTCAACTGTTTCAATGAAAAGTGTGGATTATATACTTTTATGTAAACTCAATTATCCAAATAAGTCAAAAAGAGTTTTAAATGACAGCTTTACATTTTGAATCCGTAAGCCCACAAAGTACTTGTCAACTTGTCTGGCTACAAGTTATTTATTCAACTCCTGGTCTAATACAGTATTATAGTAGTTAGTATTTTTAGTATTGCTCGTTTTTCCTCGTTAAATGACCTTAACATCGACCAGACATCGAACATCGAACAACATACGAAAATAGAACTGGAATATATAACTCGCGGTTGCCTTGCATTTGAGTTACACGATCACATTGAAGTTGAACTAAGAAAATTGTATCGTGTCTGACGATTTTACTTTGTTTTTGTATACCTATGCTATAAGTATCTATAGGTATACAGAAGTATTTTTTGAACACCATTGTTAGATTTTCAGAAAAGCAATATGGATCCGACAGACGTAAATGGCGTAGGTGAAATACAGGCTGAAAATACGACTATATTTGGAAATACAACGTCTGCTGATTCCGCACTGGCCAGTAATACCGAATGGACTAACAGACAGATAATTTTGAGTATCGTGTTGGGCCTTATCACTATTGTTACCATTGTGAGCAACAGCCTTGTGATTTATATCTTTGCTACATCAAGACGCAAGTTGGCTTCCCCCACACACCTGTTGCTCCTTAATATGGCTGTATCTGATTTACTAGTCGGAATTGTGGTAATGCCTGCCTTGACATCTGTTACAGTTCTCGATCTCAAGTGGATCTTCGGAGATTTCTACTGCATTGCATGGGATTATGTTCATTTCTTGCTGTGCGGAGCCTCAATGATGCATACTGGCAGAGAGTAACCCCTATGAGATGATGCTAAGGCTAAAAGCCCTGAAAAATAATAAGGCACCGGGCCTGGATTTATTACCCAACGAAGTTTGGTCCTCAGCCCCATCCACACTAATTCAAACATTGTGCTCTCTATTTCAAAGGTGCCTTAACGAAGAAAAGGTCCCAATAGATTGGTGCCAAATAGAAATTGTCCCTCTGCACAAGAAAGGTACGCTGAATGACCCAAAAAACTTCCGGCCAATATCTCTTTTACCGACAATCTTAAAATTATTTACCTCGATCTTGGCAGAAAGACTCGACATCTGGTTAACAAGAAATAAAAAGTTCTCTGATTTCCAAGTGGCGTATAGGAAATCCACTGGCTGCGAAGACCACATATTTGTCCTGAACACTGTTGTACAAACACAGTTAGCTAAACCAAAAGGAAAACTCTACGCATGTTTTATCGACCTCTCCGATGCATTTACATCAATTCCCCACGAAATTTTGTGGAAGAAGCTTCATGCGTTTGGCCTATCTAACAAATTTATCTCAATCGTGAAGTTCATCTACGAGAATGCTAAAGCTTGTGTTCGGACAGAAGGAGGAGTAGGGAATACAGAATTTTTCGACATCCTCTGCTCAGTACTCCAGGGGGAAACACTAAGTCCCCAACTCTTCACCATATACGTCGACGACTTGATTAAAAAATTAGCAACAAGTGAAATAGCTGGTCCTTCACTCAAAAGCGAACTTACCAAGTTTATGATAATTATTCACATCCTCTTGTTTGCAGACGACAAAGTTTTACTGGGTGAAACGAAAAGCCAGCTGCAACAGAAGATTAATCTGCTCCACAAATACGCCGAGATGAACTATCTAAAAGCAAACCTTAACAAAACCAAAGTCATCGTTTTCAAAAACGGCGGAAGAAAATCACTGAAGGATAATTTCCACTGGGGTGGCCAACCGATAGAAGTCGTGAAATCATACTGCTATTTAGGAGTCACCTTCACATCATCTGGCATCTTTTCAGAGACTGCTAGATGTGCTAAAGCCAAAGGTTTGGCCGCTGCAAACGCGACATTACCAATTGTCAAAAGAGGGAGAATTAACAATATAGAATCTGCAGTTCGTATACTGGACTCACTCGTCACCTCTACAGTACTCTATGCGTCCCATATATGGGGTGCACCCTATGCAAACGAACTGGAAATTGTAAGCCAATTTTTCCTAAAACGCTACCTGATGATTCCCAAACGATCGCCTCAGCACTTTGTTCGACTCGAAACTGGTGTTAGCCATATAAAGTTATGTATCTTTAGAAATACATTAAAATACATCAGTCGTGTTTATAAAAAACCTGTAAACAGTTTAGTAAGAATCTCTTTCGATGCTAGCATTTCACTACACCGTTCAGGTCATACCAGTAGCTGGTATTCCAGAATTTGTTCCATCCTGAGTGAAATCGGTATGGGAGAAAATTGTTTATCACCAGTATACTTAAATGACCCTAAGTATCTGAAAGAGCTAACGAAGGTTTATAAAATTCACATTCGAAACATAGATCTGAACCGTGTAATGAACTCGTTGAGTATACCACATTATGGTTATTTAGTTCCTACACAAGGCCCTGCTAGTTACATAACGACAGACATACCTCAGTCCATCAAATCCGTACTCTGTCAATTAGATTGGATTATAGCACTCTGTTTGTAAACGGTAAATATATAAACGTAAACTTTTGTAAACATTGTCATAAAACCGAAACAACCTAGCCCATGCAACGACGCAGTCGATTACTTTCCAACGCATCCAATTCGACACAAAATAACGATGCGGGTAAAGATTCTAATGCCGATTGGATGTGTATTGAAGAGCTGGATGAAATTGTTGCTCAACTTGAATCAACACTTAGCTTCTTAGATGACACAAATAGCATTGACATTTTAAAGCATGCAACTGGTTAATTACTACTATTAGAAAGACCAAGATTATTCAGGTAATGATAAATGTCACTCAACCGAGATTCTCAAATTTACTGTTGCGTAATCTCTCAGTAGTTTCATTACACCGTGTTGCACGTAATGCTATACTTATACTACGTCATTTTAAATCTGTTTTTCCTAAATAAACGGTATTTTTATCTAAAGATTACCATTTCTCCTAAATACAATTTCACAATTAGAAATAAATCATCGTTATTTAAATAAAAAGAAGTGCTTCATTTGTTTTTGAATGTTCACCAAGCATACATAGCTACCTACTAGTTCTACTACAGTATATATTTACTGCACATATTAAAAAATATTAGACAATTTAGCATACAATGCAGGCTAATGTGTCAACAGAATTAGAATATTGAAGTTACAAGTCAGGAATGAAGTGTTTTGGATTTTCTTTGATTTGCATTTGAGATGTGCAATCAAAAGTGTAGTCAACTTTCCATAAAGCAGCACAAATCATTTTTTCGATTAAAGCCAGTAATGTCTTTGAGGCTTCACTTCGATCTATAAAACATTCATATATACGAATGCCATTCGGTTTTATAGAGTGGGTTTTAAAGAAAAGTGGTTTTTCTGACAATATTCTAGTTTCTTGAGGTACAGAAACAATGGTGATATTTCAATCCTTAAATATTGTTCATATGAAGGTATAATAAACCTCATGCAATTGATGAAAGCAAATAGTATATATGTTAGCCTCAATAAGGAAAATTAGGCATTTTGGAAAATGCCTCTCTAGACATTTTCGGAAATGCCTGGAGAAAGCCCGGCTATTTCTGTTTCGCCGAGGCATTTAGGCATTTGCCTAAACTTCACTCGGTATTCAAATGTTTTTCCTTATTGCCGAATAATCATTTTAGTTTACTTAATGACTGAATTTTACCAGGCAAAAAGGAAAATATCTCACATATAATTATGCCGTAAGTATGTTAAGTAGTTAACTAAGTTGAGTACGTCAATTATTTGCTGAAAAAAGCAAATTCATTAAAACTTGCCTTTAACAACACTTAAAAATAATGTTTTCCATTAATAAATATAGCTTTCCCCCAACTATATTGAGAAAATAGATATATTAGGTTTATGTGATCATAGCCGCCGGAAGAATGCAAAAATTATACCTCCTCCTAGGAAATGATTTCTGAGTCGGCTCGTGATTTATACCGCATCGCTAAACAGTAGAAGCCTGGGAGGTCTGGAGAGCAAACCAAGTTTGCTCTATCAATATTTAGTTTACCACCAATGCAATATTGTAACTGATTATCCAGTGTTCATTTACCTACAAGAAACATTGGCCTGCCCATATTTTTCATTACTGGCAGCCGTCATAATACGTTCTAGCTTAGTACATATCCTTCATTTGTAAAAAAAATAGATCAAAATTGCATCATAAATGTGATATAGAATATTGTAATACAATATGAATACTTTAATTAATCCAACACACTCAAATATCTGATACATAGAGTGAGGCAGATAAAAAATCCCTGATCTACCAAAAATCTGAGAAGGTCGACATTGGCAAATTTAAATCAGACGACATCCATCACTTGGTATTCCGCTGCGTGATCATCAGACCATACAATACGTGGTATTACAATCATTTTCATTTTGTAACTTATGCTTTTGGCTATATAGTCTATTGTTTAGTAGTAGCTATTAATTAGATAAAGCATTAATTAAAAATGATTGCTGTAATATGTTTCTATGATCAAGCAGTGGAATATTAAGTGATGGATGGCTGGCCAGATTTAAATTTACCGATGTTGACTTATTCAGATTCCTCAGATCAGATGATTCCTCAGGAATTTTTGTTACCTGCCATAGAATTTACAAAATTTACACCACTTATAAGACAAATGATTCGCCAAAATAAAAAAAAAATGTTAACTATTAATGAGGTAACGTTTTGCGGCCCAGCGACACATATGTTGGCGGAGGTGGTGGTGGCGAGGGTGGTGGTCGTGACCGCTGTGTATACGATGGGGGTGGGGGTGGAGGTGGTGACGGTGACGGTGATCCTCCTCTTTTGACACCAAGATATGGGTCTGTGGATACCTATATAAATATTTCATTAGTTTTAAATTTTGCAGATATGACGCCTACCTGTGAGTCAAATTTCTAAGATTATTATTAATAAAATGATTTTCACTATTAATATTACAACGAATATTTTCTTATCCAGAAGTAATTAATAATGGAAATTCGAAAACTAGCTCATGTAATTTTTAGGATATTTATATATGCTTTCATTATGATATGGGCAAATGTAGGTAAGGGTAAGGGCAAATGTAGGCAGCAGATATTTTAAATCTGTATTCCACAATTCCTTGATTTTTCTAATATCGTGGTTTTCAAAGGTAACTAATACGTTATTTAAAAGTTAAATGTAATAAATTTCAAATATATATTATAGCACATAATAATACAATTCTCGGGTGGAATTACATAAAATTGATTACGTAACGATTAAGATTAAAAAAACTAACCGTCACATGTTCCGGGTACGCACGTAGTTCCCCCTTTTGGAAAATATTTACCTGGTTCACAATTAAGTACGTTAATAGAAAACAGAAGAATAATGTATTTGCTAGCATGGCAGCTATACCAGTAATGGCAATTTCCAGGAAACTGTTGCCAAACACTTTTCCCCGGAGGAGTAGGGGGACAAGGAAGCGTTGGCCAACTTCTTCCGTTCACACTCCAAAAATACATTGTAAGAGTGGAGCGAACTGCAATTTGAAAAAAAATACATCAAGTTTCTGTAATAGGGTATCAAACGTAATTTAAACCACTAAATCTGTAAAATCCACTTTTTGATCAACACTTTGCTAAAAGTGTTTCTCTGAAATTGCAGGATATTTTAAGTTTCCCCTGAAATTATAGCAATATGAAAAGACCTTGGTATATTGTTGTTAATAGGTTTATTGGCAAAATGCATTAAGAAATGTTGTTGAGCCCAGCAGAAATGCGTATTACATTTTATTGTCCTGTTTGAAAACCTTTTTGCATTAACCCTAATATATATTTAACTAGTAAATTACCCGTCCTACGGACGGGCGGTAACAAAATCTACGGATAATAAAATTATCCCTTAGATATATTCACAGTTTGTATGTCAGTGGTTAAAATTTACTGTTGAAAATTTCGTCTTCAAATTAATTAGACGTATTCGGTAAAGCGATCGTATACCTTTTAAGGCTATTCCCACTAACCATCCGATCACTATGACCTCATCAATAATTTTAAGTATGCATGATCGTTAGCCTTTAAAGCATCGTCAATTGTAAATTTCTTTTTTCTCAATTGTAAAATCGAGTATTTTGTGATCTTGTGCCTTTTAAAGGCTGTGCCCACCATCCACCCGATCACTTTACCACACCAAAAATAAAGATTACAATTGTCAAAAAATTTCAATGTAAACTACACTTTTAGTAAAAGCTTTCTCACTTCCTTCAAGTAGGATTCCTTGTTCTTTGGTTTCAACTACTTGTACTTTAACATTTTCTTTAGAAGTGTCTCTGGAGAAAGCAACATAAAGTTGTACATCAGAGAACACTGGCTTGGACAAATAAAGTCTTACTTTATCAAGATTTTGCCCTTGTGACTTACTTATGGTCATAGCATATGCCAGTCTTACTGGAAATTGCCTTCTTTTAAGAGCAAGGCATATCAATAGCTGACAGAGCTATATCGATTCTTGGTATGAATACAGTATCATTCTTCGATTTACCGCACAATGCTTTGGCAAACATAAAATTGGATTTCAGTTCTGTGACAATAAGACTTGTGCCGTTGCATAACCCTCGTTTTCTACAGAGGTTCCTGAGCAATATGATCATTGCTTCCTTCTTAACTTTCAATTTATGAAGGGGCATTCCTGGTGATGTCAAAGTATTTTTTTTAAATTCAGGAAAGTTTAATTTCTCCCGATCGTCATCAGTATCAATGATGTCAAAATCAATCGATTAATTCCACGCGGCATTGTTATTTTATCGGTTTTATTCTAAATGTGAAGTTTTTTGTTTGTTTACCACGAAAAGTTATATTTATTGCCTCTTAAAGGAATGTATTCTGTTCACCTCAAAAGGTTATATTTATTGCCCCTTAAAAAATTGCCTTTTGTTCATCTCGAAAGGTTATATTTATTGCTCCTTAAAAAATTGCTTTCTGTTCACCTCTTAAGGTTACACTTATTTCCTTTAAAAGGATTGTTGTCTGTTCGCCTCAAAAGGTTAAATGTATTGCCTTTTAAAGGATTGTTGTCTGTTCTCCTCAAAGGGTTAAATTTATTGCCCGTTAAGAGATTGTTATCTGTCCACCTTGAACGGTTAAAATTGTTTCTAAGGGGCTGTTTTTGTTTCACCTCGGAAGGTTACATTTATTGCCCTTAAGAACTGTTTCCGTTTCCCCCTGAAAAGTTATATTTATTGCCCTTAAGAACTGTTTTATTTTCCTCCCGAAGGGTTATATCTATTGCCCCTTACAGGACTGTTTTAATTGTACCCCAAAAGGTTATATCTATTGCCCCTTACAGGACTGTTTTAATTGTACCCCAAAAGGTTATATCTATTGCCCCTTACAGGACTGTTTTAATTGTACCCCAAAAGGTTATATTTATTGCCCTTACAGGACTGTTTTACTTTCATCCCGAAAGGTTATATTTATTGCCCCTTAAAAAACTGTTTTAATTGCACTCCTAAAGGTTATATTTATTTAGGTCGTTTTTAGTAGCTCTTTCGGACTGTTTGTTTATATGCTGATGTATGACGTATCAGAACAGCAAACATCCTGAGAAAATGAAATAACAATTATTTTTTTCCTTTGTGGTCATAACACAATAGCAGAATTTCACCGGAAAGACACTGGAATAATGATTTTAAATTAACACGGGACCTTCTCAGCGAAGAATTGATTAAAAGTAATGCACGCTAGATTAGAAAGGAACTATTGGTTCAATTTTGTACAGCCATACGACACAATACTATTGATCTAATTTTTGTATTTTTGGGTAACTTCAAATTGTGTCATTGTATTTGTTACATTGTATACAATTTGTATAACAGCTGAAGGAAGTCAATTACAGTTCAAAAGCAACAATATCAAATTACTTCCCGTTGTTACAAACACTAAATGCAATGGCACATTTTGAAGTTACGTAATTGTGATCAGAAACAATAAATTCAAATTCTTTTTTGACTTTACAAACAAAAAGCAATGACACAGTTTGAAGTTACGAAAAAATCAATTAATGCCAGTTAATAATATTCATGTATTGACATATGATAGGTTTCCAGTGCCAGTATTCCACTGAGAAGACACAGGAACAATAATATTAATTTATTTTTGACACTGGAGCCTCTCAGTAGAATATTGAGCAACAATAATACACGTCAGATCGGAAGATTTTACCTGAAGATTGGAATTTTACCAATTTCGGTCTTAGATAAGCAAAAACGAAAAGTTGAATTTCTTCCTTCCAATTCCAATGTTTTCAGTCAGTGAATGTATTACCCACAATTTGAATTTACGAAGTAGTAAGAATGCTATGCGATTCAAGTTGAAGCGGAAGAATGGTTTCTGCTTGAGTTGGCCTCAGGGAGCGTAGAGGGAACTGTATGTGCCTTACTAAGTGATGTGTTAGTAAGGGGTTCATAATACAGACCAAAACCCAAGGAGTTCTACTGAGCTACGTTGGTTTCAATTCAAACTTGTGACCGACAGAAACCTGCAGGCGCTTATATTAATGTAGATAATTCTGAAAATGCGTTAATGATACTTAAAGATACTTAGATGTGAAAATAAGAATATAACATTAAATTTCACTACTTTCATTTTTATCAATAACATTAGTAAAAAGAGTTTCAAATTATAAGGAATACTCATTTCTACCTATAGTAGAGCAAAACCTCAGTTTTGGAAATACAGCCTGTAAGGAAAAATTCTGTGAAAAAGATATCCAATATTGGATTTCCTCAATTGTGCTAAACCGTTTTAATAAGGCATTTTCTTTTTGTGGTTTTTAGTTAGAACACGTGCATGCTGTGTCTCATTATCACTGTTCTTTGCATAAATGCCAACAATATTTTGGGAATCAAAGAAACAATGCCAAATCTACAAAGGAAAAATGGCAGAGAATTCGACAAGAAGACCTAAATGTAGTCAGTCAAAGTAAATTAATAATTTTAAGGAATTTTATCTCATTTTTTTCTCATTCATGAACGATGTCCATCGAAGTCCATTACAATGATGAACAGAAGAGTTCTTAGTATAAAAGTTAGTAGGAGATGCATTTCTAATCAATGATTTCAAACTACTACATTTCCAAAATAGCAAAGCTCTAGGGTTTGATAACTGACTTTTATTTTTACTAACAGTTGGCTGACAATTAATTTGCAGCAAAAACGATAATTACTTTATTATTTTTTTAATTAGTAGAGCAATAGAATTTTTTGATCCAATCAAAATATAGATGAACAATAGCATTTTTTATTTGTTCCAGATATGTTCAAGATTTCATTAAAACGGCTTTCATATCGTTGTGCGATATAGTTAAGTGCCCTTAAATTGTGTGGACTTATACACAGAAAGAACTTGTATACAAATATATTTTTCTAATGTATTTAAAGGATCATAATCTTGAAAATGAAGGGAAATCAATTGCTTTTGGTAACACACAGACTTCAAAGCAGGAATTCTATTTAAAAGCAATATATGTATAAGTTAAAATGTTCAGAAAATTTACACTTCTTAGTTACCATCATCTATAGTTTTCAACTAAATTAACCATTCATTCATTTAAAGCATTTCAACTCCTTTTTCCATATAATACATAAATACTCTACATATATTACATGAAAAATAAACCAGTGTAACACTGGATGAAAAATTTATCCTAGACAATGTGTACTGAGAATGACCTAAATTTAGAGGTCCCAAATTTAAATTCACGCCCTCAAAGTGCTTACTGCTACAAAGTCGCGGTAGCAGTACGGGTGACCGAAGTGCGAGTACGGGAGAACAGAAATTGTGTGATTAGTGAAGTGTTAAGATGATTCACTCCCAGCTTCTTGTATTTCCAAAATCCCGTTGAAATCCTTTAAGGCCTCTCTGAGGTTGTCTTTTAAAAGTTTAACGAACGCTGTGTGCAACATAATATTGAAGAATATCAAAATCCTCCACTCTGTGCAATCGTTTTCTCATTCGCAAAAGTTCTTCTCACACTTTCTTTGCTTCCTCCAACTTGTTTCGCGTATACATATCGCGTGCGTATGGTGGGGTTACCTAAAATACCTGGTGAAAAAGTTCAGCCAAGTTTTTGTTATTGTGTACAACACGAATTATGAATATATCATTTTAAAAAGCATATTACTACATTAGCGAAAGAAAAACAACGAAATTCAAAGCACTAAAAACATTTTGGAGGTTTTTTATTTTATATTCCTAATATCCTTAATGAATCAATAAAAACTCCAAAAGAGTTTCAATAGCAGGTTAGCATGGGATTCCATCTGGTTTACATGTTGTTTATTCAATTCTTGGTGTAATACAAAATAAAAGTGGTTAGTAATTTTGCGCTCGTTTTTCCTTGTGAAATAACATTAAAATTCACATGCATAGCCGTACTACAAAGAAATAAGAATTAAAGTATTCATTATTAGAATTTGATTACACAATTCCTGGTTACATTGTTTTTGTGTTTCACGACCACGTTGAACTTGAAAACATTATTATTATTATTATTAGTGCGTTTTTAGTTTTATTAGTGTTTGTTAGTGGCAGTTTTGATTTGTATTTATTTATCAACTCAGAATTCTTTTAAAAGCGTATATCTTATTAGCCATTCTGAAGAATATACCTAATCATTATGAATCTTACATACGTAAACAGTGTAGGTGAAACTCTTACCATGCCTGAAAATACGATTTCATTTGGAAATAAAACGTTTCCTGATTCTGTACTGTCCTTTAATATCGAATGGGCGAACAGACAGATATTATTGGGTATCGTGATGGGCCTTATCACTATTGTCACCATTGTGAGCAACGGCCTTGTGATTTTCATTTTTGTCACATCGCGGCGCAAATTGGCTTCACCCACAAACCTGTTACTCTTTAATATGGCCATATCTGATTTACTAGTGGGAATTGCGGTCATGCCTACCTTGGCTGTCGTTACAATTCTTGATTTCAAGTGGATCTTTGGAGATTTCTATTGTACTGCATGGGATTACGTACATTTCATGCTTTGCGGAGCCTCAATGATGTCCATTGTGGGAGTGTCTGTAGAAAGATACATTGGAGTGAAATATCCCCTCAAAAGCAAAATGATAGTGACTAGAAAACGCGTCATGATATTTATGGTCTGCATTTGGGTTTTTGCTGCATTGCTGACAGCCATTCCTTTATCAATTTGGCCGAAGAATTTGAGTGAAGTTATCTACAATTGCCGTTCTAATCTTCGAAATGAATTCCTACTCTTCATGGTCATTTTTGTATACTGGATTCCAGTTTCGTTTATTGTATTGGTCTACTATCTCATTTACAAGTAATTTTGAAAAAGTTTAACATAAAAATTTAAAAATACCTATATGATAACAAAGTTAAATCCGCCTTCTTCTGAGAGGGTGTACCTATACATATATTATAATATACTCCTTGGGAGCAATAATTCTTTGTGTACAAAAATGCTACCTCTTAGGGAGTATTTTATTGGAAATATGTTCAAAAGCGTCGTTATAAAAATAGTTACTGGGGAATTATTGTTTCAACGACAATTGTGCATGTGTTTTCAGGATCGCTCTTAGGCCTTTCCCACATTTTGGTGACACCAAGTTTAAAGTTCAAGGAGGTGCAGCCATGTGCAACGAAGTTGAAATTATGAAAAACGAAAATAACAAATTAACAACAAAGAGGTTAAAACAGACTCAACTAACAAAGAAAATTGCATGGATTACTGGTGTAATTGTTTTATTTTATGGACCTATTTTTGGAACCTTTGCGTTAGAAGCCTTTGACTTGTCATATTTAACATCTAATGTCTTTATGACCGCTGCTTGGATACGTTATAGTTGTAGTACCATTAACCCATTCATGTATGCCTTAGCTGTCCCTGGATACAGACACGCGTTTAGAGAAAGGCTCTTTTGGAGTTCTTGGAAATCCTAGAAGGGAGTTAATACTACTAAGACCTTATAATTTAAAGTGGAATTATCATTATACTTTGTCATTATTTTTGATTTTGATAAATGTCATTATTGATAAATCATTAAAAAAAATTTTAATGTATATTTAATTTATTATTAAATTTGACTCAACTTGATTAATAAAAGTAAACTTGCAATGAGAATAAGAGGGGACATTAAAGATCACGACTGTTCTAAAAATCATACCACAGAACCCTTCCAAGAGTGAATTACCCAAAGTCGTCCACTTGAGAAGCTTAAAATTTTTTTTTACAGGACGTCGCTATTTTAAATCAGGTTTCACGGTCTGGTTAACTTAATTCTTATGAACAAAATACTCAGCCGATTTTTCAGCTCACCTTTGAAATTGTAAATTCAGCGAAGATTTTAAAAAAGTTGAGGGAAACTGCATTATGACGCAAATTCGAAAGACGTAGAGGAGCTCATTCTAAAGAGGGTTAAATGATAAATGATGCAGAGCACATGAGGCTTGTTTCGCCGTTTTATAAGGAGCAACCGTCCCACTACCACTGAGAACATCACCTGTTTTATTTCTGCACTATCTGTGGTTTTTAGGAAAATCCAAAAGGATGTAATCTAAATAAGCCATCGACAAAAGCACATTTGCTTCATAATTATTTTTGACCAGCTTCATTAATCAAAGTTTTTGTGGTGAAATTAACTACTACCCTTATAAACTGTACGTTCACATTAATTTTGTATTTGTTTGTTTTTCCTGTTATCTGACCATCATTTACCAGGCAAAAGGGCCACAATGTATTTGTAATATGTAGCATATGATTGGTCATTGTTGCAAGCAGTAGACGATTTCATCGGATAATTAATATAATCTTATGTGCGTTGTTATCTTGTTTTCATACTATATGTCAAAATTTTTGGTTTAAGAAATAAGCGAATGGCATTAACCGACATATGTAATTAATTTGTGTGTCAAATGAATGGGTAGTCATTACGATCCATGAGAATGTATGAATAACCATCTTGCATTAAGGCAAACGCAAAATTTTATTAGCTGTTTATAGACGATTACGACGAGAAAATGTATGTGAGAAATTGTAATGAATGAA
This sequence comes from Yoshiicerus persimilis, assembly GCA_020352615.2. NCBI lineage: Eukaryota > Metazoa > Arthropoda > Collembola > Entomobryomorpha > Tomoceridae > Yoshiicerus > Yoshiicerus persimilis. Next base: position 74,781,187 of record CM036940.2, read on the forward strand.
ATCAAAATCAAAACTGCAACACCAACGAACTTGAAACACAACAGCATTTTGTGACATTTTCTAAAACGAAATGATCTACTTTTGTCATCAGAATGTTTATTTAGTGATTTTGGGTAAAATTTACAGTGTAATTCAAAATTGGAAATTGCTTTGCTTTACTTTAGAGGGCAACTGATAACACTAGGGTATTGCGCAATTCGAAGGTACTTGCGAATTTCTACTAATTATATTTGATGGAAACAGAATTCCTAATTTTGCGGTACACTGATCGCAATACAACTCTGTTGATTTTTCAATGTTGATATAAAATTGTTTTATTTGCTGCTGCAGTTGATGAGGATTTCAAAAATATGCAATGATAATATCAATTAAAGGATGCTAAATTAAGAGTAGGGAATTTGCATTACTATTGTATAACGGGAATCAAAATTAAACTAAAATTTGTATGGACCTCTTGCAATGAATGCATTTACAAGCAGTGCAGTTAAGCCATTTTTATTTCTGCCAATTAAGTATACTAATTAACTACAAGATCTATTTCGGCTTGAAACTATTTTCCAGATCCGTTAATACTGTTATTACATAAGATATGCACAAGTTCTTTACTTTCGCTTGCCATTTCCGGATGGATATGTGTTACAGGTACACTTATTAGATGTGCAACGATGATACTCGAATCCTCTACCTTGGCAGTATTGTGCGCAGCTATCTTCACTGTAATTTCCACAGTAGCCATTGCCACCTTGGCCATTTTCACCACCACCGCCAGAAGATTGACAAGTACATTGTGTGCTTGTGCAACGGGAGTTTTCGAATCCTCTGCCATGACAATACCGACTGCATGAGGCGTCGTCATAATTTCCGCAATAGCCGTTTCCACCACCGCTGGAAGATTGGCAAGTACATTGGTTACTAGTGCATTTGTAATTCTCGAATCCTTGTCGTCGACAGTATTGGGAACAAGATTTGTGGTTGTAGTTTCCACACCATCCATCTCCGGACTGACGACTTTCGCCTATTGGCAATTAAAATTTAAAACTGTAGATTAGATTTATTCTGAGTAATTTTAAGCATGTACAGAGTTCCTATTGAACTTCTAATACTTCCTTCTGTTGCCTCATTAAAAAATCAATGTCTTAAATTGGATTACGAATGATTCACATTTCTTAGGTATTTCAATTTTAAAGGTATTCATTCCAATTTAGTATTTATATTACTTAATACCCAAGAAGATTAAAACATAAAAAAATATGGGTTTTTAGTATAACTTACGTAAGTCTTCAGAATTGGCATCATAGTCACCGTATTGCGATTTCACATCATAAGGAGCACAAAGTAAAATAAGGAGTAAAGCTACTGGAAGTAAATTCACAAGTCCTGACATGATGTAGTTTTGTGACAGTTTAGCGTATGTTAGTTAAACAATTGTGACTGAGAGTAAGTAAAGAATTTTTGGGCAGTACCTTTTATATGTTTTGACAAGGAAATTGAAAATTAAAATGAGCTTCCTTAAAAGCAAAGCTAAAAACAAAGATTCCAGTGACCATTATTCTCGATTATGCTTTTTGGATTAAAGTTTTGAAGGTAAAGCTTTGAACTCCAATAAGTACTCTCTTTTATGGGGATGAAATAGTATAGGTGAATAATGGTGTAGCCCATAAAGATTTTAGAATAAAAAGAATTCTTAGCCAAAATCTAGTCTTCCTACTACGCAACATTTTCTCCGAGTGGAACATTTGCTACTTATTATATTGCAAATTCCGCTGACAACCAAAATAAATTTGAAATAACTAAAATAAACATAAAAATAATTAAATGAAGTTTAAAACTTTGATTAGGATTGTGATTGGTCACGCTAGCACAAAAAGTATTATCCAAGATTTCAGAATCGATATTCTAGTTATCTGCTAATGATGTGCTATGCAATATTAGCATGGTAATTTCACAAGACCGCAAAGTTTGGTTAAGAGCGATGAATGAACTGTCGATTATGTTTTATACTATAAGGAAATATCTAATTTAATAAGGTTATTCATGTCAAACAATTATGGTGTGAGGTAAGCTCAAAAGTGGCTTTTGGAACTTCCATATTATACGGTCATTGAATTCCCCATTAGTAATAAGAATGCCAACAACAGAGTTGTAAGACATTGCCTTGACATTTTTAAAATTCATCTAATATTTATTACACACTATTTAGTTTCAGAATGCTAGCCCACTGCGTTGAATGTAATGAATGTACAGTTAGTTGCATTACAATAATTACATAAAGATTATTTCTCATGAAGCGAAACTTGTGCCTAAACTTTTAAGCTAATTTTTCCTCATTTGTTTTGGGTTTTTCATTATAATTTTGTGCTGAAATCAATGTCCATCGATATTTAATTAAATATGCATACGATTACCATAGAATACTTTTTGTCAGTGGATAAAATATCTGTATCGGTACATTTCTCACACTGGACTTTTTGATGTAGATGTTTAAAGTCCAATTTTTAATTTGATAGAAAGTCAAAACTACTTTATAAAGTAGATGGTAGGTTGTGTACAGCCGGAGATGTTACTCGTTTTATTTACTCCTTTGTTTCAATGTTGTCTTCGCTGCTTAGTGTAGCGAGCACTAGTAATCATAATTAGATCATTGACTTACAAGGTTTTGTAGCGGTTAGCAAAAAATGATTTTCTTAAAAATGATAATTAAAATGAAATGCAAAGTTTTCGTTGTATTATTTTAGTACTTTTTAGCTGACTTAATGCGTATGGTCAGGATTAATCCCACAAAAGGAAAAGTTAACACCAAATATTTCTCGCTCTCCTTCGAATTACTTAGAACAATGATTTATAATGATATTTTTTATATTCCCAATGAAAGCATTAAATGCAGCTACCGATGTAATGAAATTCTAACTTGAATGCGACGTCATCCGTTGCCTAATTTATGGGCATCAGTCAGTAAACAAAAATTGTTTTTTGTCATCAATTTCATTAAAACGTTCATTAAGACGCCCCAATGAAATCCGAAGTAAAAATTTGTCATAAATAATGTCATAAGTAAGTTTAAAATGCACATTAATATCCCTGATATGTAATGTTATGTTAAATAGCCTCATATTTAAATTTAGAGAATGCAAACAAATAATATTTGCCTCCTTTTTATATTCTTGAATTGAAAAGTATAAGTCTCTTTTTTAATCGTATTTCATTGCCAGATTTCTGTAAGTAAATTTATTTCAAAATGACATTAAAGCATTAAACAATTCATTAAGTAATTTTGATCATTATCTTACTTATCCTAAAGCTGTGTTAGAATTCAACTTATTAATATATTTTCATTATACATATAAAGCTAATAAATGCATGCTTACTTATATCTTATATGCTTTTATACTGTTATAATGTCGTAATTAATTATTTTGAATACCACCAAAATGAAAAACCTTAAATACTTGAGTATTCGGAAATCTGATACCTTGACCACTTTTTAGTTTTTGTAAATTGCATTATATTTACAGAATTAACCTATTTTATTGACTTATGTTTTGTATAAGCAACTCAACAAGCACTTTCCTTTCTTTCCTTCTTACAAAAAGTAATTCTTTCTCACTTTGAATCCTTTTCATCTTACTTTGAGTTACTACTGCTAGATTCAAAACCAGAAATACTTTTCACAAAAATCAAATAAGAGACACTAGATTTTATCAAATATTGAGAAACTGAAACATTGGAATTTTGGTGAAAAAAGCCTAAAATGTTTTCATTTTATTAAACACAGTTTCGTTTATTGGTTGTCCCCTGCCATTTTGAAATACGTAATATGTAGCCTTTTCACTGACCATATTTAATAGACGGTTGAAATCCTCAGATTTCCATTTGAAAGGTCCGATGTAAATAATCTTGCCAAGGGTTTCCGTCAGAAACTTAGTGACGATCTTGTTTTTATAAAACTTGCTCTGAAAATAGGGAGTTAATGGTATTACAATTTTCTCTGGTTTAAATTTTGTCAAAAGCTCTTTGGTATCCGTGAAGCCATGATTCGAAATGTCTTCCACAATCAACCTTTCCAGCCGAAACATTCCATCTCCGCTTACTTTAAGTCTTCTGATGATTTTAATATTAGTGACACTGCGTGGAATCCAATCCAATTCAATTCCAAGGTGAGGGGAACTTGTTTCATTTATCTCTAAATGCGTTAATTGCTCGCAATTTTTGAACCCTTGCAAATTCTTGAGCGATCCTGTGGACGAGGATAATGATAAATGTTTCAATTTGGGAAGAAACACATATTCATCATAAATTTTGTTTGTATGAAGTGTGAGAGTTTTCAAAGTCGTTGGAAGATTGCATAACGAATCCAAGAAATTGCCAACTTTCAGTTCCTGAATGATATTGTTAGTTTGTATGGATTCGAATAGAGTACGAACTGGATACGTATCATCCAATTGGCTAACATTCCACTTGAGTAGATTGCAATTTGCAACTGTTATACCGATTAAGTCAAGCCTAGAATATGTTGCAAAAGTTTTACTTAAATCCAAAATGATATCTTTATCGCCACTTTTATGGCAAACGAATCTTTTTGTTTTTTCGAAGTTAATGTACTCGTTCAAGATCTTGTTTTCTGTTACGCCTGCAAAATCTAAACCGCATTCCTTAAATTCAACGTCGACTGGACAAATCCGTATTCCTCTTTTAAAAGTTATCAAACACCTAAGAAGACTCAGATATTTCACTTTAATTAGCTGTTCAGTTGAGAACTTCAGTTTTAACCAATTTGTACATTTGATGGTCAGTTTTGTTATATTATTCGCATCGATTAGCAACCCAGAAATATCGGCTATTCCGAAATTACTATTCATTCTAATATGAAGAATGGACAAGTTCATGAGATTTTCCCCAAATTCTTCAATTACGTCACTCAAAGAAGAAGCAGTCCAAGGAGAATCGATGCCTTCGAATTCACGAATCTTAAGAGTGGTGAACTTTATTTCAGTAGCGGATTTGGAAAAGGTTTTCTTAAAATCAGTTAGTGATTTTGTAATACTTGAATATCGAGGACTGTAATGTCCGATGGAAATGTGAGATAACTTTTTAAGAAATGGTTCCGCTTCGTAATTCCATTGTTGACAGACGGAGCGACAAATTTTTATATCTTTTAGTGGTAAGAAACCCATCATGCACCGAATTATCTGGAAGTACACAATTAAGTAAATCATTGCAAAATGAAAAACATTTTTATTTTTAGAAATTAATATTCATGTGCGACGCTAATAAGATCATATTTGAAGGGTATTCTATGTATTCCAGGTGTGCAAAACTAATTGAGTTGACGCCTCTCTCCTGGATAAAGAAGAAATTATGCAGAAACCATGATCGGTGTGTTCCACGGATGCTTGAATAAAATCACAGTTTAACCAGCGCTCATAGTGTTTCTACTGAACACATGCTCTTTTTTTACTTTTACTGATTTTTCATAAACGTAGTAGACTTCTTTCAGCTAACTTTCTTTAAAAATAGAGAACGCAGGATGCTTCGAAAAAGTTCAGATGAAGATTTGGACAATAGTGTAAAGGTCCCGGGTTTCTAAATTCTATGTTCTTGTCATAAGGGACAACTTTAACATTGAAGTGAACGGGACAATTCCAACGAAGAGTAAGATAGTTTATATAGTATTTGTTATCGTTATATGTATAGTATATATGTGTTGTTACTAATCTGTTGTTGCTGGTACACTCACCTACTAATTATTATGAATGGAAAATGGAATGTGGATCAGTAGTGTCAGGTACCTTGTTGATGTTTATGTTGTTATATAGTAAGTAAGGAGAATGACTAACTCATTTGCATAGGTCACACATGGATTATAAGTTGTTCATTAAGATATCTGACTCTTGGCCGTATGCTATGTTTATGTATTGACTGTTATGTGTTTTTATGAATGAATGAAAGTTAGGAAGTGAACTTTGGTTTTAAGCGATGACTAATTGTACTTAATACTATTTCAATGCTAATTGGACTAATCTTTGATGTATGTAATGTAAGGTAAACTATGAATGACTCATGATGTTTGTAACCTACATGTTCAAGATTATGTATATTGACTAATTAATTCATTACTCAAGCCATTGTTATGAAACCATATAAATAGCAGCACTCTTCATTCACCGATCAGACCGACGATAGACAGCGAACACTCAACATCTTGTTACTCTCTTCATCCAGCCAGCTAACCCAGAGCTCCCGTATGGACTCTGCGGTTATGCTCGGCCTGTTTGTATTGTATCATTCTTTTAAAGTCAAAGTCTCATTATTTTCAATTGCTTAAGATTCAATAAATTACACAAGTATTTACAAGAGCACATAAGTTTCCAATCTACGTTTCATTCCACATAAGTCGTATATTTACACATACACTTTCGTAAAAAGAGCAATACCACTTTGAAACTCAGTCTCTCCCTAATTCTACCTTCTTCCTATCCTAACCCAGGTTCTACGTACTAACAGCCCTCAACCATTGGTCCTTCGAGCCGGATGTCTAATTGAGATTGGACACTCCAACCACAATCGGGATTCTGTTGTGGCGTCTTGGTCAGAAGAGGAGGAAGAATTCGCGCCTTACAACCGCAGGAAGAAAAAGGGAACCGGAGACGCGAGATGACCGACTATGGAAACAACTACGAAGCAATTGAAGATTTTCATGCAGGACGCAAGGTTTGGAGAAGTTACTGGCTGCCTACAACGTGAGCAATCTCCTTCCGTCTTTGGACCTTTCTGGAGATGATTCCAATCTGCCAGACTTGGAAAGATACAAGCACGGAACGTTGGAGCACGGAAGCGGAGTAGCAGCAGTACCAGAGAAACCATTGCGGGGAGGCATCACAGAAGTTGCGGATGGACACCACGGAGGATAATCTGGAGTTGAGCACGTCGCAGAGGGCCTTCGCAATCACAATTGAATCCTGAAGGAGTGTTGGGGGTTCAGATGTGCAGCTCATGGACTGTTTCAGAAGATGTCGAGCCGAACACGATGGAAAAGCGTCTTCACAACCGGAATGGTGATGATGGAGATAGGCGTCCCGTGGACCGCGGTAAGAACTCTGAAGTCAGATGCCACAGAGAGCCGTCTCAGCCAGCACAAAGAAATCCTGAGGGCGGGTTGTCGATTCGGAAGAGCTGCTCATGGGACATGGACCACTCCACAAGCACGAGGTCGAGCCGATTACTACGTGGGAAAGAAGACAGGAGTCCAGTGGTTCGCGAAAATGCTGATGGGATGATGAGTCGTCAAGGAACCATAGGAGCACCGACAACCAGTCTAGTTACAAGGAAGAGAAGGAGCAGCCCCAGGAGAAATTGTAAGTTATTTTCCGCAATGTTTGCCAGAACAGAAAGGGAAATGGTCATTGGAAATTGTTATGGTTGTAAGTTCAATATAGATTCAGTTAACTAGGCAATTCTTCAAAGGCGACGTCACATTGGTGGCAGAGATCAAATGTCATGATCAAGTCTTTGGAAGTTACTAGTTTACTAGAACTCTATCATGCGACACTAGTCTGTTGAACGATAGTTCAAGGCGGGGAGAATGGACAATAGTGTAAAGGTCCCGGGTTTCTAAATTCTATGTTCTTGTCATAAGGGACAACTTTAACATTGAAGTGAACGGGACAATTCCAACGAAGAGTAAGATAGTTTATATAGTATTTGTTATCGTTATATGTATAGTATATATGTGTTGTTACTAATCTGTTGTTGCTGGTACACTCACCTACTAATTATTATGAATGGAAAATGGAATGTGGATCAGTAGTGTCAGGTACCTTGTTGATGTTTATGTTGTTATAGTAAGTAAGGAGAATGACTAACTCATTTGCATAGGTCACACATGGATTATAAGTTGTTCATTAAGATATCTGACTCTTGGCCGTATGCTATGTTTATGTATTGACTGTTATGTGTTTTTATGAATGAATGAAAGTTAGGAAGTGAACTTTGGTTTTAAGCGATGACTAATTGTACTTAATACTATTTCAATGCTAATTGGACTAATCTTTGATGTATGTAATGTAAGGTAAACTATGAATGACTCATGATGTTTGTAACCTACATGTTCAAGATTATGTATATTGACTAATTAATTCATTACTCAAGCCATTGTTATGAAACCATATAAATAGCAGCACTCTTCATTCACCGATCAGACCGACGATAGACAGCGAACACTCAACATCTTGTTACTCTCTTCATCCAGCCAGCTAACCCAGAGCTCCCGTATGGACTCTGCGGTTATGCTCGGCCTGTTTGTATTGTATCATTCTTTTAAAGTCAAAGTCTCATTATTTTCAATTGCTTAAGATTCAATAAATTACACAAGTATTTACAAGAGCACATAAGTTTCCAATCTACGTTTCATTCCACATAAGTCGTATATTTACACATACACTTTCGTAAAAAGAGCAATACCACTTTGAAACTCAGTCTCTCCCTAATTCTACCTTCTTCCTATCCTAACCCAGGTTCTACGTACTAACAGCCCTCAACCAAGATTTAAAAATCAAGTAATAAATATGTCATTTTTGCGTTTGCGTGAGCTGGCAAGCTCACGCAAACGAGAGCCGATTAATCTGCGAATTTTATCCAAGTATCTTAAAAGCATACCTAATACGTAGGGTAACATTTTGGTTTCCCAAGGCTTTAACTTTAGCTTTGCCCAGGCAGGAAAGAGGTGTGAATTTGTTCTAAATCATTTTTGGAGACGGTTTATTTTTCCACACCATTAAGGATTGATTTCCTTTTTTCCAAAATAGGCTTACCGGAGAGATTGTTAGTGGATTTTTAAGCGTCCTTGCAGATGAAGTATCCGAAATTTTTTCAAAGTCGTTTCTGTCCATGACATCTGATTGGATTACTGCACCTTCCTGCAAACTTCTGACTGATCCCTTCAAACTGTCCATCTCCGTTACTTTGCTTACCGTGGGCTTTAAAACACGCAAGAAAGGGATGACTTTTAATTTTAAATAAACGATATCAAAACTACTCATTATAAGGCAGTTTACAAGGTGTGCTCTGCATATTCAGACCTTACTCGTTCGTTCGTTTTGCAGATTTCATTTTTCCATATTTATGTTTGGCTTAATCTAGCTAGTAATATAATGATCATTGACTTACCCAATTTTGCAGGACATAAGCATTTGAAACCGTCAAATAAAACTTTTGTGAATAAAAAAAATATTTTTTTTAAGTTATAAATTTACTATTGTTTTGCCACCTCAATAATGTTTTTAAAGTAGGATAAAAATCAGGTTTGGCGCTGGAATCTTTCCCACGCAACAATAAGGATGAATTAAAGAACTACATTAACGAGATATTCTTATTTGTAGGAAATCAGTCAATGGCAGTGACAGTGACAAAATTTCCTATCACCCCAAAATTATTGCAAGTATTATTGCACTTCTAAATACAATACAAGTTAAAATAAAAGACAAACCAAAACCTTATAGCAACTCCCGCAACTGGGTCACTTATTTCCCCTATTGAATTTCATTTCTTTTAAATCCACCATTGGAAAGAATTTAGCTCAGCATTTATGATTTCAGTTTATCTTAATAAACTTTTGAACTACGATGATAACCAATTGTTTGTATTTGTGTAAAACATAAATGGTTACTGCACTTACCTTTTCAGTTTTTCTCTCTTATATTCAATAATGATTTGTATTAGCAATTTCAGAGAGATGGAAATAAAATATTCTTCTCTCGAATGCTTTTTTGATTATGTAAGAATAACCTTAACATGCAAATATTACGATTCAGGTCATTGATACGTATGCAGCATGAATATTCTGTATAGCGCAATTTGTAAGGAATGAAATTCCAAGATTATTTGCTGACTTCTATTTCCTGTGCTACGTTATGAATTAATGAATTACATCAGCATTTATTACCTATCTCTGTTTCGTAGCTCTTATTGCATTACTATAAATTCGTAATAATATAATACAGAATATAAATTCCAAAATTAGAAACCAATAATTAAAAAATAATCTCGATAGCAGAACTGACAGATTCATTCTGAGAATCTGTACAACGGGAGACATTGTGAGACTTCGATACAACATATGTAACATTAATAGCCTCAAGTTTGATTGGTATTTGGTAAGGTTTTAGAAGTAAGGAAACGAGAATAAGGAAAAATGAAAAATATAGCTGTTTGCATTTCTAGCCCACTTTTTCCTATTTTTACTAACATGTAATAGTATTAGTTATAGTGAAGTTGAATAATTATATTCAATTAATTTGATCTGGTGCGAATGCTTAATTATACAACTATGTACTCACGACTACTATACTTAATTTCCTTTCTATCTAGCATTGTGTTAAATAAACTATTGCATAGCAATATGCATTATGTCTAATTGTAAAAGCATGAGTATACTTACCAAACTTTAGTTCAAAGTAAGCATTTAATCCAGTTCAATCTAGTAACAATAGAAAGGTTAGCATAATCTTGACAAAAATAGCTGAAATGTACGCAAAGTAACCGTTAATAATTATTTTAGAATAAATTGAAACAAAGAAAAAAGACAGACCAGTGGCCAATCCCAAAACATGAAATTTGTATTCCTATGAATTTCCAGATTCTTTTGTCAAAGTAGGAAACATTTAGAAAGTTATTGTAATATGCAATTATAAACGTTTTTGCCCATTACTCAGTGCTTTTTGAAAGTATTATCATAATTAAAATCCTCATTATATAAGAAACCATTCCTTTCAGTTTCCTCTCATTTGAATATTTACAATTAGGGACAAAGCAAAGATACTGCCATCTTAAACAATCAACTTTACAGAATTTTAATTTGGTTTTTACAATCTTACGGTAAAGTATTTCTAAAGGCAGTTCAATTTTCAGCATTTCTACAGGCCAGGTTACGGATTTTCCTTGATTCCTGTTTTTCCGTTTTTCTTTCCTCATTCGGCAGCATTACTTAGTTTTTTATATAATTTTAAGAAATGCCAGTCAAATATCGTCATTTTTATTTCTCAAAGCAAAGATACGAATGCGTATCTTTGCTTAGGTAATTGCCGACATTGCCGACATAATTGGCGACATTGCCGACGTAATTACCGACATTGCCGACGTAATTGCCGACGTAATTGCCGACATTAAAACTATCGGCAAATGACAAATATAGCTAGTCCTATTATTCACATTGTTAGTTCTTTTGTGCTGGTTGTCTACAGTCTATCTATCTGTACTATAGAAATATAAGTAGAATAAACCACTGCTGGCTATTTAGCATTTGAGTGCCTCGACCACGTAGAAATTGAACTTAGAAAACTTTGATAATTTGTGACACTTCCAATTTAGCTTTATTTTATTTTCCTTTTCAGAAATTGAACTTGAATATCCTATCTGCTATTCTGCTTTTTTGAAGAAGAGAACAAATTAACATGCATCTGACAGACGTAGATAGTGTAGATGAAGTGATAGCGGAGATGTACCCTGAAAATACTACTGCATTTGGAAATGCAACGTTCCCTGATTCTGTAGGGGTGAATTGGAACGAATGGACGAACAGACAAATAATTTTGGGTATTCTTCTTGGCATACTCACAATTGTCACGATTGTGAGCAACGCTATTGTGATTTTGATCTTTGCCACATCAAGACGCAAATTGGGTTCGCCCACACACCTGTTGCTCCTTAATATGGCCATATCTGATTTACTAGTTGGAATTGTTGTCATGCCTACATTGGCATCCTTAACAATTTTTAATTACAAGTGGATCTTCGGGGATTTCTACTGTATTGCTTGGGAATACGTGCATTTCTTGCTCTGCGCAGCGTCAACGCTGACCATTGTCGGAGTGTCCGTAGAAAGATACATTGGAGTCAAGTATCCCCTCAAAAGCAAAAAGATTATGACTAGAAAACGCATCATTATGTTTATGATCATCATTTGGGTTTCTGCTGCATTGCTGACAGCTATCCCATTATCCTACTGGCCTAAACGTATGAGTAAAAAACCACACATTTGCCTTGTTAACCTTCGAACGGAAATAATAATCTTTATGGCCACCTGTGTATACTGGATTCCAATTACTTTAACTATGTTATTCTACTATCTAATCTACAGGTAATTTTTTCAAAAATTTGCATTAAGATTTCAAGTTTAAATTTTTGCAATGCTTGATACAAGGATTGCATTTAATCATCTTCATATCAAAACCACGGTGTGATTTAATTACTAAACAGAAAAATCATGCATAATGTTCAATGAAATTTTGTACACAATGTTCAAAAATAATTCCTGTAATGGGGGTTCTTAATTATATTCAAAAATGGCATTTCAAAATGAATAACAATAATAACTATTGTTTCAACGACTATTGTGTATGCGTTTTCAGGAACGCCCTTAGATCGTTCCCACACTCTGAAGACAGCAGATACAAACTTCAGGGAGAGAAAAACGACAATGAAAACTTAACAGCGGAGAGGTTAAAACAGACTCGCTTAACCAAAAGTATCGTACGGATTACTGCCGTGATTATTTTATTTTATGGACCCGTGTTTGGAGCATTTGTCATAAAAGCCCTTGATTCGCCATACTTCACATTTCATATTCTTATGACCGTTGCATGGATAAGGTACAGTTGTAGTGCCATTAACCCATTCATGTATGCGCTGGCTGTTCCTGGATACAAGCAAGAGTTTAGAGAAAGGCTCTTTGGAGGTCGCAGAAGCGGATCAACATTAGAGTCCTCAGAAATATCACCTAATGCTACAACGAAAAGTCTGTTAAGACATCGACCAAAAACGGAAAATACACAACCAGGACCAAAGGTTGATGTATATTGTACTCAATGTGGAAATCTCACGACAAAGGATTTTTCCGACAATGACGGTGAGGGAAAGCTAAATAATTTGTACCTTGACTTCCTACTTTATTAATTAAAAGAAAAATTGTGTAATTTTATAAGTTTCTTAACGTTCTCCAGTAATTAACTAACTGTGGTTGTAGTTGTACTAAAATGTAAGGAAAAAAATAATTGGTGCAATTGCTAATTATAAAAGCATATTACCGTTTAACCACCGAAGGTATATTTAATTATCTTTTTAATTGTTTAGCTCGTTGTAACATCTGTGACAGAAAAGTATTGTGTTCATCATGGGTTTTACCTAAAGCGTGGGGGACACCAAGCTACTTCATGTGCCCCATATGTTCAACACTACGATTCTTTGATGGTACATAAATATACTGTACAATGGAATACATTTTATCAATAAAAAAAAAGAAATATCCACATCAATTTGACCAAAAACTCTATATTTACGTAAAAATGTAAACTAAAATAACATCCCTATTATTTTAACCTACCTTTCTGTTTTCAGGTACACGGGCATGTTTCTGTCGAAACTGCGGTCACAAATTTAAGCCTATAGAACAACAGCCACCTGCAACAAAATTAGCAGCACTTGCTAATCCACAGATACAGCCTTCGATAAATGTTTGTATTAAAGATCACTGTAATCAAATTAAACTTCGAACAAAAACAGATCGAATTGCAGAGATAAATACGACTTCCAATATTCCTCTTGTTCATATTTTGAAGGGGGACATGCAATCCAAATTACGAACTTCAGAGACTTCAGATTTAAGAAGGAATTTGAACGATGAGAAAGTGAATGGGATTCGAAGGCTAAGAGAAAGCGTGATTGGGACTCTGATGGAACGACGCAGTCGATTATCCAACGCATCTAATTCGACGAAAAATAACGATAAGGGTAAAGATGCTGATGCTGACTGGATGTGTATTCAAGAGCTGGAGGAAATTATTGCTCAACTTGAGTCTACTCTTAGCATTTCGAATGACTCAAATTACAAAGGAAATTTAAAATATTAAAATAGTTAATTATTTATTAATTCATGGTAATGATTTTAATTTAAAATTATTGAAATATTTTTGCTATCTTCTGACTTACTCAAAATGCAAACGTTGTTGGTTTTGTTGATCAATTTTAAATAATGAAATCGTTAAATTTATGTCTTAGTACATTACCACAACAATCGCACAAGTCCATGTTGTATTTAACTTTTTTTATTTATTTTAAATTTTAAATGATGATAGCCTTTTAAAATAATTTTAAGATAATTGCAACTGGTTAAAGGCTGGAAGGATTGAAGTTTAATAGGAAGGTGTTAAAAATGTGCAGGTAATCAATGAGAGTGAGGGAAGGTGACTGAGAGAGAATGAGAGGTATGTGGGAATGGACCAAGTCCAAATTGCTCTTATGTGTGGTGTGAATGTGCTTATGAGAAATCATGGACAAACCAAAAGAGTAGATCTTTGTGGTATTGTATTTATTCTCAATCAAGCAGAGTAACGTTCAGCAACAGAGTTACATTCGTTCTAATCACAGATTACAATCGACTTGTATTTATACCAAATTTTCTAGCATAGGTTTCAATGGCAGACAATGAAGAGAAGTGATGATTCAGAGTATATTAACATTAAATTACATAAATTATAAAAAGTCATTCGATAGGAATGTCACAGGAAATAAAAGTAGAACAACAGAGGATTAACTAACAGTAGTCAATGAGTAAAAGAAAAAGTTCACTTCATGAAATTTCATTCATACATTGCATCATTCATAAAATACAAGTCACTCAATACAACATAGTATGCAGCATGTACGTCAAAAGTATTAGTAAAATAACATGTAAATTCAACTTAACCTAAGCAAATGAGTACGCCAGTCTACAACCAAAATACTAAGAAGTACCTCACTCTACTGACCCACATTCCATTTTCCATTCATAAATAATGAGTAGGTGAGCGTACTGACAACAAAATATTAATAACAACACATATATACTATACATATAACTATATATCAACAAACATAAAAAGAATTTATATTCACCCAATTTCCCAGGGTGCCACCCAGGTAGCCACCCGATAGACTAATACATAGAATCTCAACCCCGGGACTTTACACTATTGTCCATTATTCCCCCCTTGAACTACCGTTCAAACCAAAGTGACAATACTATTTACAGGGAAATAAAGGTAATTGGTCAAAGACTTGATCCAAGCGTTAGATCTCTGCCACCGAAGTGACGTCGCCTTTGAGAAATTACCGAACTGGGTTTTACTTACACGAGAATTTGGAGAACACATAGCTTGGAGACTGGTCGTTGAAACTCTCCCGTTGCAGTCTTCACGGTCACAACCCGGACAAGCCCATCTGGTCCAACGGTGGTTCTGATGATTCTTCCGAGAACCCATTTTGCCGGAGGTGCGTTGTCTTCTTTGAGAAGGACGATGGTTCCAACCTGGACATTGTCCTCTGCAGTCAGCCATTTATTCCGTGGTTGGAGTCGTGACAAGAATTCAGTTGACCATCTCTTCCAGAAATGTTGAAACATCTGCTGAACGCGTTCCCATCGTGACAGTCGGTTTTCTTTGAGATGGGTCAGTCCCGGTTCAGCCAGAGCAGTCAAAGGTCTTCCGATGATGAAGTGTCCCGGTGTCAATGGCATCAGATCAGCAGGATCGCTGGACAGCTCAGTCATCGGTCGTGAGTTGAGGCAGGCTTCTATTTGGGTCATCAGGGTCATCATCTCTTCTTGGGTAAGTGTGGTGTCACCAACCACTCGGTGCAGATGATACTTCATCGATTTGACCCCAGATTCCCAGATTCCTCGGAAGTTCGGTGAGGCGGGTGGATTCAGGTGCCAAGTGATGGACTCCTTGGCCAGCTCCTCCTTCCACTTGTCATCGTCCAGGGTGTTCTGGACCAGTTGCAGGTCTTCCTTCAGGACTCGCTTGGCTCCGACAAAGTTCGTCCCGCAGTCACTGTACATGTCAGTCGGCTTCCCCCGTCTTGAGACGAACCGCCTGAATGCAGCAATGAAGGTGTCTGTCGTCATGTCCGAGACTAGTTCAAGGTGAATTGCCCGGGAGACCATACACACGAACAAGGCAATCCAGGTCTTGAACTTTTTCTGTCCCCTTCCTCTCCTTCCAGTCAACCAGAATGGGCCAGTGTAGTCGACACCCGTCCGCAGAAATGGAAACGCGGGTTGTACTCTGGCAGCAGGCAGCTCTCCCATCTTCTGACTGGCAAGTTGGGCCTGGAAGCGGCAGCACGTCACACAGCTCCGTACGAAGTGACGAGTCACATCTCGTCCAGCTAGGATCCAATACTTCTGCTGGATGGTCGTCAACAGGGCCTGTGGTCCAGCATGTAAACCTTCTTGATGGTAGTGGGCAATGATGAGCTTGGTGAAGAACCCTTTCTTCGGTAACACGATCGGGTGCTTGGCATCAGAGAAGAGTTCTGAATGCTGAAGGCGACCCTCAACTCGTATTAGCCCCTGGTCATCCACGAACGGACTCAATTTCTTCAGTTGACTCCCGGCAGTCAACTTGTTCTCTTGTGTCAGGGACCGGAAGTCATCTGGGAAGGCAGAGTGCTGTACAAGTCGCGTCCAAGTCATCAGGGCACGATCAATTTCTTCTTTTGTGACCATATGCGAACCTTGGTGGAGAATCACGGTGGTTTTCTTCCGTCTTGTCCAATCACGAACCCGGAGGCAGTACGACGTGATTCGGAGCAACTTCATCAGATTGGAGTATCGCTCCAGGAGGGAATCAGGTTCGTGTAGCATTACTTGATGGATGGCTACTGGAACCCTTTCTTCTTTTGGTGGGACAGCTATCTCCTCAGTGAGATTGGGCCAGTTGTCTTCTGGTCTGGACAACCATTCAGGGCCAGTCCACCACAGGTCATGGTCCGCCAAGGCATCTGGCGAAATTCCTCGGGATGCGCAGTCAGCAGGGTTGTCCATTGATCTTACGTGTCTCCAACTGCTACGGGGTAGAACGTCTTGGATCTCGGAAACCCTGTTCGCAACGAATGTCTTCCAGCGGTGAGGAGGTGAAGCCAACCAAGCGAGGACTATAGTAGAGTCAGTCCACCCAAGTGTAGCTTCTATGTGTAGTCCGAGAGCCTCCTGAATGCATTGGAGCAATCGAACGAGAAGTACAGATCCACACAGCTCCAGTCTGGCCAATGTAACGTTCTTCACAGGTGCCACCTTACTCTTCGCTGCCACCATACGAACCTGGATGTGGCCATCAGGATTTCTTGACCTCAGGAACACGACAGCTGCATAGGCGGATTCTGAGGCGTCACAGAATCCATGAAGTTGGTGGGTGGGACTTTCTTGACTGATGAACCTGGGGATGGCAACCCGTTCGACTTGGTTTAGTTGGTTGCGGTAACCGGTCCAGTCATCTTGTAAGTGTTGTGGGAGAGAATCGTCCCAGCCCAGATCTTCTTTCCACATCTTTTGCATAAACATCTTGGCGTTGATGGTCACAGGAGTCAACCATCCCAGAGGGTCGAAAACCTTGGCGATGTCCGACAGTACAGTTCGTTTCGTCGGTGTGACAGTGGGGGCATCGGCAACTTTGAACGAGAAGTGGTCTGCTGCAGGGTGCCACTGAAGTCCCAAGGTCTTCACCTTCTCGTCCTCTTCTATAGTGATGGTATGGGCTGAACCTCTCAAGTTCTCAGGGAGTGACATCAGGAGGGCCGTGGAGTTGGAGAACCATTTTCTCAATTCCATCCCCGCCAGTGACAGCAGCTCCAGCAATTCTTTCTGTCTGGCCAACCCTTCTTCTTCCGAAGCAGCTCCAGACATCAGGTCATCCACGTAAAAGTCTTTCATGACGGTTTTCTCGACATCGGGAAATCTTGCCTTTTCTGTCACCGCCAGTTGCTGCACACTCTTGATGGCCATGTACGGAGCAGATGCTGTTCCAAAGGTTGCCGTCAGCATTCGGTAATCTCTGATGGGGTCCTTGGGATCTTTTCGCCAAACGATACGTTGGAGATTTGCATCATCAGGATGGACTCGAACTTGCCTGTACATCTTGGTGATGTCAGCTGTAAACGCAATCTTGTGTGTCCGGAACCTGACCAGGATGGAGACAAGATCTTCTTGTAGCTTAGGACCCACCATCAGATTCCTATTCAACGAAGTTCCAGTGGATGAGACGGCAGACGCATCAAACACGACTCTGAACTTTGTTGTAGAGCTCGATTCATTGATGACCACATGATGTGGCATGTAGTATGTTGTGGCACCGTGGACTTCCTCCGCAGGTACCTTCTTCATGTGGTTGAGATGGAGATATTCATCTAAGACCTCATGGTACTGCTTCTTCAGCTTCGGGTTCCCCTCCAGTCTTCTCTCGACCGCCTTCATGCGCTTGATAGCCATCTGTCGAGAGTCTCCTAACGGGGCCGCATCCGGTTTCATCGGCAGGCGAAGTACGAATCGTCCTGTCGCATCTCGGGTGTGTGTTGCTGTGAAGTGCTCTTCACACGCCTTTTCTTCTGGAGTGAGGAATACTTTGCGTGGAATCTCCTCCAGCTCCCAGAATTTCTTCATCGTATCTTCCATGTCGCAGTGGACTAAGTGGGAGACCACGGCCTGCGGTTCCCCTTTTTTGATCAGTTTTCCTCCAAGTAGCCAACCCAGCTTTGATCGCAAAGCAGTTGGTGTCCCTGGTGGACCCGTTCGTTTCCCAGACAGGATCAGGTCGAAGTAGACGTCTGACCCCAACAGGATGTCAATCTTGCCCATCTCGTGGAAGTTGGGATCTGCCAGTTCCAGTCCTTGGATATGTTTCCACTCTTCTCGGTATACGGGGGAGGACGGCAGGTCTCGAGTAATCGTCTTCATCACTAGGCAGTCCACGTTGAAGACAGGGTTTTCTCTGTGACATGACGTGAATGCCAAGTCGACCATGTGGGTGGATGTCCCAGCGTCGCAGCCAGCCAAACCAGATAGTGGTACATGAATCTTCTGTCGACGAAGACCCAAACGTGTAGCGCAGCTGGTAGTGACAAAGCTTGTTTCTGCTCCGTTGTCCAACAGGGCTCGGCATACATGATATATGCCTTTGCTATCACGTACTCGGATGAGTGCTGTGGAAAGGAGTCCCTTGGTTCTTCTACTTGTAGCGAAGTGGGCGGCTGTGGGTGCCTCAGGCGGTGGCTGCTGCTGCTGCCTTGTGTCCACAGGCTTCCTTCTCTGCTCTTGCTTATGTAGGAGGGAGTGATGTTTCTCTGTGCATTGTTTGCAGTGGGAGCTCTGACATTCGGTGACCCTGTGACTCGTGCTTAAGCAGTTGAAGCATAACTGGCTCTTCCTGACGAGTGTCCATCGGTCGCCTAATCTCATTTCCTTGAATTTCTTGCACATGTAGAGTGGATGTTCTTCATTACAAGCCGGACAGCTGCTCTGGCTTGACCCATGGTGGACTGCTGCACCTTGTCTTCTTGTAGGTTCGTGACGCGTCTTCCCGCTGGATTTTGCCACTTCAGTCACCCTAGTTTGGTGGTCGATGAATTTGCAAAAGTCTCCAATGGATGGAAGTTCGTCTTTGTTGATTTTTCTTTCCCACTGCAGCCGAGACTCGGTGTCCAACTTCTTCGATACGAGATGTATGAGTTGGAGCTCGTACGCTGTTTCCCGGGGTGCATTGAGAATATCTACAGCGTGTATACATTCTCGCACCCGGTCACCCAACTTCTGCAGTGCGGATGGATTTTCGGCCGTGAGACTCGGAACAGCAAGTAGACGGTCTAGGGCAGCGTTCAGCAGCTCTCTCTTGTCTTCATATCTTGCTTTCAGGGTCGTCCACGCCTCCGTGTAGTTGTCATCGGAGATCTTGTACGGTTGTATTAGTGTAGCCGCTTCTCCTTTGACGGATGCCTTCAAGTACTGAAGTTTCTGAGCCCCACTCAACTTGTCATTCTGGTGGACTGCTGCCTGGAACAAGTCGTGGAACGTCAGCCAGTCTTGCCTGTTGCCATTGAACGAAGGGAGCTCCAATCGAGGAAGACGGATGTCTGTCGCTGCTGTTGTGCTGCCAGACGTGGATGGTGTTGCGGTTGAGCTCGGTGTTCGACTACCAGGATTCAATAGTTCTCGTATCTCGTCGATCTTCTCCCTTATGTCGATTATTCTTCCCTCCAATGACTCGTATTCGGGAACTTCTTCTTCAAATTCTTCGTCGTCGACTGCATTCTCACTGGCTTCATTGAGTAGCGTGGCTCTGAAGATTTCCAATTGTTCGAGTCGTTCTTGATTATGGGTTAAACTTCTCTCTGAGACTGGGTTGACATCATGAGAGTTTAACAAATTTTCAATGCGTGTTATGCTGGATTTCAACGCAGTTCTTCTTCGGTTGATGGCCTGCATGGTTTCTTGAATTCTTCAATCTAATCCAGTATCCCGGTAGTGGTTAGGTTAATTATCTCCGGACTCCAAGAGACGTCTGATAAATATCCGTATGCTCGAAGGACCAATGGTTAAAGGCTGGAAGGATTGAAGTTTAATAGGAAGGTGTTAAAAATGTGCAGGTAATCAATGAGAGTGAGGGAAGGTGACTGAGAGAGAATGAGAGGTATGTGGGAATGGACCAAGTCCAAATTGCTCTTATGTGTGGTGTGAATGTGCTTATGAGAAATCATGGACAAACCAAAAGAGTAGATCTTTGTGGTATTGTATTTATTCTCAATCAAGCAGAGTAACGTTCAGCAACAGAGTTACATTCGTTCTAATCACAGATTACAATCGATTTGTATTTATACCAAATTTTCTAGCATAGGTTTCAATGGCAGACAATGAAGAGAAGTGATGATTCAGAGTATATTAACATTAAATTACATAAATTATAAAAAGTCATTCGATAGGAATGTCACAGGAAATAAAAGTAGAACAACAGAGGATTAACTAACAGTAGTCAATGAGTAAAAGCAAAAGTTCACTTCATGAAATTTCATTCATACATTGCATCATTCATAAAATACAAGTCACTCAATACAACATAGTATGCAGCATGTACGTCAAAAGTATTAGTAAAATAACATGTAAATTCAACTTAACCTAAGCAAATGAGTACGCCAGTCTACAACCAAAATACTAAGAAGTACCTCACTCTACTGACCCACATTCCATTTTCCATTCATAAATAATGAGTAGGTGAGCGTACTGACAACAAAATATTAATAACAACACATATATACTATACATATAACTATATATCAACAAACATAAAAAGAATTTATATTCACCCAATTTCCCAGGGTGCCACCCAGGTAGCCACCCGATAGACTAATACATAGAATCTCAACCCCGGGACTTTACACTATTGTCCAGCAACGCTAAGCTAATTTAAGTATTCAAATAATTGATTTTAGTAAATGTAATTTATAAAGGGATTTAATAAGTAAAAATCCCTAATTGCTTTACTTCCTACTATATCACGATCAATATACCACTATACAACGGGAAGTTGTTGTGAGACTTGTATACAACATTCATAACATTAATAGCCTCAAGTTTGATTGGTGTTTGGCAAAGCAAAGTAAGGAAAACAGAATAAGGAAAAATGAAAAGTACAACTGTTTGCATTTTCAGCCCAGTTTTCCCTATTTTTATTACCATGTTATAGTATTAGTTACAGTGAAGTTGAATTATTATATTCAATTAATTTCATCTGGTGCGAATGCTTAATTATACAGCTATGTACTAACGGCTCTATACTTGTTTTCCTTTCTATCTTGCGTTGCGTTAAACTCTTGCATACATAAATGCATTATTTCTAATTGTAAAAGCATGAGCATACTTATCAAACTTTAGTTTAGTTCAAAGTAAAAATTTAATCCAGTTCAATCTAGTAACAATATGAAGGTTAGCATAATGTTGACAAAAATAGCCGAAAAGCATGCAATGTAACCGTTAATAATTATGCTAGAATAAATTGAAATTCCTATAATTCCAATAAATTTCAAGATGCTTTTGTCAAAATAGGAAACATTTAGAAAGCAATATATCATTATTAAACGATTTTGCCCATTAGTCAGTGCTTTTTGAAAGTGATATCACAATTAAAATCCTAAGGGACAAATCCTAAGGGACAAAGCAACGATACCGTCATCTAAAACAGTCAACTTTACAGAATTTGAACCTTCGATTCAAGACAAAATAGCTCCGCCACTTATTGTGCTCTGCGGTGTCATTTTATTAACGAAACAACGAAAACACAAGCTAAATTTTTTACTGTATTTTAGTTTGGTTTTTTATAATCTTACATTGGGGGCAGGTAATGGATTTTCCTTGATTCCTGTTTTTCGGTTTTTATTTTCTCATTCAGCAGCATAACTTAGTTTTTATACATATAATTTTAAGAAATGCCAGTCAAATATCGTTATTTTTATTCCTCAATGCAAAGATACGAATGAGGAAGCGACATTAAAACTATCGGCAAAATAACAAATATAGCTAGTCCTATTGTCCACAGTGACACCATATAAACTGAATATATTTGTGAAACGGCATTTACTGTTTTGTAAAAGATTCAAAGAGGTAATCAACTTTGTGCCTATAATAAGAATAAAAACTGTTAAATAATTTTAGAATTTGAGTGCCTCCATCACGTAGAAATTGAACTTTGCTAATTTGTGTCACTTCTTTAGTTTTATTTATGTTTTCAGAAATTGAACTTGAATATCCTGCTATTCTGGTTTTTTTGAAGAAAACAACAAATCCATATGAATCTGACAGAAGATGATAGTTTAGATGAAGCGGTAGCAATGATGCACTCCGAAAGTACAACTACAACTGAAAATACAACGTTCCCTGATTCTGCAGGGGTAAATTGGAACGAATGGACGAACAAACAGATAATTTTGGGTATTCTTCTTGGCATACTCATAATTGTCACGATTGTTAGCAACGGCGTTGTGATTTTCATCTTTGCCACATCGAGACGCAAACTGGGTTCGTCCACACACCTGTTGCTTCTTAATATGGCTTTATCCGACATACTAGTTGGAATTGTGGTCATGCCTACATTGGCATCCTTAACAATTTTTAATTTCAAGTGGATCTTTGGGGATTTCTACTGTATTGCATGGGAATATGTGCATTTCTTGCTCTGCGCAGCGTCAACGCTGACAATTGTCGGAGTGTCCGCAGAAAGATTCATTGGAGTCACGTATCCCCTCGAAAGCAAACAGATAATTAATAGAAAACGCATCATTGTGTTTATGATCATAATTTGGGTTTCTGCTGCATTGCTGACAGCCATTCCATTATACTACTGGCCTAAACGTATGAGTGGAAAACCCTACATTTGCCTTGTTAACCTTCGAACGGAATTAATCCTCTTTATGGCCACCTGTGTATACTGGATTCCAGTTTCTTTTACTATGTTATTCTACTATCTAATCTACAGGTAATTTTTTCAAACACTTACATTAAAGCTTCAAATTTAAATATTTTCAATGCTTAATACATAGATTGCACTAATCATCTTCATATAAAACCTATATAAAACCCCCCGGTGTGATTTAATTGCTAAACAGAAAAATCCTACATAATGCACAATGAAATTTTGTACATAATGTTGAAAAAAATACCTGTAATGAGACCGAGTTGAGAATTATATTTAAAAATGGCATTTCAAAATGAATCCCAAATAACTATTGTTTCAACGACCATTGTGTATGTGATTTCAGGACCGCCCGGAGACCATTCCCACGGGTCCGTACAGTAATGCGTAAGCGGATTAAAGGATTAAGTCCCTTTTTTACCAATTAGTCCCTAAAAGTAACACCTGAACGGCGATTGGTGAGAGGCATCCCAAAAATCATGAAATAAATAGAACAGTGTTGCCACTACTGGGTTGCGGACATGTTTCTTTGCTCACAAAAGTGTAGAAGTTATAAGGATATGAATACCTAGTGCGTTGAAGTACTTATTGATATTGATATTATAGTATGACCCTATGCACATTGCACATGTTACAAATATAAACAGTAATGTAAATGGTAAATTATCATGCCACACATATGTAAAATTCAAGTCAGTCTCAATTGCAATTATGGCTACCTATTTCAAATCGTGGACTACTTATATTCAATTTGATTAGTTAGAATCAATGATACATATCACCTATATTAAAAATAAAGATATAAAAATGTAAGAAATTTTCCTACTATCGCTTTTCAAACAAGTAGATATGTAGCATTGATTTTAGCTATCCGAATCGAAAGGTTCGAAGTATACAGCCATAACTGCAATTTAGTATTTTGGAGTTGACATACAAAAGTAAATCATGATTTACTTGAAAGTGATTTAAAAATGATTGAATAACTATTATATAAATTTACTAACAAGTAAGAAGTTACTTAATGTACTTTAACTGCAGTGGTAGACTAAAATGCAAAGAATTGTTTGCAGTATTCAGAATACTAATTTTTGTATAATTTGTGGCTGTACAGTGTAGGTACACTGTATACAACGCTTATTAACGAAATTATTTTTTATGATATTTAAAACATTAGACTGGTTAAATTATGCTTGTAGTTTACATACACAGAGTGACACAGTGACATGACATGTAGAAATTCCTTTATGTGAGTGCATACACTTTTTTAAACCATAAACGTAACGTAAAGTCGTAAACGTTAACGCTGGCAACACCGCAAGTACGGCTTACTTCAGTGCACGTGCATGAAGGGCTTGCTTCGCCTAAGAACAATAGAGGACTTAAACTAATCCGGATTATAGAAAGGGTATGCGGTCAGTTTTCGCATTACTGTTCAAGACCATTCCCACACTCTGATGACAGCAGGTTCAAACTTCAAGTAGGGATAAACGAAAATGAAACCTTAACAGCGGAGAGATTAAAACAAACTCGACTAACGAAAAGTATCGTACGGATTACTGGCGTGATTATATTATTTTATGGACCTGTGTTTGGAACATTTGTCATAAAAGCCCTTGATTCGCCATACTTCACATATTATGTTCTTACGGCCGTTGCATGGATAAGGTACAGTTGTAGTGCCATTAACCCATTCATGTATGCGTTAGCTGTTCCTGGATACAGGCAAGAGTTTAGAGAAAGGCTCTTTGGAGGTCGCAGAGGGGAATCAATGTTAGAGTCCTCAGAAATAGCACCCAATGCTACAACGAAAAGTCTTTTAAGACATCGACCAAAAACAGAAAATACACAACCAGGACCAAAAGTTGATGTATATTGCACTCAATGTGGAAATCTCATGACAAAGGATTTTTCCGATAATGATGGTGAGGGAAAGCTAAATAATTTGTACCTTTACTTCCTATAGTCCTATTTTACTATAGGTAGTTAAAGGAATTGTCTACTGTTGTAAGTTTCTTAACGTTCTCCGGAAATTAACTTTTGTGGTTGTAGTTGTAGAATTTAAGGAAAAATAATTGGTATAATTACTAATTATAAAAGTATATCACCGTTTAATTACTGAAGGTATAATTTTTTAATTGTTTAGCTCGTTGTAACATCTGTGACAGAAAAGTATTGTGTTCATCATGGGTTTTACCTAAAGCGTGGGGAACACCAAGCTACTTCATGTGCCCCATATGTTCAACACTACGATTCTTTGATGGTATAAATAAATAAATAAACTGTACAGTGGAATACATTTTATTAATGAAAACGTACGAAATATCCAAATGAGTACGACCATTGTTCTTCAATTTGGCCAAAAAAGTATTTGCATGAAAATGTAAGCTAAAATAACATAGTCCCTATTATTTTAACCTACCTTTCTGTTTGCAGGTACACGGGCATGTTTCTGTCGAAACTGCGGTCACAAATTTAAACCTCTAGAACAACAACCACCTGTAATAAAATTATCATCACTTGCTAATCCACAGATACAGCCTTCGATAAATGTTTGTATTAAAGATCACTGTAATCAAATTAAACTTCGAACAAAAACAGATCGAATTGCAGAGATAAATACGACTTCCAATATTCCTCTTGTTCATATTTTGAAGGGGGACATGCAACCCAAATTACGAACTTCAGAGACTTCAGATTTAAAAAGGAATTTGAACGATGAGAAAGTGAATGGGATTCGAAGGCTGAGAGAAAGTGTGATTGGGACACTAAGGGAACGACGCAGTCGATTATCCAACGCATCCAATTCGACGAAAAATAACGATTGGGGTAAAGATGCTGATGCTGATTGGATGTGTATTCAAGAGCTGTATGAAATTATTGCTCAACTTGAGTCCACTCTCAGCTTTTCGAATGACTCAAATTGCAAAGGAAATTTAAAATATTAAAATAGTTAATTATTTATTAATTCATGCTAATCATTTAATTTAAAATTATTGAAATGTATTTGCTGTCTTCTGAATTACTCAAAATACAAATACCAATCTGAAAATCTTGGATACTTGATTCAAGTTTCGAATTTCCAGATAGCGTTTTCATCCGCAAAAGACGGTAGACTAACCGCTTGTAAAAATTGGGTTTGTTGATCAATTTTAAACAATGAGCTCGGTACACTTTATAAATCTTAGTACATTACCACAACAATCGCACAAGTCCGTGTTGCATTTTGACTTTTTTTATTTATTTTAAATTTTAAATGATGATAGCCTTTTAAAATAATCTTAGGATAATTGCAACGCCAAGCTAATTTAAGAATTCAAATAATTAATTTTAGTAAATGTAATTTAGTATAACGGGATTTAGTAAGTAAAAATATAATAAAGTCCACAATTGCTTAACTGTAGTTCTACTATATCACTATTTGATATTCCATTATCATCTATCCTGTGCCTAAACACACCTTCTGCTTGCTATTATACATTACACAAGATTTAGTTAAGGGTTTCACTATTATTTAGGTACATAAGTAAATTGTAATTATGGCAAAAGAAACATTTACTATTCAGCAAAAGCATTGCGTATGCTAAGCAAGAATTCCATACTGCGAATTAAGGAAAAATTTAGAAAGTTATTATAACATTATAAACTCTTACTTTTTACGTTTTTACCCATTACTCAATGCTCTTTGAAGGTAATTAAATTAAAATCCTAACTAAAATCCTCATTAAATAAGAATGAATTACTTTCAGTTTCCTATCAGTTGATTATTTAAAATTAGGGGCACTGTGGTCAAGCAAAGAATACTGTCATCTAAAACAATCAAGCTTACAGAATTTGAATCTTTGATTCAGGACAAAATAATTTGCGTCAAAGAATTATTGTGCTCGCAGTGACATTTTATTAACGAGGCAATCAAAATAGACGCTAAAGTTTTTCACTATAATATTTTAATTTGGTTTTTTTGCAATCTTAATGTAACATATTTCCAAAGGCAGTTCAATTAGTTCAATATTCAGTATGAGCAGGTAACGGATTTTCCAGGATTTCTATTTTTCCGTTGTTATTTCCCCATTCGGTAGCGCCACTAGTTCTCTATTTTGAGAAACTGCCACAGTTAAATATCGTTATTTTTATTCCTCAGTGCAATATACGAATGCGGAAGCGACATTAAAACTATCGGCAAAATTACAAACTTAGCTTTAGTCTTATTGTCAACATTGGCAATACATAAACGGAATATATTTTGTAAAACGACATTTACTTTTCTTTTGCAACAGACTCAAAGAAATAACTCAATACTTTGTGCCCATAATAACTGCGTTAACTGATTCGGATTTTATTCAAGATGTTTCAGTAAATTACAATACATATATGTTAGTATACTTATGTGCTCGTATCTCCACTAGTTTATCTATCTGTACTACAAGAATACTGCTGGCTATTTATTACTTGAGTGAATTTGTTGCACTTCCAATTTAGATCTATTTATCTTTCAGAAATTGCACGTGGGTTTCATTTATGCCAATTCTGCTAATAATTGAAGAAGACAACAAATCCATATGAATCTGACAGAAGTTGATAGTGTAGTTGAAGAGGTAGCAATGATACACTCTGAAAATAAGACTACAACTGGAAATACAACGTTCTCGGATTCTGCATTGATCACTTACAACGAATTGACGAACAAGCAGATAATTTTGAGTATCGTGCTGGGCCTAATCACTATTGTTACCATTGTGAGCAACGGCCTTGTGATTTTCATCTTTGCCACATCGAGACGAAAATTGGGCTCCCCCACACACCTGTTACTTTTTAATATGACCGTATCTGATTTACTAGTAGGAATTGTGGTCATGCCTACTTTGGCTTCCGTTACAATTCTTGAGTTCAAGTGGATCTTCGGAGATTTGATTTGTATTACATCCGATTACGTCCATTTCTTGCTGTGCGGAGCCTCAATGATGTCCATTATCGGAGTGTCCATAGAAAGATACATTGGAGTGAAATTTCCCCTCAAAAACAAAAAAATAATGACTAGAAAACGCGTCATTATGTTTATGATCTCTATTTGGGTTTCTGCTGCAATGCTGACAGCCATTCCTTTAACTGTTTGGCCGAAGAATATGAGTGGAATAACCTACATTTGCCTTGTTAACCTTCGAACCGAATTAATAATCTTTATGGTCACTTGTGTTTACTGGATTCCAATTTCTTTTATTATGTTTTTCTACTATCTTATATACAGGTAATTTTTTTAAATTTACATAACGCTTGTTCATTTACATTTACATAAGTTCATAATTGAATTAATTTTACATAATGTTAAAAAATACTACTTTTGATGGGAATTATTGACTATATTTAAAAAAAAATGTAGTTCAAAAATAATCCCGAAGGACTATTATTGTAATTAACGACCATTTTGCGTGTGTTTTTAGGATCGCCATTAGCCCTATCCTACACTTTGATGATATCAGCTACAATCTTCAAGGAGGAGCAAGCATTTGCAACAAAGTTGGAAATGATACGAAAATGGAAAATGATGCCTTAACTGCAGAGAGATTAAAACATATTCGATTTACTAAAAGAATCGCGTGGATTACTGGCGTGATTATATTATTTTATGGACCTGTGTTTGTAGTCTACGTTGCAAAAGCCTTTGAGTTGCCACATTTGACATTTCATATTCGTATGACCGTTACATGGATACGGTATTGTTGTAGTGCCATTAACCCATTCATGTATGCCTTAGCTGTCCCTGGATACAGACAAGAGTTTAGAGAAAGATTATTTGGAGTTCGCAGAGGGGATTTAATATTAAAACCTTCAGAAATAACGTCAAATGCTACAACGACTGACGCTAATGAGGCGAAAAGCTATTTACGAACTCAACCAAAAATGGAACGTCCACAAATGGGGACACATATTGAGCAATATTGCACTCGATGTGGAAATCCGATAAAAAAATATTTTCCCAACAATGGTGGTGAGGGAATACCAATTAAATTTTACTTCCTAGTCCTATTTTATTAATTAAAGGAATTGTCTAATATTGTGAGTTTCTTAATGCTCTCCAAAAATTGACTTTTGCGGTTGTAGGTGTAGAATTTAAAGAAGCAAAATAATTTGTATAATTGCTAATTATAAAAGTATCATTGTAATAATCAAATTTTTCAAACAACAGATAGAAGTGCAGAAATAGATGTGACTTCCAATATTCCTCTTGTTCATATTGTGGAAAGGGAAATGCAATTCAAATTACGAACTTCAGAGCATTCAGATTTAATGGGGAATTTGAGCGATGTGGAATGCAAAGATAAAGTGAATGGGATTCAAAACCTCAGAGAAAGTGTGATGGGGACAGTGATGGATCGACGCAGCAGATTACTTTCCAACGTATTCAATTCTACACAAACCAATGATAGGTGTAAAGACGCTGATGACGACAGGACGTGTATTGAACTACTGGATGAAATTGTTGCTCAACTTGAATTAACATTTAGCTCTTTGAGGGACTCAAACTGCAATGGAAATTTAAAACATGGAAATAGATAATTATTTATTAACACATTGTGTCAATCAATTTAATTTAAAATTATTGAAATGTATTTGTTTTCATAAAACTTCTGACTAACTCAAATACGGTAATACAAATGCCCTTCTGAGAACCTTAGATGCCGCATTCAAGTTTCGAATTCCCATGAAGGTACCTCAAGGAGTTTATTCTGTCATATCGACGAGCCAAAGATTAACCATATTTGTAAAGATTGGTGTTATTGATCAATTTTAAACAATTAAAACGTTACA
The DNA here is from genome assembly GCA_020352615.2 of Yoshiicerus persimilis. Lineage (NCBI taxonomy): Eukaryota > Metazoa > Arthropoda > Collembola > Entomobryomorpha > Tomoceridae > Yoshiicerus > Yoshiicerus persimilis. Next base: position 74,811,249 of record CM036940.2, read on the forward strand.
ATTTGTGAATCTTAGTACATGATTACAATACTCACACAAGTCCATGTTGCATTTAACTTTTATTTATTTTAAATGATGACAACTTTTAGAAATAATTCCATAAGATAATTCAAAACAAACCTAATTTAAGAATTAATAAAATTAGTATTAGTTAATGTAATTCGTAATGGGATTAAGTAAGTAAAAATATATCAAAATACTTCTTTACACACAATTCTTTACTATCTATCATGTACCTAAACATTGTGTTACATGGAACGTTAAAAAATTTAACATTTGTCTTCGTGTGCTTTTGAAATAACAACTGTTGGTGAATTACATATTTATCCCTAATATTAAGTTAATGGTATGACAAATGAGTAAGGACATAAATGTTAGCAGTGTAGATTTGGAAATTTTAAAAAATGGGCCTACTTCAATACGTAAGTGACGCAGACCTCTAACCCATTTTCTCATCAAAAGGTCGCCATGACGGTGCCACTGCAAGGAAAACTCTTCGGACAAGTGCAGAATTCGAGCAGATGTATTAAATATAATAGTTTCTACCAAAAGACAAAATACATTTCCACCAGGAAACAAAATATAGTACGGCATCTCAAAAATACCGTATAACACAATGGTCGCAAAGCCAGAAATAACATGAACAACGAGAATGATTCCCAAAATAGTCGGTGCAATAATAAAAATTATCTGGTTAAAATATATGTTTACGAGGCGCATCATTGTAATTGTTTTACGCATTAGTGGTTTCAAATGTTCCAGTAGTTCAGGTTTCTTTGCAAAATATGAATTTCTATTGTCATTCGATAAAGCATGAGGGATGAACGTAGATACCAAAACCATCCAGTCTTTTGTCATGTTGACGTATGCCATACAAAGAATCAAGATGGCTAGTAATCCATACATCAAAAAAGCAGCATGCCAAAATGCAACCAAAAATAGCCCTAATTTTACGAATATATTTTCTAACAAATCCTTAGACAAAAATAAGTACCAAATGTAGTACAGAGGGCTGTCGTGGTGGTTAATAATAAATGCAGAAAAAATTAGAACACAAAGTAGTATTAAAGGTGTAAGTGAGCATAGAAAGATGCCAACGATGTCAAACCTCTCTTCTTCCTTCCATTGCGGAAACGTTTCTATAAAATTAAGGAAATACACATTTAAAAACAATGTTACATAGAAGTAGAGATTAATTTAAGATATATGTAAAATGGTAAAACAGTAAATAACAGTGAAGAAATTTATTGGTTAAAATCTTCATTGCAATTAATGTTTGAGAATACCTAAAAATGCTTTGGCCTTTCAAAAAATTCTTTTCCCGGAACAAAAATACATTTTTCTCCCTAAATATATTGTTTTACGCCTATGGTGTAAATATACTCATGTATGTTGAAGGTAAAAAGCTTTGTGAAAAAAATAAATTCATTCTCCCTCATTTATGTTCACTTTTCCCTTTGTGTACTCACATTTACTCTTTAGAAATACAGATACTAGGAACAAAAATTCCCCCTGGTTTATAGGCCAAATTTTTTTAATTATATTCCAAATACCCTGATGAATTATAGTCATTAGAGAGATAGAAGTATTATTTATTCTGGGGATAATTGTATTTTTCAGGGTCCACTAAATTGCAGCTTACTATATGAATGGCTCAGCAGAAAAATCCCTTATCTCGGTTACCATATAATTTTTGATTACGCTTTATTGAATTTTATATATTTGTCCGTCCAAGCTAAAGCGGGCTTATACCACTTTTAATTTCGGCTTGCCTGTCTGTCTGTCCGTCAGCTTTACTGACGACCGACGCTGTCAACATTTCACAGTATTGTTCGTGTGTAACTATTTCAATTTATACGGTATATGAAAACGGTGATAGCCAAATTATATTTAATAAAATCAAGCAACAAAAATGCATAAATTATCTTTAAATTCCATTAATAAAATCACTTTTCCAAAGATCTAAGGAACATTATTTTGGAGAGCGGCCCAAATTTTATTTTATTTGTTATATTTATATTTTTAAATTTATTTTCCTACCCCAAATGCCTGGGTTATTTTACTTTAAAAGTACTTGCTCGATGTAACGAAACCAGTAGGGTCTTATTTTTGCATTTGGGAGAATGGATGAAGTTGAGAAAATAATAACCTTCGACTATTAACAACTGTTGAAAATTAGACTTTAGTAAACATATTAGCTGCTATTTTCGAATATTTTGCCCTTAAAAATTATTCTTCTTTATTATTATTCTGATCAGGAAATAAATAACTAGGGATAATTAAACATTATTGTGAAAAATGCTTCGAAATTCACAATGATAAATTCAAAAAATGATGAAATCCGTCTGCAGAAATCATAACTTTTGAAAATAAGCACCGAAGAAGCTGATTTTAACCTAGTGTGTGAAATTTCATTTTTCTATTGTTAATACTTGACGCATTTCGTAATCCAGGTTAATCATTTGACAGGGTATTTTTGAAAATTATTGAAGTAATGGCGTTTCAAATTAATTGTAAAACATTTCAGTTTTACGTGCAAAAAGCTACAGGATATGAAATTCTTCAGAATATCAAAATTTTACGAAATTCAGACGACTACGGTAACGCGAACCAAATATTAAGTGCAGAAAATGAAATTCCTACCACCCTGGTAAAATCAATTTAGTCAGTTTTTTCAGTGTCTCATTCCAAAAGCTGTGGTTTCTGCTGACGGACTCCTGTTGTTTTGGGAGACAAATAATTATCTCAAATCCGGTTACGCTTCCCATTCATGGGAAGGGGTTAGCACCTTGTTAGCCGTATTCTCTATCAGCGGTGCGTTTGGAAGGGCTTCGTTGGTGGGGTAGTGGATAGTTTTTTATTAATTTTAATTGGCCATGGTTACTAAAGCAGTTTAAAAAACCACCCGCGAGATAAGGGATTTTTCTGCTGAGCCATTCATATGATATATTTGTATAGCTTTTTTACAAAGCAACACAGAAATAAATTCCTGTTATTAATAACTTATATATTAATAAGATAACATTAAAATTAAAGCAAAGTAAGTTTCTTACTTTCCAAAGCAGCATCGGCCTCGATGAATTTATTGACAACTGCTATAGCATATTTTAGTTGGATCAATACGCACGTAGGAAACGCAAGTCCGTAGAAGAGAAACATATTGCAGCAAATAAACATGATAATTTTCCGAACGTCAAAATCTGGGTCAGGACGAAATATATTTTTTAGCAATATTCCGGTGAATACTAGGCAGCCGAGAAAATAAGTAAATGTTACCAAAATTGAGTTATAAAGTTTCAACTTCGAGGCACTATATTTGAATCTCATTGTTTGCGTAGACCATTCCAAAGGGAAGAGCTGAAATATATCTAAAACCGTGCACAAGAGCTCCGCTGATTTTATTACTAATTTTGTAAGCATTCTGGAGAAAAAGTCAAAATTTTATATTCTTCGTTTTAAAACTTTTGTATGATAATTTACTGAAGAATGACAATGCACATTGGCGTTATTGGTTGCGTCGGTAGCTATTTAAGGAAGGTTTCCAGAACTGTTTATTCACAAGCGTCTAATTAATATTATTAGCCTTTAAAGTAAACAGTGCAGTCTACATACCATCGGTATATATTTATGAGTTTTAACTTGAAAATATTCATTGCCTTGAGCTTCTTTTGTTTCTGGGCCGGTTTAGCTACCAACTGCTCCTTTTATCCTCTGAGGTACTACGAAAATAGGAATAGCTTTTGAGGCTCTTTATTTTTTATTCTTGGGGCATAGGTCCGAAGTGACGCATGTTTGAGAAGAACCCACACTTAGTCCCTAGAATAGTTTGAAAGCTTCATCAAAATATTATAATGCGTTCGCGAGGTATTTAAACCATCACTAACTAACTAACGAACACAGACAACCCGAAAGTTCAAAACTACTGTACCATTTGTGTTTGTTATCGCTTGGGTTTATCGTTCAGAAAATATATTGAGGTATTAAGATTATAAGATTACATAATAAATCAATATTAAAATATATCACCTGAATAGCTGCAATAGGCATCCTTAGACATTTGACTTGCCTTTCACTTTATAATGAACAATTTTAGCAAGTGTCACGGCCGACCGACTAACTCCGATAGCTTTAGATCAACCGTGATATATTTCACACACAAAAGTCTTCGATGCTTTAGACAGTTTGGTATTTTGCTTAAATTTAGTTTTATTAAATCAATCAATAATAATCTGCCACAATACAGAATTATTCAAAGGAAATAACTAGTCAATTATGACAATCAATTAAAGAAAATACTGATCAAAATGCCTAATTCTCACAAAAATACTCGTCTACACTTGACGATGGGCAGCACGCGTCTCTACTCCACGCCGTCGTTCTACTTACTTCTTCCTCTCCTTTTCTCTCGAAGCTTCTACTCCTAAAGCTTGCTTTTTTCCATCCTTGGTTACTTTGCATATCTTGATGCCCCGGCCACATACTCCCCCCAGTGGCATTTCGCCAGAATTGTCCACTTCCGGTGTCACATCAAGGATGCATATCTTCGATAGGGGTCTTCTGTAGGTTCCACTACAAGTACGGACATCCACTACTCGAACTACTCCATCTTTCCCAGGATAAGTCTTCTCGATTATCCCACGAGGCCAACAATTCCTTGGCAGTCCTCCGTCCACGATAAACACTAGATCTCCTACCGCAGCATTTCGGGTATTCATGTCCCACTTAGTCCGGCGGGTTAAAGTTGGAAGATATTCCTTCACCCATCTGCTCCAAAATTGATCCGCCAGTCTCTGCGCGATTCTCCACTGCTTTCTGAGGCACAGGTCCGTATAAGAAAATTCTCCAGGAGCAGCAACAACACTCGAAGTTCCGATTAGGAAATTGTACGGAGTTAAGCTTTCCGTATCCTCTGGGTGGGCAGGCACATGAGTCAACGGTCGACTGTTCACCACACTTTCCGCTTCGGCCATCAGCGTTTGCAAAATCTCCTCCTTTGGTGCTCTCTCCTTCAGCGTAGCCTTCAGGGCCACCTTCACAGACTTCACAAGACGCTCCCAGACTCCCGCCATATGTGGCGCCGAAGGCGGGACGAAGTGCCACTCTACCCCACGGGGAGTCAACTCTTCTAACATCTTTTGTTGGTCCAATTCCATTACTGCTTTCCTCAGCTCAACATCTGCTCCACGGAAGTTGGTTCCGTTGTCCGAGAAAATTCTTTGTGGATTTCCTCGTCTGCACATCATCCGTCGGATTGCCATGATAGCAGAGTCTGTTGACAAGGAAGCAGCGATCTCCAAGTGCACCGCTCGCGTCTTAAGACAGGTGAACAGAACGCCATATCTTTTTTCTCTACGTCTTCCAATTGTCACTTCCATGGGCCCGAAGTAGTCCATTCCGGTTTCAGTGAATGGCCGCTCCGCTCTTGTCACTCTGAATGATGGTAAATCCCCCATGATTGGATTCACCGGAATTGCCTTTGCTATCTTGCACACCTGGCAATTCTTGCTCACAGTCCGCACTGACGTTCTCATGTTGATCCAAAACTTTTCAGCGAAATCACACTCTTGAATTTCCAAAGACAGCTTCTTGGAAACCTTCTTTCTGCAATTGTTCACGAAACGCAACACCCACGCAGTCACACGAATGAGTTTCGTCCACGACGATGTTTTCTCCAGGAGTGAAGGAAACAATGAGGTGGCTCTTGTCACAACAAACGCAAATTCTTGTTTCATTTCGCTCATATCATCATGAGGTGATGGTTCCAGATTTTTCTCCTGCGGCCACTCGGTTGACGCATATCTCAAAAACTCTGGCCCTCGATACCATCTGCTATGTGGAGAGAAATCCGGGTAGTCAGTGTCTCTAGTAGCCTCGTCGGATATGTTCAACTTTGTTGGCACCCATCTCCACTGGTTCACTTCCGATGTCTCCAGAATCTCGCCAATTCTGTGACTGACAAACGGTTTGTATAGTCTTGCATCAGACCGAATCCAGCACAGCACCGTTCTTGAATCCGTCCAATAATACACGTAGTCCACAGAAATGCTGAGTTCTGTCTTAATGGTCTCTACCAGTCGCGTAGCCATCACCGCCGCTTGTAGTTCCAGTCGAGGGATGGACATCGGCTTGACGGGAGACACTCTTGCTTTTGCCATCACTAGCGAGACATCGTACTTGTCTTCCACTTTGGTTCTGAAGTATGCCACTGCAGCAAAGGCTTGCTCGCTGGCATCACACATAACGTGAAGTTCCCTGCAGAAAGAGTCTTTCATTCTCAGACAGTAACTTAGTGGCACTTTCACTTTGGTAATATTTTGCAAGTTCTCCAGCCATTTCATCCACTTCACATTTAGGCTGTCCGGCAGTTCGTCGTCCCACCCTATTCCCATTTTCCAAACCTCCTGCAACAGAATCTTGGCCTTCACAGTAAAATGGGAGACGAATCCCAAAGGGTCGAAGAGAGAACTCACCAGGCTTAGCACTTCACGCTTGGTAGGAATTTTCTTTCCAGTTATTATTTCTTCCTTAATTTTTGGGAACCGTACTGCAAACTTGAGTACGTCTTCATTGGGATCCCAAAGCAATCCAAGCACTCTCTCCGCGGGTATTTCGGAATTGGCTTCAAACTCCTTCACATTACTTTTGCATTCCTCTACATCTGCTTGGATTTTCTCCAACACTACACGGGAGCTGCAACACCAGCCAGTTATCCGGAATCCTCCTCTTTTGTGGATATCGGTTACTTCTTTGATGGGTTTGATAGCCTCTTCCTCACTGCTCACACTGTCCAGGTAGTCATCGACGTAATGTCGATTGGCGATTGCATCGACGGCCCTTGGGAACTCCTCTTGAAACGCCATTGCATTCTTGTTCTTCACTTCTTGTGCAAGTGACGGCGAACCGGCAGCCTTGAATGTCATGACGTTCATTTGCATTACATCTGGATATCGGTCTCTGTCGCGTCCTCTCCACAAGAATCTCTGGGAAGGTAAGTCATCTTTTCTCACGCGCACTTGATGGAACATTTCTGCAATGTCAGCAGAAATTCCAATTTTCTCTTCCCGGAATTTAAGAAGCACACCTACCAGAGAACTCAGCACATCAGGTCCAATCATCAGCACATCGTTGAGGCTCGTTCCGTTGCTTTTGGCCGCAGCATCAAACACAAGTCTTATTTTTATTTATTTATTTATTCATTCTGATGATGTGACCGTAGTCTTTACATCGTAAACATAATGTGTTACAACATTATTATAATTGCTGGAGTTGGACTGAGGCAGGTACGGGTAGTCAATTTTTGAGATTGATAGAAAATAAACCACAATTTACTTGGTATATAAGAAACTTTTCACAGATATAATACTAATACAAGGCTATTTGTTTCATTCTAACAAACAATGTTAAATGAGGTGATCAGTCTCAACACTTATATAAGTAATACGTATCAGGAATTATCTCTGTAATACGAAGCTGCAGTATAAAAAATTGCAAATTCATTTTTACATTCGCAGTAAATCAGATTGAGAATTTTTCATTAATACCATTGCAGGAATTTTGACACATTAAAATCATTGATGACATTTTTAACATTACAATAATTTCTACACATTAAAATCTTTGAAGTTATTTTTATCATTGCATTAATTTCGATACATTAAGCATTTTGACTACATTTTCACCATACAGTATTTTCGACCCATTAAGATCATTAATGACATTTTTACCATTTAAGTAATTTTTATACATTAAACTCTATGAGAATTTTTAACATTACAGCAAATTTCCAAAATTTTTGACATTATTTGATGACATTATTGAGACTGTTTATATGCATTAAACTCCTTACGCTTTACTCTTTACTCTAAATCATGATGCAGATAGGTATATAATATGTTATTGTCATATATTTCATCACATAAAGACAAAGTCTGGAAGGAAAGAGTTTGTAACAAAATAAATTTTGTCGAAAGATGGGCCAGACTGGTTACTGGTACTTTATTTTACATTTGAACTGTTAAATTCAATTAACTTGAATTTGTTTTCAAAAAACCTTAAAAAGGAAGGTAAGCAATCAGATTGGTTACTGACACTGTTTTACATGAGACCCGACCCCATATTGCTCTCACAACCTTAAGGAGGTGCTAAAAGTAATAAGTTTGGAAAATGAAAATTGAGAATTTGTATACACAGAATAAAGGTAGAATTATAGCACAGAACGTACTGAAGATCAGAATTGTGATATGACATAATACAATTTGAATGAATAACCTTTCAAATTAACAAGATTTACAAAATTTATCCTTAAATTTAACGTCGGTATTTCTGTAAATTATTATTTTCATTGGAACCTGTGGCATAGTTACTTATTTATTTAACTTACGAGTTTCCTTCTTTCACACGGTTGAGATTTGCGGTGTCAGCGTTTTTCATACGCCTTTGACAATGATTGTGATAGTATCCTGGCTTGTATTACAGAAACGATTATTTAGTCTGGAACTTCAGTGGATTTTTCTCTTCAGCACTCTCTTCACTCGTGATTTTATACTTGATACTTGTTTATGTTGCAGAATATTGAGTTCACACATTTCCACTTCAAGATAAAATATAATACTTGACTAATTTAGAAATGAAATTTTACGAAATTTTGATTTTCTAGCCAAATTAAATATGGTACATATTTCAATTAAAGCTAGAACTGTTACTTGTTCAATTAGAATTAAAATGATATAAATATCAAATACAGGATTGCCTAATGTCTCTTAAAATAATTAAATAACTTACAGACTACTCAGACAGATATGTGTACTACGCCATTGCCTCAGTCCAACTCGCCAAACACAAGTCTTGGTTTTGGCTTATTTGGGTTCACTGCTCCAAAATGGGGTAAGTACCAAGTTTTTGGGAAATACTCCGTCAGCTCAATGTCTTTCACTTTAGTCACATAACCTTTTTTCACATCGTCACATCGTCTATCTTGTCGCAGTACCACTGGGCATACTCGGGGCACTTATCCATTCTTTTCTCGGTGCTCAGGAGTCGCTTCATTGCAGCACTTTTACTTTCGTTTAGCGACAAGTCATCCTGTCTCCACAGAAGTCCAGTCTCCCATCTGTCATCAACTCTCTTGATAGTAGAGTCCATGATTTCTCGGGCACGGATATCTTCTTGAGATCTGGGGGTAGCACACTTTAGGTTGACTCCGAAACTTTCAGTCTTCATAAAGTCTTTCACTAATTGGTGAAGTCTATCATCACTTTCACTGTTTCTGCAGTAGGTATGCAGTATGAACTCCTTGTCCACTCTTCCTTTCATCTGGGCTGCATTGCCTTGTACACACCAACCGAGTTTCGTTCTTGTTAGGGCAGGAACGTTTCCTTTTCCAACGACAACTTCACGCGACAAGATGAGGTGACCGTTGTCCTGTCCAATTATGATGGTCGGCTTCACGTTTCTCAGCGAAGGAATTTCCACTGCTCCTAAATGCTTCCACTTAGCTTTTAACTTTTCCATGTCCACAGATTGAGTCAGCAGCTCCATGTTGTCGATCACTCTGACGTTGTCCATTCGGTAATATTCATTTTCTTTTCCCCCACAAATTTCCAGTGACACTTTTCTGGAATTGAACTCATTGTTTTCTGTGGGACACAACCAATTTAGCTCAAAGGAACTCATGGGACCTTGGAGTTTTAATTTCCTAGATACATTACTGTCCAGGAGTGTAACACTAGCTGCTGGATCCAATAAGGCAAACGTTTTGAGTACACCTGCAGGTCCTCTCAGAAGGATTGGCACAATTCCCAATAAAACTTTTGAAGTTATGACTTGCGAAAAGCTGGTCATCGCCACATCTGGTTTCCTTTCACTTGTTTCGCTCGGCACATCTGGTTTCTTTTCAGATTTTTCGCTCGATGTCCGCGGTGGATAGTGCAGCAGAGCATTGTGTCTTAATTTGCACCCGTCCTTTTGACATGTTGCATCACTCAAACACTTCGATAAATTATGTCCAGAATTAAGGCATAAAAAACAAAGTCTCTTTTCCTTAACAAAGGCACATCGAGATTTGACATCAAGTTTTCCAAAGCTTCGGCACTCACTCAATGAATGACTATTTCGATTGCAGTAAAGGCATGACTTACTACTGGAGACATCTGCTTCTTTCTCCACGGCAGCAAACACATTTTCCTTCCGTTTCTGATTTTTCCTCTCGTCATTTTTAGTTGAAGCTTTTGAGAAAGTAGCCAGATATCCCGCTCGCTTTGACACAGTTGACATCCACTCAGACAGGTCAGCCAGAGTTGTCGACTCCTTTTGCACACATATGTTGCTCCATTCAAACTTCAGGTTTGTGGGCAGCTTTTCCACAATGTCCTCCATCAGCTGAGGGTTTTTCATGTGTCCGTCCTCCTTCAGGTGATTCATTGTAGTCACCAAGTTGATAATCGCACAGGAATACTCAATCAGAGTTTCTGGTTTATCCTCCTTGGGGGCACCAATTTTCTTCACTTTTTCAATCAATGATTTTACTATTTTTGACGGCTTACCGAACATTTCTTCGAGCGTTTTTAGGATTTGCTCTACATTTTCAGGAACTGACAGTAGAGGCTGCACAATTTCTTTTGCTCGTCCCTTCAGACAATTCTGCAGGCGGGCAAGATTTTCGTCACTTGTGAAACTGCATGTTTCAGTTGTTCTCCGGTAGGCACTGATGAACATGGGCCACTCCTCATATTCACCATTGAATATCGGTAAATCTTTCGCTAGGGATTGTCTTGCAACGAATTTCTTCATTTCGACTCCTCCCCCCGTATTGGCACTAGTTTGGTTTTGAATTAGCTGGCTGATTGCTTGAGCTAATTGCTTCACTGGACCACTAGCCGTTGGCAGTGGTTGACTTGGCACGCTTATGTCAACTGGACTCACGTCAGCGGTGTTCACTTGATTTACCGGGTCACAATTATTTGCCCAGTTTTGAATCTCAGCATTATTGTTTACGATTTCGCAATCCTGTTCACCTAGGTCTTGTGAATCGTCACTCTCCTCTTCGATGATGGCTCTGTCCAAAGCTAACTTCTTTTGGATGAGATCCTTCTTTCTCGCTATTTTTTTCTTTTTCAGCTCCAGCTCGTCTTCTTCATCAAGTAACTTAGCAAGCTCCGCCGCAGCTTCCATCTCCGCTGTCAACTGCTTCTTTTTGCTACTGGAACTAGACTTCGTAGTTTTCTTACTTTTTCTGGTTGCCGAAGGCGAAGTTGAAGAACTTCCTTCTGCTTCCACACTTTCACGAGATGTAACTGGGGCAGGTGTTGCTGGTGTCTGATAGCCTCGTAGGTAACTCAGCCATCCTCTCTTTGGGGTTTTCTCCAGCAGACCGAACTCCGGATTCTCTTTTAACAAACGTCTGCTTTGTCTTGGGGCATCTCCCGACTCTTCTTCACTTCCGGACATGATGGCTCAAACAGATCGTTTATCACACGTCACTTAGTTTTGTACTCACTGTACGTTAGCTTTTTATTTTTTGTCGTTGTTGTTGGTTAACTTCAACAATCAACAGACCACTCACTCGTCACTGTTCGTCCACAGAACTGTTCATCCGGCTCGAAGGACCAATGTCACGGCCGACCGACTCACTCCGATAGCTTTAGATCAACCGTGATATATTTCACACACAAAAGTCTTCGATGCTTTAGACAGTTTGGTATTTTGCTTAAATTTAGTTTTATTAAATCAATCAATAATAATCTGCCACAATACAGAATTATTCAAAGGAAATAACTAGTCAATTATGACAATCAATTAAAGAAAATACTGATCAAAATGCCTAATTCTCACAAAAATACTCGTCTACACTTGACGATGGGCAGCACGCGTCTCTACTCCACGCCGTCGTTCTACTTACTTCTTCCTCTCCTTTTCTCTCGAAGCTTCTACTCCTAAAGCTTGCTTTTTTCCATCCTTGGTTACTTTGCATATCTTGATGCCCCGGCCACAGCAAGATTTTGATTACAATAATTGTGGACTCGAAAATTTAACACTTAGTAAAAGTTATGAAAAAATACACGTAAGAAAATATTGTGAGTGCTTAAGAGGGAATTTAAACTTGGTTTTCTTTGCAATAGAGTAATTCTTACTTTATTCTTGGCAAACAAACAAACGAATATATTATTATAAATATCAATAGTAGTGACGCTCTTCTGAAAGGTAACTGCTTCAAATACATCCAAGCAAAGAATATTGATACTTCGATACTGGAGAATGAAAGTTTTGCAATATTGATTAGCTTAATGTCATATTTTATAAATACCATATCCACGAGTTAACATAGGCATTGAACTTATTTAGGGACGTGTTCACATTTCTATCTCAACTACAAAAAGGAAAGAACTACCAAGGCTAATGGTATTACCTGGCTCATGGTAAACATATTTACACATAATAAGCTTAGGTATACCAGGTATTCTTAGCAGATTAAACTGGCAAATGATGATATAGACAACATTACGACTTGAAAGCAAATTCTTAATTCTGTGATATACCTATATATTTTGTTGATTAAAGTCAGAATCATGACATGTAAGCTTAAATATTTTACAGTTACAATACACTTTTCATATCTCTGAATGTGTATTTTTGTGTTAGGTCGTAGAGGCTTTTAAATATAAACATTTAATGAAATATATTCCGGGGTATTGTATTTAGATGCAAGATAGTTTTCACCTGTTTTTACTACATGTGGTTCTGTTAGCTTATTTTATATTTGAATGATCTAGCTTTTGCACACTTTGACAACATATTATTGTATTTTCAACTTTTAGAAAATACAAAATTTCATTTAGTATAAATACAACTTTTTGTATAGGAAACAATTTTGCAAAGCTTACTGTTTAGGATTATTTGTTCAAATATTGTTATAGTGCATAAATATAATTTATGGAATCCAGAGAAAACAAGTTACATAGTCTGTCTTTTGGCTTATCGTTATCCTCCTAAAGGAAATATTCATAAAAAATGTTATCACCAGAAGTAAAACATTAAATGAAGGTATACCTATACTACAGAAAATATTTTTGTGTCCCCAGAGTCTTTCCCAGTTTTCAATCCAATTTACCCTTTTAAAATGTATATAATTATAATTACTTAATTACTAATTAATTAATTAATTAATTATTTATTTATACATCATAAACATTATACAGTATAGTCGTGATACAATGATTTCACGATTTATTGATATGTTAGCGGCAATAAGCCAAATTAGGCATTAAGGAAAATGCCTAGGCATTTAGCTAAATGGCTGAAGAAAGCCCGGCTATTTTCATTTAGCCGAGGCATTTAGGAAAATGCCGAGGCATTTAGGAAAATGCCGAGGCATTTAGGAAAATGCCGAGGCATTTAGGAAAATGCCGGGGCATTTCCTTAAATGCCTAAACTTCACTCGGCATTAAGCAAAATGTTTTTGCTTATTGCCGGGTAATCATCTTTACTTTACTTAATGACTGAATTTTACCAGGCAGAAAGGAAAATGCCTCACGTCACATTTATGCTATAACAGTGTGTTAAATAAGTCAGAAAAGAAAATGTGAGTCCACTGTGGTATCGGTATCCAACCTTTTGTGCTAATGTACAGATATGCAGAAGTAAAGTGTTCAGCAAGGTACTTGTACTTGTAGTTTTTTAGCTGTCAGTCGTCATTAGCGAACACAAGTTAAGACATGAATGGTACAAAAGCCAGTTTGACGAATAAAAATGCCTGATAAAATAAAGGTTCCCGGCTATAAGATTTACATTGTGACCTTTACTATCATAGTTAAATCTAAAAACACTGGAAGTATGAAATGTTAATAATAATAAAAGTTCATGACTTTTCCTCCTATGTCGAAAAATGTTGCGTCGCAATTATCACTTTCTGCCATTTTCCCATACTTTTTTTCTAACTGAGCCTAAAAATACGAATTTGCTCTATTCTGAAAGCCAAGTATATCACCTATGAAGGAATTTTTTTAATGATTTTCCACCTCGATTTAGAGATAATTGTACTTTGGGCGGAAAGTTATTTGTAGCTGTATGCCACGACTTTAAAAACCTATTACCATTTTAAAAATACTGAGACAACAAATTACTTTTTAGCATATAATTGATGTATTAAACTTGGTTACTTATTCAACACATTGTTTTATAGCACAAATGTGAGGCATTTTCCTTTTTGCCTGGTAAATTTCAGTCATTAAGTAAAGTAAAGATGATTACCCGGCAATAAGCAAAAACATTTTGCTTAATGCCGAGTGAAGTTTAGGCATTTAAGGAAATGCCTAGACATTTTCCTAAATGCCTCGGCTAAATGAAAATAGCCGTGCTTTCTTCAGGCATTTAGCTAAATCCCTAGGCATTTTCCTTAATGCCTAATTTGGCTTATTGCCGCTAACAGATACATTACAAATTATATGATTAAACTATTCTAATATTGGTACGGTTTTACAGTATTCTTCTGCATTCTGCACTAACAACTAACGGTGCCTGAATTACATAGGCCGTTATTTAATCATTCCATGCTTAATGGAATCAGCAGGAAAGGGAAAGTCTAAGTACTTGTGAAAGTCGCAGGCGTGAATTATGTAGAGTAATGAAACTAGCAGCAAATTATTTAAATTAGCAAGCATTTGTCAATGCATCTTTAATCATAATCAGTCATTGAAGTATTCTACAGTTCAATATTCCTGCTAATTTAAATAATTTACTGCTAATTTCATTAGTCTGCATAATTCCCCCTGCGACTTTCCCAAGTACGTAGACTTTCGCTTTCCTGCTGATTCCATTAATTTGCATGGACGTTTTAAATATCAGCCAATTACATATTTATACCTAAAATTAAGTTAATTGTATGGCAAATGAGTAAAGACATAAAGGTTAACAGTGTAGATTTGGAAATTATAAAAAATGGCCCTACTTCAATACGCAGACGCAGACCTCTAATCCATTTTCTCATGAAAAGGTCGCCATGACGGTGCCACTGCAAGGAAAACTCTTCGGACAAATGCAGAATTCGAGCAGATGATTCAAATAAAATAATTTCCATTAAAAGGTAAAATATATGTCCAGCAGGGAACAAAATATAGTATGGCATCTCAAAAACATCGTATAGCATAATAGTTGCGAAGCCAGCAATAACATGAACAACGAGATTGATTCCTATTATAGCCGGTGTAATAAAAAAGATTATCTGATTATAATATATGTTGACGAGGCGCATTATTGTGATTGTTTTACGAATATGTGGCTTCAAATGTTGCAGTAGTTCAGGTTTCGTTGCAAAATACATATTTCTATTGTCATTCGATAAAACATGAGTCATGAACGTAGACGCAAAAATCATCCAGTCTTTTGTCAGATTTATGTATGATATAGATAGAATCAAGATGGCTAGCAAACCATACATCACAAAAGCTGCTTGCCATAATGCAGCCAAAAATAGTATTAATTTTACAAATATATTTTGCAGCAAATCCCTAGGCAAAAATAAGTGCCAAATGTAAGGCAGGGGACTATCATCGTGATTGACAATAAATGTAGCAAAAATCGGAACAGCAAGTGGTATTCCAAATGAAAGTGAACAAAGAAAAATGCCTTCGATGTCAAACTTCTCTTCTTCCTTCCATTGGGGAAATGTTTCTATAAAATTAAGGAAATGCATAGTTACTTATTTAGTACATGACTTACGGCAATATATAACATTTTAAAAATATGACGATGACAAAATGTATTTTTGGAAGCGTAAAAGACGGTAAAACTGTAAATAGGAGAGCATTTGCCAGTTTTACTAAGTTGCAATTATTGCTTCATGTGAGACTACAACCATACAGGCGAGTATCTAAAATTTTTAGCTATTCCTTGAAAGCTGAAGTAGAAAAACTAAGGCTGCCTGACTTTTTAGTTCAACTCCCTGAATTACATTACAAACAACCTGGTTAGAATGATTACTATTATCGTTCACAAAAATTCAACAAAGCATTCTAAAGACATTTTAACCATGTTTTTGTGAGTATATTTAAGTCCAAGGAAATATACTCAGTGAGGAAAATATTTTTATGTCAGAAAATTGAGCTTATTCATGGCCTAATGAATGGCAGCCTTTCATATTTAATAGCTTCTTTATAAAGCAATTGAAGTAATGGAAGAAGAAGTATCACTTGTGGGAATATCAACATATTTGGAGGGGTCATCCAAGAATTTTGTAGTACGAAATTATTTCTCCGTATTCTAAATGGACCTATACTCACTATTATGACGCTTTCGTCAATTGGGACTAAATAGTTTGCCATTTCGTTTTCATTAAGCAAATCTCTCGATTTGAACGTAATTAGGCTCCTTAGATTCACAAAATCATTCTCTATGGGTGAGAATAATTGCTTGTTAGTCAATGGGTGTCGATGCACAAAAATCAGATTGGGTATACATTATGAAGAATCTGGTTCTTATGCATAAAATTGAGGTTTTGTAGGAATGCCTATTTATCAAATGTCATAAGTCAGTTTGGACTCCAAAGTGAGCCAAGGCACTAACAACAGTTCGGGCCACGTAAATAAATCATATTTTGGTGGTTGGGAACATAGAAAGACGGAAAAATCCAGCAAGGTTCAAGGGGCCATAAATATTGTACATAAAAAATGCTATAATTATTCATAAAAGTCAAATTTTGAAGGTGAAGACGATCTTTGCGCCAAAATGGGACATTGTTCCACTTGACAAAATGACCAATTGTTCCATTTTGGCCCAATATAATGTATACCCAATCTGATTTTTGTGAATCGACACCTATTGACTAACAAGCAATTATTCTCACCCATAGAGAATGATTTTGTGAATCTAAGGAGCCTAATTACGCTCCAATCGATGGATATTTAATCCCAATTGACGGTAAAATGGTAAGTATAGGTGTATTATGACCGACAAACATACTACAAAATCGTTGGGTGACCCCTCCAAACGATGTTTATATTTCCGAAATTGCTAGTTTTTCTTTCCCTACCTTCAATTGCTGTTATTAATACATTATGCAGTACTTTAATATGATAACAAATTAAGTTGCTTACTTTCCAAAGCAGCGTCGACCTGGATGAATTTATTGATGACTGTTGTAGCATATTTCATTTGGATCAATATGAACATAGAAAGCGTAAATCCTAAGAAGAGAAACATATCGCAGCAAATAAACATGATAATTTTTCGAACGTCAAAATCTGGGTCTGGCCGAAATATATTTTTTAGCAATATTCCGGAGAAAGCTAGGCAGCCGAGAAAATAAATACATGCTATAGATATTGCGTTAAAAAGTTTCAACTTGGAATCACTATACTTGAATTTCATTGCTTGGGTAGACCATTCCAATGGGAAGAGCTGAAATATATCCAAAGCCGTGCACAAGAGCTCCATTGATTTTATTGACAATTTTTTAATCATTTTGGAGGAAAGGTCAAAATTTTATATCGTTCTAAGTACTAATACTTTTGCGTTACAAACCACTGAAGAGTTCCAATGCCAATGAGACTAGGATTTTAGTGTGACCTGAAGTGTATAGCTGCCCTAGTAGTCTATTTAAAGTAACGACCGGAATTGTTTGCTTGCAGGGGGATTCAATTGATGTTATCATTTAAGTTAAATGTTGTAGTCTACATCTTCGGTATATATTTATGAGTTTCAGCCTAAAAATATTTACTGCCTTCAGCTTCTACAGGTAGACAATAACTTCATACATTTATCCTCCGAGGTACTAGGTGCATAGAAAATAAAAATAGCATTAGTTTTTATAAGTATGGAAATCATGATACCGATAGTTAGAACTATTTTTGTCGTTACAAGCAATTCCAATTCAAAGAAGGCATAACATTGCCAACTAAGTTATATTATCATTCCGCGACTGGGTTTAGCAAAACTCCTTTCCACTGTAAATTCCTACTTCGATGTATTGCTTTTCTTGAAAATTACATTAATATGGATTATTATGGGATTTAATTAATTTATTATGTTTATATGGTGGATAATATTACCTTCCTTCTCATTTTGTTTTTCTCAACTCAATAGAGTTTTGTTAATTAAACTTAAGGCTATTGTCATGCAAACTATGTAGCCGTCTCATAATACTCTCGTGTTATAAAAGAAACCATTAAAACAATTAGTCTGTTTTCATTAACAAGAAATTTCTCGACTTACATTTGCTTAAATAATTACAAGTTATTTAAAATGAATTCTTAGCGATGTAACTTCATACTGTAAATACTTTGCATGTTGTCCTACGTTCGTATACGTTGCATTTGTTTGGATTATGAAAACTTTGCCATTTTTATCTTAAATTCAATTTTTTTTACATTTTATGTTAAAATGTAAAAATAGAATAACGAAATACTTCACCAATTCTTGTTGCTTAATTTCAGTAATAACTTTGAAGGACTAAAAGCAAATTTCACCGTGACATTTCTCTTGTATTTCATTTTATTATTACAAATTCCTTATAGAAAAATTAGACTAGTAATGTTTCTGTTAATTAATATTGGATGTAAAGATCTACTATTACTACTGTTGCAATATTACCTGCCTTTGTAGCTATTGGCTTTGAGCATCCAAAAATGTTCTTGTCTTAGAATAAGAATTGACATTCCTCATTCAGATAACATAATTAAGTCCAAAGACTTTTTAAGCATAAACCATTACCAAAGTGGACTACCTGAGTAATTGCACTACGCACTTGATATTTGACTTGGTTTTCACTTCTTTTCTTATTCATATTCACAATTCTTAGCAAGATTTTAATTGTCTGGCAGGAAATGGAAAAGATAACGCCGTTTTTAACTGTTATGAAACATGTCATACATGTATGTGAACATTGTGATTTTTAGAAAATGAATTCTATCCGAAACTTATAATATTATAAATACAAATGATGGTGGCGTTGTTCTGAAGAGTAGCTGCTACAAATCCATCTAAGAAAACAATACTGATACGTTAATATTGAGAATGAAAGAATGACCATTGATTATTTTAATATCATTTCCAAGAGTTAGCTATGGACTTACGTAGGGACGTGTTCACATTTTTATCACAAGTAAGAAAGTTTAGAACCCCAAATTTTAATGGTATTAACTGTTCAGGGTAAACATATATTTAGCATAGTACACCCAGTATATTATTCTTGCTAGATTGCTATAAGCAGGCATTATGATTGTGTAAACAATGTTATGAGGAAATATATTTCAAAACGCTTCCGCAGGTTCACTCTGGATATTACATTGTAGATTTAAATCATTCACTTATAAATGTGTTAAATGTGGTCAAAATATTACTTCCATAAAAAATATTTCCCTATAATGATTGTTGTCATGCTTTATTCTACATTGTTGTCCTTTATTCTACTTACTTGTACCACTCCTCGCTATCCCAATGCTTTGAGAACCAATCATTTATCATCATGGTAATTTCAAGTATAATTTCATTATCAAACAAAAACTTGACCCGCTAAAGCAATCGAATATAAATTTCTACAATAGTCTAATGTCCATATGGCCATTTTCTATGGAACTACCAAAACTAAAAATTTCTTTTTGAGTTTTAATTTATTACCAAGTTTAAAATAGGAAATCTTTCCTTGCACGATTAATATCATTAATAGTTCATGCAAAGCAGTCTTTATTCCTAATAGTGAATCCAATGGCCATACTAATGTCTGGAAGTTCAAAAGCTATTTCTGGGTTTGCTTCACACCACAGTTTGTGCAGTTAGTATAGCATGAACACTGAATACCATTATTAAAATAGCTGTTTCGCTATAACCAATTCAATAGCAACTTAAAATGTGAAGAGTTAATTGTGAACACCAATAATTTTAAGATGAATTGATTTTAATTCAAGGCTAATGATACTTAAGTAGCCTAATTACAGCTATAAATACTCATGCAGTTATATTGAATTCAAAAATGCCAAGTACATAATGATTTGCTATTTTCCATTGTTTAGAAAAAAGCTGAAAACTTTTACTATGTACATTTTTATACTACTATGTGTACTTTTCATTCTGTGTACTAATTGTTGAAAAATTAGTACAGCTTAACTTTAAAAATGCTTTTGATTATGAAAGTATTCTTGCTTGTTCTTTGCATGTTGTCACTTTGCGTTTCTAATGCCTTGCCCATGAGTGAAGGTAAGTCGATTACGTCATAAGGGCAGTAATTTAAATAAATAAAAATAAAAATATCCATTTTGTAATATAAGTATAATTTTGTAAAACCACAGAAAACTCCAATGACGGTGACAGTCAAGATAAACATACAATGGCAATGACGAATTGTAAGAATGTATTATTTTTAGTTTTATTGAACACCTTCAATGCACATGTTTACAAATAACAATATTATGTGCATTGGCAGTAGAGGAGGAGACGGACATTCCAATTGGCTACCAAAATCCATACGAAAGAGACGACGATGTTGTGGACGATGAACGCGTTAAAGAAGGAGAATTAATTTATAAAGGCAACGGTACTGTGAATTCAAGATCCCAAATAATACTAATGAGATGGCCAAAGTCAGGAATGCCAATATTTTACGCAGATAATTACTGTAAGGAAAGGAAAATACTATAAAATTTCAAAACATAATACTAAAGGATTCATTTGTGTTTAAACTGCTTTCATTATAAATCTAATACAGTTGTTAATATGTGTTCATAAATATATGTTCATAAAATGAAGCTCCTCAAGAAGAATGTTACATTCAATTGGGAATCGAGCGATTAAGCACTTATTCATGTATTCCTTTGAAGCTGTTTAAAGCTGAAGAGTCGTGCATTGAAGACAAACACATTGAAAACTGTTTACTGCGAAATACAACTGCTTGGGATGAGAAAAAAATTGTTGAAGTATTTGGAAGTCCTACTATTGTAGACCACGCTGTGATAAATAAAGAAGGAAGATCAGGAAAATCAGGGTGTCGCTCAAATGTTGGTCGTATCGGTTTAAAACAGGTTAATACACCGAATTACTTATATCCATCCTTTTTATTTTAACTCAGCAAAAATTAGCTTTGCTTAATAGCTAGGTTTTTGGTTTACAGATTATACGTTTAAGTTCACACTGCTTCGATAGAGAGATTGGTAAAAATATTTTAAAGCTATATTTTTAAACCTTCAAAGGAATTTTGCTATATTTGCTAATACATTTGTCGAGGTGGAGTGATATGATTACGACTTAAATAATGTAAACAGGAACAGTGATGCACGAAACTCTCCATGCACTTGGGTATAGTCATGAACACATACGGATAGACAGGGACGACCATGTCATTATTCTTACAGAAAACATCGGTTCCGGTTTGCTATTCCAATTTTTTCTGTTTAATCACAGTGTTCACTCTACCGTAAATGCCATATACCGTATATTCCCGCAATTGCCGTAATCTGGCACGTATTTTACTTATGACATGCCGTAAATGCCGCAAATATATAAACACGTTCTAAATATCCATTACCATGTGCTTTTTGTTATTTACCCGCATTTATTGCGTTTACGGCATGCGGCATTAAAAACCAATTTACGGTGTTTAAACTCTGATCCAAATGAACAGAACATATTTATTAAATGCATGATCAATGACCATTTATATAATTCTTTTATTGCAGGACACAGGAACTTTGTAAAAGCGTCCCCTGATAAGTTCAAAGACTACGGCCCATATGATTTCTATAGCTTAATGCACTATAGTGCATTTGCTAATAGCAAAAATCGAAAAATCACCATTAAGTTAAAGGTAACTGGGTAACAGAATAGAGACCATAAATAATTAAACGATCTGCTTAATTTGCAAGTGATGTATACAAAAATTGATTACTCTTTATAGAATGAAATCGACGGTGGGAAATTTTATCGCATAGGACCACGTGTTGATTTAACACAAACAGACAAAGCTAAAATTAGGGCAGTTACGCGCTGCCCTGGAAATAATTATGATGAACACTTGGCTGCTGTTATTGAAATTGATAAAGCCAACAAAATCAATTTTAAAGAAAAATTACAGAAATGTCGTTTTGCGAAATGAGTACCATAATGTAACTCATTAAGTAAATTGTGCGTCACATTTAATAATTTATTAAATTTTAAGTACAGTAAAGTTAAATTACTCGGATTAGTCCTGTTTTCCATGGCACTCCATTTTTACAGTGGGATTTATTCTATGAAAAAGAATGAATGTTTGAAATTATAAGCAAATTTAATAAGCATGGACTATAAAATATAAATTAGTGTGCATTAAAACAAAATTGTAATTGTCTGGAATTAATACTTTTATAAGCTGATAAAACTAAATATTGTTTTAATAATACTAAAACTTAAACATAAATTAATGCATTGAAGATGTGTACATTTTATATCGATTTTCCATTGTTTAGAAAACGCTGAAATGTTTTATTATGCATATTTTAATACAACCACGTGTAGTTATCATATTGTTTACCAATTGCTGAAGAATTGGTAGATAGCCTACTGATTCATAGAGTTTCCAGGCTTCTTAGGCTTCATTTAAAAATGTTTTTGAGTAGGAAAACATTCTTATTTGTTCTTTGCATGTTGTCACATTGTGTTTCCAATATCTTGTCCATAAGTGAAGGTAAGTTACTTAAATCTTAAGGGCAGTAATTTAAATACGTCAAAATAAAAATACCTATTTTGTAATAGTAGAAGTTTAATTGTTTTAAACAGCAGAAAACTCCAATGATGGAATACATACCAATAATGGTGTTGATAACGACGGTTCCAATCATGATAAGCATACTATGACAATAACAAATTGTAAGGAAGTTTTATTTCTAGTTTTATGGAACACTTTCGCTGTACATGTTTACAAATAGACATATTATGTGTATGCGTCCATAGTACAGGAGGAGACGGACATTCCAATTGGCTACCAAAATCCATACGAACGAGACGGAGATGTTGTTGACGATGACCGTGTTGAAGAAGGAGAATTAATTTATAAAGGCAACAGTTCCGTACTTTCAAGATCTCAAATAATACTAATGAGGTGGCCTAGGATAGGAATGCCAATATTTTACGCAGATAATTACTGTAAGGAAAATACTATATTTTCAAAACATAAATAATGTACTAAAGAATTCACTTTTATTTAAAATGATTTCGTTGTAAATCTAATACAGTTCTTATATATTTATAAAATGAAGCTCCTCAAGAAGAATGTTACATTAAATTGGGAATCGAAAGATTAAGCATTTATTCATGTATTCCTTTGAAGCTGTTTAAAGTTGAAGAGTCGTGTATTGAAGAACGGCGCATTGATTATTGCTTATTGAGAAATAGAACTGCTTGGAATAAGAGAAAAATTCTTAAGGTATTTGGAAATCCCACTATTGTAGACCACGCTGTGATGAATAAAGAAGGAAGATCGGGAAAATCAGGATGTCGCTCAAATATTGGCCGTATCGGTTTAAAACAGGTGAGAGCACTTAAGTGCTTTGTTAATTCTTTTCATTTTAACAAAGTAAACAATAAATCGGCTCATAAAAATATTTTGTTTACAGTTTATTCGTTTAAGTTCGCACTGTTTTGAAACTGGGATAGGTAAAGCCGATAACGTTTAAAGTTACAACATTGAAATTTTTAAAGCAAGTTTGTCTATCTGCTAATACATTTGCCGAGATGTAGTGATTATGGTTACGACTTAAATAATACAAATAAATAATTATATAAACAGGAACAGTGATGCACGAAACTCTCCATGCACTTGGATATAGTCATGAACACGTACGATTGGATAGGGACGACCACGTCATTATTGTAACAGAAAACATCGGCACCGGTTTGCTATTCCATTTTTTTCCTTACAGATAATGGAAATGAACACAATATCAAGATCTTATATTTATTAAATATGCTATGATTAATGATCATTTAAGTTATTCATTTACTACAGGACTCAAGAACTTTGAAAAAAAGACTCCTGATATGTTCAAAGACTTCGGGCCATATGATTACTACAGCATAATGCACTACAGTGCATATGCTAATACCAAAAACGGGGAACCCACCATTAAGTTAAAGGTAACAGAATAGGTACCATATGTATTTATATATGATCTCCTTAATTGTAAAATGAGGTATACTAAAAAATAAATTATTTTATAAATTTATTTATAGAATGAAAACGACGGCGGGAAATTTTATTTCATAGGACAACGTGTTGATTTAACGCAAACAGACAAAGCTAAAATTAGGGCCGTTACGCGGTGCCCTGGAAATAATTATGATGAACACTTGGCTGCTGTCATTGGAATTGATAAAGCTGACAAAGTAGATGTTAAAGATAGATTGGAGAAATGTCGTCTACTGAGTAACAAATGATTCTTGAAATTAAAGTGCAGGGTAGGCCAAATTTTATAATTAAATTTTATGTACGGTAGAATTAAATAACTCGGATCAGTGGTGTTTTCCGATGTTAATATATACAAATATTTGTCTTTATTTTTAAAAAGTGTCAAATAAATCTTGATACACTGAAAAAATAACTTTCCCAACCATTATTACATTTGTCTGCCTTTACAAAATGCAATCGACGTGGCTATGTGCACAAGGTTAGGTGGCTTGAATGGTTGCAAAAATATTTTACGTTCTTTGCTTTGTAATGGTTAAGTTGGAGGCGAAACCGCTGATGAAATTCAATCTTAAAAGCGACACGATTTTACGATGAATTCATTTTCAATAAACATACTTCATAATGGTAATGGTATTAATTAAAGCTATAAACAATCAGTTCTATTGATATTATAATTCAAAGCACTGACATTACTTGTTTAGAAAAACCTTGAAAAATATTATTCTGCAAAATATTTCGATACTATTATGCTTAGTTATCATTATGTGCATCCAATGGTGAAGATTTGGTAAATGGTCTTGCAACTAATAGGGTTCAGGGTTTCTATATAAATGTTTTTTAATAAGAAAACATTATTATTTTTTATTTATTGCGTGATGTTAGTTTGGGTTTCCGATGTCATGCATGTGAGTGAAGGTAAGTTGATTTAATTGCACATGCAGAAATTAAAATGAATCGAAATATATGTTAACTAGAAATATATATTTTTAAACTTCAGGAAAACCTAATGATGAATTACATAACCTTCATTATATGGACATGACAATGACAAATCGTAAGAGAGAATTATATTTTACCTTTATGTTCCCCTGCGCTGTGCATGTTTAATAAAAATAATCCTGTGAACGTGTAGTAAAAGAGGAGACAGAAATTCCAATTGGATACCAAAATCCATACGAAATAGAAGAAGACCTTGAGGACGATGACAGTGTTTATAAAGGCAACGATACCGAGAAAACGAGATCTCAAAAAATATTAATGAGATGGCCTAAGACAGGAATGCCGATATTTTACGCAGATAATTACTGTAAGGAAAATAATACAAACATTTGAAAACATAGTAAATCTACCAAAGAATCTTGTCCTATGGTTTAGATTTGTATTTAAACTGCTTTCGTTGTAATAATATTATTAACTCTAATAGAGTTCATTGTATATCTATAAAGCTCCTCGAGAAGAATGCTACATTAAATTGGCTATCGAACGATTAAACAACTATTCATGCATTCCTCTGAAGCTGTTTAAAGTGGATGAGTCGTGTGCAGAAGATGGACATATTGAAGACTGTTTATTACGAAATACAACTGCTTGGAATAAGACTAGAATTCTCGAAGAATTTGGCAGCAAATCGGATCTTAAAGAACACGCTGTGATAACTAAAGAAGGGCGGTCAGGAAAATTAGGATGCCGTTCATTTGTTGGTCGCAAGGGTTCTAAACAGGCTAGAACGCCAAGAATTTTTGCATGTTAAATGAGAAAAATAAAATTCAAGGTGGTATTTATTGGATTTCAGATTATTCGCCTAAGTTCACCATGTTTCTCGAATGGGATGGGTAAAATTTTATATTGCAGCTTAAATTTACATACATTAAATCACCACTACAATTACAATTTCGTCCTACCTGCTAATACATTTGTCGAGGCGTATTTATTTGACTTAAATATCGTAAACAGGCACTGCGATACACGAAACTCTCCATGCACTTGGATATGCTCACGAGCATGCACGAATTGACAGGGATGACCATGTCACTATTCTAACAGAAAATCTTAAGATTTCTGGTTTGTTTTTAAAAATTTTCTGCTTCAGATTCATGAAATAATGCATGCAAAACTAATATATTGATGAAATTTATGATCCATATTTCATTTTCTATTTTTATTTTATTAAAGCAATGAAGAACTTCAAAAAAATAAACAAACGTTATTTCAGAGACTTCGGCCCATATGATTTCTACAGTCTAATGCACTACAATTCATTTGGTTTTAGCAAAAACAAAATGCAAACTATCAAGCTAAAGGTAATGACAATGAATAAGATATTGTACTTGCAGGGTAAGATAGACTTTTAGAAATACTAATTGAAGGGCCACCATCCGTTATCAAGATCAAACAACCAAAGCATTAGTTGCGGTCTGCCAGACCTGAATGGGTGACGTCAGAGTCTTGTGTGGGCTGTGACGTCACCTATTGATTTGGAGAACAGCTTCAGCAGAGCGTAACTAATCCTATTGTTATTTGATCTTGATAACGAATGATGACCCCGTAGATAGTAGCATTTCTAAAAGTCGATCTAACTCTGCCAGTACAGTACATCGGGTAGCAACAACAAACCTGTAAATATATGTAGGCTGATAGGCTACTTAAAAGAATCTCGCATTTTTTGGCTCAATATCTGAGAATTTTTGTCATATGATGTGTACCAATAGTCTTTGCTGAAAGAAATCACTTGGTAACAATGAAAGTGGAAGAAATGATGCACAATCAATTTACCAGTACACCTATATTTCCTGTGTTTCTTGTTGCTAAAATATGCATTTTGGGAAATGGCATATATAAATATTAATCTGCTCTGCTATTTATAAAATTTAGTATTTACTAAAAACTAATGATCTTCTTGAAGAATGAAAGTGCCGGTGTGGAATATAGTCGGATAGGACAAAGGGTTGACTTAACGCTGACAGATAAAGCTAAAGTTAGAGCGGTTACGCGGTGTCCTGGAAATACTTATGACGAACACTTGGCAGCTGCTATTGAAGTCGATAGAACTATCGGAAATACAATCAAAGAAAAATTGGAAAAATTGGCGTCTATTGAATAATAACACTCATGGAAATGAAGTGTGAGTCAGAAGGAACATCAAACAATGCGAAGTTACTATTTCAAGACGAATACTTTTGTAACGCTGGAATTCCATTGTTCTACTATGGGATTTATTCTATGAAAAAGAATGGCAGTTTAAAATCATAAGCAAAATTAATAAACCGTTGTAAACGCATGTGGTAAAGTGGTCGAAATTTATATTTACATTTTTAATTTTATTTGTTTGTTTGTCTGAAGGCTTGAAAATGTTCGTTGAATTTTCTTAATTTTTTATTTGGAGGTCAGAGGGCGATCATCTTAGAACTCAAACATGCTATATCAATGCTTGATTTATTAAACAAGTTTCATCCAATTATCTTTACGTCTTCGATTTCTGAGTCATAGAACTATCAGACATACAGATAGAGAGACAGACATAAGATAACACAAGGAAGACTTCGTCCACTTAATATGTATGGATTATATAATTTAAATTAGCATGCATTACATAAAACAAAATTGTAATTGCAATACCACTGACGAAATTCAATCTTAAAAGTCATATAATTTTACAATGAATTGTTTTTCAATAAACATACGTCATGATGCTAATGACATTAATTAAAACTATAAAGAATCAGTTCTATTGATATTAAAATTCAAAGTACCGATATTGCATGTATAGAAAAACCTTGAAAAGTAATATTGCGCAAAATATTTTGATTCTACTATGTGTAGTTATCATCATGTACATCCAATGGTGAAGGTTTGGTAAATGTTCTTCCAACTAAAAAAGTTCAGTTTGTCTATATCAATGTTTTTCAACAGAAAAACATTCATATTTGTTTATTGTATGTTGTCAGTTTGGATTTCCGATACCATGCATGTGAGTGAAGGTAAGTTGATTAAATCGCAAATGAATTGAAATATCTGTTAAATAGAAATATAATTTTTAAAGGACTGTAATTATCGAATCCCCTAAAATACTCAATTTTATCTCCAAAATAGTACTTTTCCCCTTTAGTACACCAATTATTGTGTATTTTACTTTTAATTATAAATAAGCATTGAGGAACGAAAATCCAGTTGAAGTAATATTAAAAGTCAAAAAATGCACTTAAACTTATCTACTTTTAAGAACATTTAATCAATGTTTCTAAGATCCTTATTCACTTTCGTTGGTATGAAGGTCCCAAAGGCATCATAGTATTTATCTAAATCCTATATATACAAGTATATTGTCGACGACATAAATGAAATGCTATGGTTTTTTGATTTATTAATATTACTTCAATATAATTTTCGATCCTCAATGCAAATTTATAGTAAGTGGGAAAATTCATAATAATTTGGGGGAAAGTATTTTTGAGAAATTATTTTTAGGGTAAAATTGAGTATTTTAGGGGTGTCAAAAATAATATCTCTTTTTTTAAACTTTAGGAAAACCTAATGATGAATTACATAACCTTTATTATATGTACATGACAATGACAAATCGTAAGAGAACATTATATTTTAGCTTTATGTTCCCCTGCACTGTGCATGTTAATAAAAATAATCCTGCGAACGTGTAGTAAAAGAGGAGACGGAAATTCCAATTGGATACCAAAATCCATACGAAATAGACGAAGACCTTGAGGACGATGACCGTGTTTATAAAGGCAACGATACCGAGAAAGCAAGATCTCAAAAAATATTAATGAGATGGCCTAAGACAGGAATGCCAATATTTTACACAGATATTTACTGTAAGAAAAATAATACAAACATTTGAAAACATAGTAAATCTACCAAAGAATCTTGTCTTTTAGTTTAGATTTGTATTTAAACTGCTTTCGTTGTAATAATATTATTAACTCTAATGGAGGTTATGGTATATCTATAAAGCTCCTCGAGAAGAATGCTATATTAAATTGGCTATCGAACGATTAAACAATTATTCATGCATTCCTCTGAAGCTGTTTAAAGTGAATGAGTCGTGTGCAGAAGTTGGACGTATTGAAGACTGTTTATTACGAAATACAACTGCTTGGAATAAGACAAGAATTCTCGACGAATTTGGAAAATCGACTCTAAAAGACCACGTTGTGATCAATAAGGAAGGGCGGTCAGAAAAACCAATATGTCTCTCATTTATTCGTCATGAATTTTTTGCATGTTAAATGAGAAAAATGAAATTCAAGGTTGTATTTACTGGATTTCAGATTATTCGCCTAAGTTCCAAATGCTTCTCGAATGGGATGGGTAAGATTTTATATTACAGCTTAAATTTAAATACATTAAATCACCACTACAATTACAATTTCGTCCTACCTGCTAAATACATTTGTCGAGGCGTATTTACTTGACTTAAATATCGTAAACAGGCACTGCGATACACGAAACTCTCCATGCACTTGGATATGCTCACGAGCATGCACGAATTGACAGGGATGACCATGTCACTATTCTAACAGAAAATCTTAAGAAGTCTGGTTTGTTTTTAAAAAATTTTCTGCTTCATGAAATAATGCATACAAAGCTAATATATTGATCATAATTATGATCCATATTTATTTTCTATTTTTATTTCATTAAAGCAAAGAGGAACTTCGATAAAATAAGCGCACCTTATTTCAGAGACTTCGGCCCATATGATTTCTACAGTCTAATGCACTACAATTCATTTGGCTTTAGCAAAAACAAAATGCAAACTATCAAGCTAAAGGTAATGACAATGAGTAAGATATTGTACTGGTAGAGTAAGATCGACGTTTAGAAATACTAATTGAGGGGCCACCATTCTATCAAGATCAAACAACCAAAGCATTAGTTGCGCTCTGCTGGGCCTGAATGGGTGACGTCAGAGTCTTGTGCGGGCTGTGACGTCACCTATTGATTTGGAGAACAGCTCCAGCAGAGCGTAACTAATCATATTGTTATTTGACCTTGATAACGAATGATGACCCCGTAGATAGCATTTCTGAAAGTCGATCTAACTCTGCCAGTACAGTATATCGGGTAGCAACAACAAAACCTGTAAATATATGTAGGCTGATAGGCAACTTAAAAGAATCTCGCATTTTTGGCTCAATATCTAAGAATTTTTGTTATATGTGCCATTATTTTAGAATTTTGGCTTATTGCCTAGTAAGGAGTAAGAATTATTTCGCCAAATTTAGCAGCATTGATACCCGAAAGGAAGCATGCAGCGCAACCGACACTGTAGTTAACAGTCACGCATGCACACCAGACAACCCTAATACTAATAATACAATCGTTATAAATCTGTTCCGTAGTATAAAACGGATTAGATATGAACCTAATAGAGTACTTAGATAAAAAATGAATACTACAAAATAAATACAGCATTTTAGTTAGAATAGAATAGAATAGAATTTATTTCACTGTATAATTGATTTGACCAATGGCCTTTACAATACAGTTGTTTTGTAAGGTGTATTATTCATTTACAATTTTTATTAAAATTATTGCTAGATTCGCATTATATATTAAAAGCTATGTGTGCATTATAATTAAGGTACATAATTTTTAAATTAAGATTAACTTATAAGAAGACTTAAAGAAACTACAGTAATAATAATTAATTGCTATATGCTAATTCAAGTAGATGTTTTCTGGTTTTCAAAACACTAATCCAAAAATTTAATAATATTCTGTAAGTGCGGTCATTAATTAATGATAGGTAGGACACAATGTCTTTTCTACTAATAATTTCTGTATTAAAGTTATTAAGTAACATCTTTCTCTGAGCTAGATAATGTGGACATACAAAGATTAAATGGTAAGCATCCTCTATATCTTTATAGTTGCACAGAGTACAGTTGTGGTCTTCAGACGGAGTTTTACTGTATATTTCCATGTGTCCGGAAAGTTTTACACTTTTGCCTGCTAAAGTAAAGTAGTTTACATTAAGTCTGAGTTGTATTATAAGTACGACTGTTGTCCAGCTAATCTCTTTGTCTAAGTAGTTTTCTCTTTGGATTTTATTATGTATGTACTTGTAATGTTTTAAAGTATTGCTAGTTTGCATGCTAGTTATATCATTTTCTATCATTGCATTTTTAACCTTGCCAAGAGCCTGTTTTATTGCAATTACTTTTTCCTTCGTGGTTAACGAAGCAAAATTATCATCAATAATGCCAGAAAGCTCCCATTTTGAAATTATGTTCATTAATTGTGTGTACCAATTATATTTGATGTGTCCGTTTTGAAAATCGGATTTTAGCGCTTCGAAGGACTCCCTTAAAAGACTATTTCTTGGTTTACTTAAAATTTTAAGCAAAAAATTTAATGTTTGTTTTATCAGTTTGAATTCGTATGGCAAAACATTTGTTTCAAGTCTCAAAAACCATCGTGGGGTCATGTTAGGTAGTTGGAATAATCTGCGATAAAAATTGGCCTGAAAAATGTCAAACATCTCTGTAAATCTGATACCCCAAGTATGAGAGCAGTAACCAACTACCGATTGTACCATTGCCTCAAAAAGTTTGTTATGCGAGTTAAAAGTTCTAAGTTTACTTTTATAAAATATTTCAAATATTGATTGGATAGCTCTTTTCCCCTTGTTGAAAAAATGTTTACTTACATCAGTGTTAGTCAAGGTGTCATAAAAGGGTACCCCAAGATATTCGTATTTGCTAACTATTTCAATTTCTTCTTCGCCCCAAAAAAATTTTGGCGGTGATCTAATAAAACCTCTTTTTCTAAATATAACAATTTTAGTTTTCTGGAGATTTACCTTTAAATTATTTTCATGAAAACATTTTTACAGCATTTTAGTTAAAATGTGATATTATAGGTATAAATAGTTCTTTTTAGATATGATTAAATTGATTTAAATACAAATAGTATTGTAGAACTATTTATACCTATACTATCACATTTTTAACTCAAATATTGTGTTTATTTTGAAGTATTCTATTTTTATCTAAAGTACTCTATTACCTATAGATTCGTATGTAACCTGTTTTATACTAAGGAACAGTGCAACCTAATTAGGTTGTTAAATTTATAAAAATTGTACTATTAGGGTTGTCTGGTGTGCATGCGTGACTGTTAACTACAGTGTCGGTTGCGCTGCATGCTTCCGTTCGGGTATCAATGCTGCTAAATTTGGCGGAATAATTCTTACTCCTTACTAGGCAATAAGCCAAAATTCTAAAATAATGGCACATATGATGTGTACCAATAGTCTTTGCTGAAAGAAATCTCTTAGTAACAATGAAAATGGAAGAAAAGATGCACGTAATCAATTTACCAGAACACCTATATTTCCTGTGTTTCTTGTTGCTAAACGATGCATTTTGGGAGTGAGCATATATAAATATTAATCTGCTCTGCTATTTAAAAAATTTAGTATTTACTAAAAACTATTGATTTTCCTGAAGAATGAAAGTGCCGGTGTGGAATATAGTCGGATAGGACAAAGAGTTGACTTAACGCTGACAGATAAAGCGAAAGTTAGAGCGGTTACGAGGTGTCCTGGAAATACTTATGACGAACACTTGGCAGCTGCTATTGAAGTTGATAAAACTATCGGAAATACAATCAAAGAAAAATTGGAAAAATGTCGTCTATTGAATAATAACACTCAAGGAATTGAAGTGTGAGTCAGAAGAAACGCCAAGCAATGCGAAGTTACTTCAAGACGAATACTTTTGTAACGCTGGCATTCCATTTTTCTACTGTGGGATTTATTGTATGAAAAAGAATGGCAGTTTGAAATTATAAGAAAATTAATAAACCGTTGTAAACGCATGTGGTAAAGTGGCCGAAATTTATATTTACATTTTGAATTTTATTTGTTTGTTTGTCTGAATGTTTGATAATGGGTTTGGGAGACAACGGTGTGGAAAACGGTGTGGAAAACTGTCGGTTGCACTTTCTTGTACCTCACTTGGTAGCACACTACGATACCACCCTTTGCATTAGTTCCCTTGACGTAGTTTCGCTAGATAATAGTTAGGGACAGTGGGAATCTCGTTAATCCCTTCATATGAGTCAGTAAATAGAGGATGAAGCATTTGGTTATATTTAATAGAGCAATAGTTACTCTGTATTCAACCAAACTCAAAAGTTTTGAGTTTGGTTGAATTTTCTTAATTTTTTATTCGGAGGTCAGAGGGCGATCATCTTAGAACTCAAACATGCTATATCAATGCTTCATTTGTTAAATAAGTTTCATCCAATTATCTTAATGTCTTTTTCGATTTCTCAGTCATAGAACTATCAGACAGACAGATAGACAGATAGACAAAAGGAAAGCTTAAGGAAGACTTCGTACACGTAAGAAGTAGAATAAGTATGGACTACATAATTTAAATTAGCATGCATTAAAATAAAATTGTAATTGTAATACCACTGACGAAATTCAATCTTCAAAGCTACATGATTTTACGATTAATTGATTTTCAATAAACATACTTCATAATGCTAATGACATTAATTAAAACAATAAAGAATCAGTTCTATTGATATTAAAATTCAAAGTACCGACATTGCTTGTTTAGAAAAACCTTGAAAAGTAATATTGCGCAAATATTTTGATACTACTATGTGTAGTTATCATCATGTGCATCCAATGGTGAAGGTTTGGTAAATGTTCTGGCAACTAAAAGTTTTCAGTTTTTCTATATAAATGTTTTTTAATAGGAAAACATTCTTATTTGTTTATTGTATGTTGTCAGTTTGGGTTTCCGATATCATGTATGTGAGCGAAGGTAAGTTGATTAAATCGCAAATGAATCAATATATCTGTTAACTAGAAATATATTTTTTAAGGACTGCAATTATCGACTCCCCTAAAATACTCAATTTTACCCCAAAAATAGTACTTTTCCCCCTAATTTCTTCATTAGTAGTACCCTAATTAATATGTATTTTACCCTTAGCTATAAATATAAGCATTGAGGAACAAAAATCCAATTGAAGTAATATTAATAAGTCAAAAAAACAAAAAGTGCAAACATGTCTACTTTTATGAACACTTAATAAGTTTTTAAGGCTCCTATTTAATGGGCCTCATAAATAATCGGTTTACCTCAATAAAAATCATCACTTTGCCTCATATAAATACGTTTACCTAATAAATATTTATCCCGCCTCAAGTTTCGTCCCTTAGAACTGATAATATACCTTTGCCTGAGGTATTCGTACAAATTACTTGAGGCGGAATAAATATGTATTAGGCAATGTATTTATATGAGGCAAAGTGATTATTTTTATTGAGGTAAACCGATTATTTATGAAGTGTACTTAATATATTCCCCCGTCTTTTAAGTGCCTTATTCACTTTTGTTGGTCTGAAGGTCAAAAAGGCATTATAATTATTTAAATCTTATATATGCAAATATATTGTCAACATATGTGAAATTTTATGGTTTTTTGATTTATTAGTATTACTTCAATTTTATTTTCTTTTCTCAATGCGAGTTTATAGTAAAGGGTAAGCTGCATAATAGCAAATGGCGTAGCAAATGAAGAAATTGGGGGTAAAGCAGTATTTTTGAGAAATTATTTTTGGGGTAAGGTAAAATTGATTATTTTAGGGGCGTCAAAAATATGATCTCTTTTTGTAAACTTTAGGAAAACCTAATGATGATTTACATAGTCTGATGATGCACAGAACAATGACAAATCGTAAGAGAGGATGATATTTTAGCTTTATATACTTTCCTTACATGTTAATAAATAATTCTTTGAACGTGTAGTAAAAGAGGAGACGGAAATTCCAATTGGATACCAAAATCCGTACGAAATAGACGAAGATGTTGTGGACGATGAACGCGTTTATAGAGGCAACGATACCGGGAAAACAAGATCCCAAATAATACTATTGAGATGGCCTAAGACAGGAATGCCGATATTTTACGCAGATAATTACTGTAAGGAAAATAATACAAAAATTTCAAAACAACATAATCTACCAAAGAATCTTGTCTTTTGGTTTAGATTTGTATTTAAACTGCTTTGGTTGTAATAGTATGAAAAACTCTAATGGAGGTTATGGTATATCTATAAAGCTCCTCGAGAAGAATGCTATATTAAATTGGCTATCGAACGATTACGCACTTATTCATGCATTCCTCTGAAGCTGTTTAAAGTTGAAGAGTCGTGTGCAGAAGTTGGACATATTGAAGACTGTTTAATGCGAAATAAAACTGCTTGGAATAAGACTAGAATTCTCGAAGAATTTGGCAGCAAATCGGATCTTAAAGACCACGCTGTGATAAATAAAGAAGGGCGGTCAGGAAAATTAGGATGCCGTTCATTTATTGGTCGCCTCGGTTCTAAACAGGTTATAACTCCTAGAATTTTTGCATGCTAAATCAGGAAAATAAATATTCAAGGTGGTATTTCTTGGATTTCAGATTATTCGCCTAAGTTCTACATGTTTCTCAAATGGGATGGGTAAAATCTTATAGTACAGCGTAAATTTACGCCAGTTAGAGTACCGTTGAGGTGCAGTGGCATGACTTAAGTATTGTACTATATTATAGGCACAGTGATTCACGAAACTCTCCATGCACTTGGGTATGCTCATGAGCATACACGACAGGACAGGGATGACCATGTCATTATTCTAACAGACAATATTTCGAGTTCTGGTTTGTTTAAAAAAAACTATAATACATACAAAGCATAATTTATGATCGTTATTTTATTGACCATACTGTATACTGTATTCTTTTGTTAAAGGAAAGAAGAACTTCGTTAAAACAAACAAACGTCATTTCAGAGACTTCGGTCCATATGATTTCTACAGTCTAATGCACTATAGTTCATTTGCTTCTAGCAAAAACCGAATGCAAACTATCAAGCTAAAGGTAATAAAAATGAAAAAGATATATCGGGTAGCAGCAACAAACCTGTAAATGTAGGCTATGACAGCGAAATTAAAAGAATCTGACATTTTTTCATCTTGTGTATGCCAATAGTCTTTGCTGAAAGAAATCTCTAGTAACAATGAAAATGGAAGAAATTATATTTTTCTGATGCACAATAGGTTTATCATAGCCTATTTTATATGTTCCCTGTGCTACACGATGTATCTTGGGAAATGAGCATATATATTAATATTATGACCGGTTTATTTGTAAAATTTATTTATCAAAACTAATCATTATTCTAAAGAATGAAAGTGCGGGTGTGGAATATAATCGGATAGGACAAAGAGTTGACTTAACGTTGACAGATAAAGCTAAAGTTAGAGCGGTTACGCGGTGTCCTGGAAAAACTTATGACGAACACTTGGCAGCTGTTATTGAAGTCGATAAAGCTAACCAAGATAAAATCAAAGAAAAAGCGGAGGAATGTCGTCTATTGAATAATAAGTCAAGGAATTGAAGTGTAAGTTAAAAGGAAGATAAATTATTATGAAGTTAAACTTCTATGAAGGTCTACATAATCGAATCACCTTGCTTTGTTATTGTTATTGTCATTATATATTGCGTAACATAGTTTTCCATTATCAACAATATGATTACTCTCTAGAATTAAGCGAATTTGACTTGATAATCAGATTAAATAAGTATACGGACGATATTGATGACAATAAAACAAAGTTGTAGCATTCCGTGAATCATTTATTAATGGTAATCAAACTCATTGCAATGTATGTATACATAGTTGAATAGGCGACTAAATAAATATAATTATAAGAATTTTTGTACATTTTTACCAGTAAATTTCTATTCCAGTACACCTTTAATTAAATATTGTAAATTGATTTCAAATTCTGCATTTATTTAATCTACAACGAAGGTATGTGTGATCTTTTCTACAACTACCTATAGGTATAATTAAAATACACCTTGATACACAACAACTTTTACATCGAACATTTAATCAGCAAATTGAATGGCTTCAATGTCAACTCTATCATCATCCTTAGGTAATTCCTTTTTGTTCACATCTCCTACTTGATTTGGTGTTTTTCTGATATTTTTTCGTAACTGGTATTCGTTTCTGCCGTGATACCTTTCGAAAGCAAAAGCTACAGCTCCTAACAATGCTCCAGCAGGTATAAAACCAATGACGACGAAAAGGCTATCCAGTTTTAAAGGAACTTGATCTTGTGGAGGTGTAGCTAAAAATATCAATTCCTTAAAAACTTCTGTATCGCTTTGATTGAGCATCGATTGCCTTCCCATTTTTTTGAACGAGTTCAAAATGTCCTCTTCCCATTTGGTAACAATTCCCATCGCCCCCATTTGTCCAGTGATGGGACTGAAAGAGTCGACATAAATAGAATTTTCTTGAAATCCCAATGACAGGAACTTTGTGATAGCTGCATCTTTGGAATAGACCAGAGGTTCAATAGTTGTATTCAATGTCAACGTTTTTGCCACAACGTATTTTCCTTGTATCCACGAAATACATGCTTTTTTCTTATCAAGAAATGTATTTTTGTAGCAATTAGCCCAATTGTTGTCAAAAGTTAACCTCTGTCGAATTTTCTTAACAGCATTAACTTCACTTGTCTCCCAGAAATGTTTTTCCAGAGCTCCAAGAACTGTTAGTGTGGGACTGTAATCAACTCTATCGGCCAACTCTTGAAAAGTGGTGGGAACGGGATCAGCTTTCGGAAACATGAGATGAGTCCTCAAAGTGCTTTTGTAACCAGTTCCCAAAACTGTGCACCCAAAGAGAAGGATCAGTGAAAAATATCGCATCCCCCTGGGAATATCTTGAAGCCCTTGTTCCATGATGATTGCAAATGGCAAAAGACTTGTAGAATCGTAAACGATTGGTTTTAGTTTCCTTCCTTGCATCATCCACATCACAATTCCTTGCACAGTTCCTAATGAAATAAACGTAACGAAGAACCAAATCCAAACTTCGGTATCAAAAGGAAGAAGAAATGCATACCAATGTTGTTGAGCAATTGGGTGAGCCACCCCGAACATCATATCAATTTGAGTGGCCATGGATGCAGCATCTACATGAGCCCAGAGGATTTCCGAACTAAAAATCATATCGATATCGTATCCTGAGTCTGGATAATGAATTTTGGAATAAGATCCTGTCCAAGTACCATTTTCGTGAAGAGTTCCGTAATCAAAACCTTCGTATTTTATGTAGTATGTGTAATTAAATTTCTCCGCTGCTGCAAGAAATATTCTGCAGAGAGAGCCGTCGATAATTGCATTTCCTTCAGAATCTTCACCAGATTTGAAATTATAAGGCGGGGTTTCAGGAGCTGCAGCTTTTATGTGTCTTCCTCGTAAACTCCTTCCCATTTGGGTTATTATTTCAATATCTTCTAATTTATCCACTTTTATCATATCTCCATTGTGAAAAGTAGGCTCAACCCAAATTCCCGTTGCGTCAACTTGAACTATCATTTTTTCTCGCAAACCGCTCCATTTTCGTAATTGCTGAATAAGTTCCGAATTGCACACAAAAATCACAAAATCACGTTTGGGATCCACACTTCTTGAAATCATTGATGACATTTCCTCAAAGCTCGCAGGATTAAGAACAGTAATTAGAGTGATGAATGTATATATTTGAACACTATTTCTGTTTTTCCTTTCTTGAGGTTTCAAAATACTGGAATCTTTGGCCGCAATGCGAATGACTGGGTTTTTCCAATAAGGTTCCAACTGGGTAATGAATTCAGCATCTTTTTCAGAAAAGGTGGCAATTCGTATTGTCGTTGGACTGTACACTCTTTTCCTTTCTGCAAACTGTAAACAATCTTGTATCCTTTCTAATGACAATTTATCTGTCATTGCTATTACTTCATGCAGTAGTATTAGCACCAAGAGGACACAATGTAATTTAGAAACCATATTATTTTTCAAATATTTTCACGATTCCGATTTTCAGAAAATGGACCTAATTACTCAATAGTTAGGATGAGGCTATAAAAATGACGGAAGTCTACGATTGTGAGTATTCTACCTATTATTTTTGTTTTTGTACTTTTCATGCGCATAAAATATTCAGTGGGAACCCACATTTTCACGGTCTTTACAGAGTTATCACGCAATAGGTAGGTATATTATTTATGTAGTAGAAGCAGTAGTAATCAGATTTTTGCAGTTTACAATAATTTCAATAATGCGAATGTTTAACAGCTTTCAGTGTGTATTTTCCACAATAATCAAGGACGATACCAGAAGTGGAAACTATGATGTTACGCATTCCAATGTGACTATTTGTGTATATAGTACAACGATTGCGAATATTTTAACTAGCCATAATGATATTGTGGATATTGATTCATTGGCAATCGCCAAATATTACTATACCAGTAAAAACAATGCACGTATGCAATAAAAAAACTGTCGGAGTGGCGACAAAGCGACATTACTTCATGGAATGATGAAAATTGAATTTATTCAAGGAAGGAGATTCCAATTGTACAAATGTTGAGAACTTCCTCACAATTCCATATTACAAGATCAACCAATACAGTCGCTATCTAATCAGAAATACTTTACCTTCAATGAAATGATTGTGTGTGGAGTGGACAAACGCATCAAACCAATTAATACAATATTCTTCGAACTTGATTAAACTATTTCCATTCCCGATTTATTAAAAAAGTTATAATTAATCACCTCAACTCTTTCGTTATGTGCATTGGGGAGAACTATGACTGTATGCTGATCAGTATGACAAAAAAGCAATTTAATCTTTATCTTTCTGCTGTTATAAAATTAATGAACAAAAGACAAACTCACAGACAAAGTCACAGAGCATTTTCAGTAGTATCGTTTCGATAGTAAAAATAGGCGGCATAATGTTGACCAAAATTGGCTTTATCCCCATATGCATTTCATTCACTTGGCTTAGGTGCCCCTGGATGAATTATTAATACTTCAACTTCCATAGTTTGAAGTAGTCAACCATTCTATTATTCTACCCATAATAATTTTTAAGCCCCACAGGCTATAATAACATTGCTAGAAATCATTAATTCGTGCTTCCAAAAATACCCAGATTTAGATAGGACCTGAATGACAAGCTTCTATTTTAAGCTCAAAAGAATTTTTGTATATTAATTCGCTCTTCCACCTTGCGTAACGCAGTAAAAGTTGGGCCAGGTATTGTGTTTGCGATTACTCTAAATGATAATTCAGATAATAAATACTTATTCCTGACCTAAAGTTTTATTTTTCTTTTGCTTAAAGAGGCTCTATTAAGAAACCGAATTCCAGAATTTGCCAAAATCTACCATTACGAGGATGTGTATAACCAATGTTCAATTATTCATTATGGTGAATGCCATGAAATAAATATCACTAAGGGCATCTTACTCTAAGAAGCTATTAAACACCATTAAAAATGCTTACACTTTTACCAAATGTGCTTGTGTTGTACAATAGCATGTAAAATGGAAAATATCAAACACTGGCATTTGGAAAATTGTTTTGCATGGGTTTTGCGCTTTTAAAGTCATAAACATGATTTAATAACATTTACGTAGAAGAATAATAGTCCATAAAGAGAGTCATGAACGTATTCTATGTGAAAATGGGAAACAGATATACTTGAAAAATTCACGAGCTGATAGGATAGCTTTGTAATTCTTTGCTTCTGTTCTGTTATAAGAGGTGAACAACCTTCTATGGAGAAGGTGTCCAGGGCTCAGGCCACATAATCGGGCTCATTGCCAATTCTTTGCTTACAAAGTAAATTGGGCGTTCGCTAGGAAGTTGTTTTTTTTTCGTGACACCATTCATGCCCACAAATGACTTGTGAAAAGTAATGTTTAAATAATTCATACAATTACGTATAATCTCAAGGCAATGTACTAGAATATTGTAGAGTTTCAATATTGTGCTGAGCAACATTATCAGTCCTACGGAATGGCTGCTGCAAATATCTTCACAGAATTGATAAAGCAATGAATATTCAAAAATTCATTTAGTATTCCTTCGACTACTTGACTTACAGTTTTATCTTACACAATTATTATTCTATTCTGTATATTGCGTAATAGAACATAGTAAAGGAAGACAGTAAACTTATGTTTTTAATTCTAATCAACGAGGTTAAAAGTTAAAATTTAAAAGCTGAGTAATGTTTGACGATTCATACATTTGACAAGCATTTCCAATCAAGAGTGTAAAGACAGTTCGATATACGGGGTCATTTCCAATATATCCGTTGTATTTTTGAATAATTAAGACAACCGCCTAACAAAGTTCGTATTTAGAGAGAATATTTTTATCTACTTATGACAGTTCGCCTTAAATCTTTGTTCGGATTAACATAGTGCCTATATATAAATAATTCGAATTCTGGGTACCTGTTTGCCTGTTTATATAAAAGTTTGCAGTCTCAGTGCTGCTTAAATATTTTATCAGAAATGTGTATGGTACATCATCATCATTTCATCATCAGATAAATGATATTTTCTTTTATAACCTAAGGCTCAGCACCCAACACATTGTTAAATAATTGTCTGTAGTCAGGTTTTGTTATGGTTCCCCGACTTCAGAGCTAACATAAAAAGTGGCACTGTGCAAATGTAAAAATGATCTTTTTCAAACTTCCAGAGTTCGCTCTTGTCTGCACAATTAATGAAATTTTACATACACGAACCACGAATGAAAAGTTTTAATTTGATTTGGAAACTAATTCTCTTGCGTGGGCAAAATAACATCAGTAGTGAAGGCGTTATTCTACTGGAATTTTATGGTCTGTATAGTGGTCTGATCACAACAATCACAAGTATATATGAATATGAATATGAATAACCAGAATTATAATAATATTTTATGGTATCTGGAAATAACCACTTAATTGTCTTGTTACGAAACTCATATATGTAAACAAGATTTCATTTGTAAACATTTTAATTGCTTTCAATGCCGCCTAAAGCATCAGTCGTTCAATCAGTGTTATCACGACAAGAAACATTTTTAATTAAATAAACTTACAACATATATCGTAAATGCTGAATTAATTACCCCAGCGGAATTATTTCGGTAAAGTATGCAAAAAACCTACTCAATTTGAATTAAAGTCGATCCCCTTGTGTAACAATTCTACATGAATTGAATAAATAAATACATATATTTTGATATTAGTCTTTAACTGTGAAAATACGTTGTTAATACATGTACTACGTACGTATTATTACTACGTAGGTTAATCACAAAATGTAACACTGA
Source organism: Yoshiicerus persimilis (assembly GCA_020352615.2). Taxonomy (NCBI): domain Eukaryota; kingdom Metazoa; phylum Arthropoda; class Collembola; order Entomobryomorpha; family Tomoceridae; genus Yoshiicerus; species Yoshiicerus persimilis. The sequence goes on from CM036940.2 coordinate 74,853,603, forward strand.
TAGTTGAACTGATATTGATATCTAATCGAGTATGGCGACAAAAATATTCAGCCAATTGGCTTTACCATACATTGGCACATTGTAAGCCGTCCAAAATTAGACAATAATGGGTAAATTTACATTTTCTAATAATTCCTGTTTTTTTATAAAACCAATTGGTCGCATTAAATTGTAAGTAAGTATTCTTTCAATTTTTAGTGTTCCAACATAACGGAGTCTACTGGATTACGTCTATGGCTACCGGATGGGTTAGAATGTCAATAATTTTTTCTCTAAATTAATAATAATATTATTATTATTCATTATTAGCATTTCATATACCGCTTTCCTTTGGCCACCAATTGTGTATTGGGAAATAAAATTGGCAAATTGGCACGTTAGATGCAGTTTTTATAACCAGTTCATGATTTTTGTAGATCGTGTGAAATTTGTAGGTTTTGGACTTGAGTAATTGGCAAACACAAAACGGAACTAAAATTGCTACCTGGGTACTCAACCACCAAGACAATCAAGTATGGATAGCAAGCAAAGAAAGTAATTAATTTTAATTCCGCAGTTAATTGCAATTTAGCTGATAAACAAATGTTTGCAAATAAAGACTTTTAATGCTAAAATTCATAGGCGTTGGTTTCCGTCTGTCGTCAAAGTACCAAGAGAGTGACAGTCAAACATTAGCAGTTCTAGATCAACAACCGAATTCCAGAGATGTTGTTATATGGGTATATTTCATTACACAATTTAAAGAAATTGAGACAATGAGATAAATCAAGAAAACGGAATTCTCATAAATCTTTCTAGAGTTTTAAAGCGGCTTTAGGTCAAGAGTGGGTTGCAGTAGAAGTTCCTGATTACGATGGTGCTGTTTTTATTAAAAATGTACAAAGTGGTCTTTACTTACGAAGCGCCGGGTAATTACCATAGATATATATTAATTACATAATAATTAGTATTTAATAAAGTAATAAGTAAACAAATGAATGACTTTTTAGACACGGAGAGAAAGTAGAGTGCACCCCCTTAAATTCTGAAGATAAGATGTTTTGGTGGAGACTCGTACACATGTAATGGAAATTACAACTCAAGCAATTCAATTAACCAATTCAATGATTAAACTCATATTTTCTCCATTTGACTAAATTTCTTATACAAGACGCCTGTTTTCTAAATATAATTCAATAAAAATTGACTTACATTTTTACTGGCTAACTGCGTATAGTTTATGTGTACTGGTTAACTCATTCTTTTACGAGACACGCCCCCAAATTGACAAAACGTTTTTGACTAAAACGAGTAAAGGTAATTGTCTTACAAATAACAGTTACACGTTTGTTTAAGGAAAATTTCAATTGTTTAGTGGCCAAAGTTTTGCTTAACTTTCTATTTTGTTTGACTGCCTCAATCATTTACCTTACAAGTAGATTATATTTAAGTCTACTATTTAATGAACGTTTACTTTACTATGCTTTTATCTAGCTTACAATGATATCGCACGATAAGCGTTCCACTATTGATCTGCAGGTCTTGACACATTATCAATGCTTGGTTTCCCTTTTTTTCATTGCCAAATATTTGAAAATAAAATTGCAAAATTGAGGAAGAAATATTACATGAGGTCAAAATTAAACATTTTTATTACATTTCGAAAAACGAAAACGGATCTTTCTGAAAGAAAAGTCAGCCTTAACCGTTTAATAGATCAGCATAATTTGGATTATTGTCTTATCATTTTAATAGCGGACTTTTATAATAATAATAATAGTAATAACAGAAAGGCAACCACAGGCTTTCATGGATAAAATAATGTCAGTGTTTACCGATTATGAGATAATGTATGAAATAAAGGCAGCTTAGGTTGGTTGCTCACGTCTAGTTAAAGTATTTCTAAACGGACAAGATATTACATTACTGAATACATAACATTTGTGATAAATGCACTTCTACGAAAGGAAGGAATAATTTAAACCTTAAAAAATTTCGGCACTGATGTACTAAAGCAGTTATTGCTTAATTTACACAATGTAAACGCTTCTAATGTAGTTAAAAATGGTATATGTAACTTTCATATTTTATTGTTGTATACAAGTGCCATTGCCATTATACACTATGCCTTACATGCTATATCAATGGGGTAATGAATCGTACAATTATCCCTAATTTTGTATTCGAACCAGTTTTATATAGTTACATGTGACACATAAAATATTTATATCAAATTTTATTTAATAAAAATATTGATTTTCACTCGACTCTCTTTTAGGTAGAACTGTATTTTTCTAATTAAATTGCTTTACTTTGAAATTTTGAACGACTTTCTTAACTATTTTTAAAACTCTATGTAAATGCTTTCTCCATTTTGATAGCTTGGCATTCCGTTTTGATTTTACTTTGGTACATCCGTTTTGGCGACTTACAGGTACATTGATTAGATGAGCAACTATGAATTTGAAAGCCCTTTTCTTTACAGTAGTATCGGCAAGAGGCATCACTATAGTTTCCGCAAAATCCTGTGTCACTTGTAGACTTACAATAGCACCGAGTAGCTTCACATTTATGGGTCTGAAATTTTTGATTTGCGCAATATTTACGGCAGGAATCGTCTGTGTAATTTCCACACCAGTTTTTCCTTGCTTGACGTCTTTTCAGTTCCCCTATTTAAATTGAATCAATAGCAAATACTTTATTTACTTTTTTAGAAATATCAAGCTTTAGTAACATGAGCAGGAAAAGGTGTAAATGATTTTAAGTATTAAAAGAGATAGAAATACTGCTGAAGATTTAAAAGAAAAAATAATGTAATGTTTAATGTCTAACTTTCTGCTTGGACGTTAAAAGGAATGGATAATGTAATTATAATGAGAATACAAACTGATGACAAAATCATCTTTTAAAACTTTTTGGCTTACAAATTGAGATATTTAGCTGTATTACTTACGGAGTATCCTGTCGTTCTCCGGCAAAGCATTCATTGGATCAAATGTTACCTCATTGTGCAAATGACGAGTGTCCATATATACAGTGTTATAAAAATATTCTTTCCATAGTACATATAATGTTCCAATGTACTACGGAAAATACTGTTGCTCAACTGCTCAATGTACATTTAATAGAAGTATTCTAAAGCCCAATATCAATGTTTTGTTGAAAACTTTAAGTAAACAACCATAGAAGCGTCAAACATTGTGTTGTACACGCAAAAATATGTCAGGGCAGAAATATTGTAATGCACAAAGGAAGAGCTCATTGTATGATACAGCTATAATGCACTCACAATCACAATCACAAACTCTATGCTATTCACTTATTTCTTTATTTACTACATTTGGCATTTTTACATTGACTAATTTTGCTTTTTGTTTCATTTTGCAAATTATGCGCCATATTTTTTGCCAAATACATATGCTGGAATTTACCTAAAAATGTACATGTTGTTTTGTATTTGTAAAAAATAGATTTGCAACAACACCGAGTTTATTTAGCATGTTTAAGGCAAGAGGGATTGGTGTAATTTTGCAACGTTTTGCCTTCTATACGTTCTATTAGTTTTACCTATTATTGAAGACAGCAAATTTATTTAGTATACAAATTATAATAGTCTATTGTTTCCCATTTGCAGTTGAGTAAATAAAAGATGTAATTGGGTATAACCTCAGTGCAGCGTTGAACGTTATTTTATCGTAGTATTGTATTGAGAATGTTTGAGAAAGTTTTCGAAATTAAATTGTAGTAATTCTCCATTCAACTAGTAATTTTTAAAATTACGTCTCTCTGCAAAAGTCGTCATCTTGAAAACGGGATTCGATTTTAGCTCAACTTGCAACTGGGACCATTATAATTAACTATTTAGCTACTTAAAAAAATACTACTGGGATCTATATAATTTCAAGGTTTTTGAGGTCGACTAAGAAACATTGAAAACGGAGATTACGATTAATTAAGGAGTTTATGAACTATGATAATAATCATAATCATGCAGTGAGGGATATTTAACTGTGGCGAAAAGTAAGCTGTAATGGTAAATACTTGTGTTTTTCATACTAAGGGAAATGGTGTTTATCAGCAAAATTTCATCATGCGATGCGTTTCGATGTTGATAATACAAATAAAATTAAGATCGATTTATTTTGAATGTCTGAGTTAATACTTTATTCAACTTATCCAATTCGAGTTGGCGGACCTTAATGATTTAAACACATAGTATTTTCTTGACTTGGTTTTACATAAGCATATCAATATTTCGATTCAGAGTTCTTCTCAATACTAGTAGAATAACAAAGTGTTTTATAGAAATTTTACACGCTGCAAATGTTTCATTATTTGTATTCGCTTTCACTTTATAGGTAGAATTGTATTTTTTCTTTGGTGTATTTTAGAAAGCTGAAGTTTTAACTACTTAATTTTTTCAAAATATAACGTAAAATTCGATTTTCTATTAAAACAATTCAATTCGTCCAATTTATATTTACCCTACATTAGCGTAGGTTTTCGTGGTTTTGGTACAGTTACATTGATCAGTTGTACAATTGTGCTTTTGGAAACCTCTGTCTTTACAGTATTTTCGGCAGGAATCTTCGGTGTAATTTCCGCAAAACCCTGTATCAAAAACTGATTTGCAAGCGCACCGAGTAGCTTCACATTTGTGAGTCTGGAATTTTCTACCTTTGCAATGTTTCAGGCAGGAAGCTTCTGTGTAATTTCCACACCAGCCTTTTCCTTTCCCTTTCCCCGATTGACGTTTCGTGATTTCTATTTAAAGTTAAGTAAAATTTAAAATTGACATAAGATAGTAATTACACAGTTTTAGTTTATTTCAAGAAGACAAAATATAATTAATATACTCAATGTACTGGAAATTTTAGAAAGAAATAAAAGAAAAATTATGTAAATCTTACGGTGATTCCTTTCCGCTAATGTGCAATAAGGAAAGTAAAGAATAATAACAATGAGTAGAGTAACTGACCAGTTAGCCATGTCACTTTAGTAAACGTTTGGGACCACTATTTAGATTAGTGAAAGTAATATGACTTCGTTCTGCTGTACAAATACATGCTCAGTTGCAAATACACTATTAGGCAATAAATAAAAATTCCACTTAAATGTCACAACTAGGTGTAATGAGATGACTAGTGTCCACATTTATGACTCAGTGTTTTTGTTTTGAAGAAAAATTCAGCAACCTTCATAACTCATAACATTTTACACGCAAGCATGTGTGGTCATTGTGCGTCCACTAAGCATCATTGTATGTATGAATATCACACTCAGGAAATTGTAACGCCATAAGTACATGCAAAGCAAAATTCCAATAATATTCGTAAACACTTATCAAACTGAATTCGTTTTTTACTAAAGAAGTATCATGTGGATGAACGTATTGTTGGAAATAATTGTTTATAAAATTTGGACAAACAATAATAAGGTCATATATAAAACGTATTTTGTGCATTTTATTCAGGAATGAATATATTTATGAACTGTATTAGATAAACAAGTGGAGAATTTCTATGAAATACCGTTCAGAAAAGCAAACTCAATAAACGTAAAATTGCGTGATTATAAAACTTTCCCAATCAAACATTTCAATGAAAAATGATCTTGGATATTCTTGCATGTGTAATATTTTAAAAATGATGCGGATGCTAATTTTCAATTGGCATTTTATCAACAAAATGTGACTATAGATGTTTATTTTAGTTAAGTTAACCTTGTATCACTGAAGACTGCTCACGAACTTCAGTTTTCAACAAAAATGTTATGATCACTTCCTGAAAAAGGCAGTCATTTGAACTTGTACAAATTTTAAGTTATAGTGATAATTAGAGTGAAAAAATGTAATTATGTATAGTGAAGAAATTATCCTATGACAATATAGCAATGAGAACATAAATCATATTGTAAATACGAAATACGGACGAACCTTTTCATATTTACTTTAAGGAGGACAAATTTTTTGCTATATATAATGCGTATAATTTTTCGGACATTTACAAGTATTTTGCTATTGCATTAGTAAACACCTCTGTCAAAGACGAATAAACAATCCCTTGGTTGTATTTGTTCTTTGAAAAAAATTTAAACACCATTGTAATTAGTGTAACCTCTAAAATAAGAGTGATGAAATGACGCAACAGTTTTCCTAACCTAACTCCCCTTGATAATCTTATTTTACAACAATGTAGTATATAGAACAAACTGCTTCTCACCATTCTGTACAAAGTTTAAAGCTTAACCCCACCTTAATTTAACTGTTCAATGAATTTACCCAATATTACAATTGACTATATAGACTATAGATAATATTTTACTCGAACCAGGTCATTTGAGCAAAGCGTACTTACAGTATCTACATATCAGGCTATTCAAACGCTATAAGAAGCGTCGCTATGCATGAAAGCATACTTTCATAGACTTCGAAGACTCTGTCATGCTTTACATTCCTAATGGGAGATATTCTGATACCAAATGGTTTCATGGATCTAAACACCTTTTGGTTTAGCAAGTAGCGGCTATCTCTCCTGATGATTATAGAATTGAAAATGACTCTTAATGAATTGCACGAATATTTCCATAATAATGCACAACATATTAAAAGTAATGTCATAACCCAAAACGTTGCAAAACCTAAGAGTGGTAAAACCAAAAATTCAATCAAGTCGAGACGGTTGTAGAGTCGGATTGAAGCAAAAGAGAAAACTATGGCATTGAAATAACAAGTAATGGTGAGTTGGGGAAAAAAGGCGGGATGAACACTTTCATGGAATAATATGTTGAGTATCCGAGTTCGGTTGTAGAGAGAAATTTGGTATTCGTAATCATATTTTCTGCATCTGTAATATGAATTTATTAATGAGATATTATTTGTGACACCCCTAAAATACTTAATTTTACCCAAAAAAATAATTTTCCCAAAAAACTATTTTCCCCAAATGTCTTCATCGGTACCCCAATTATTATGTATTTTGCCTTTTACTATAAATAAACATTGACAAACGAAAATTTAATTGAAGTAATATTAATAAGTCAAAAAGACATAAAATTTCAAATATGTGGCGACAATATATGTTTGCATATATAAGAACTAGTTAAATATAATGCCTGTGAGACCTTTAGACCAACAAAAGGCACTTTAAAAACTGATTAGGTGCTCATAAAACTAGAAATATTTCCACGTTTTAGTTTTTTTGACTTATTAACATTACTTCAATTGAATTTTCGTTCCTCAATGCCTAGGGTAACATACCTAATAATTGGCATACTAGTGAAAAAATTGGGGGAAAAGTACTATTTTTGAAAAGCACTATTTTTGGGAAAAATTGAGTATTTTAGGGGCATCGATAATTACAGTCCTTTATTAATGAGCACATATTAGTATTAGTGCAATGAATTTTACAAAGATATTAGAATGATTCAGTAAGATGTAATCAGTGGGACACAAGGAAGACAAATGCACGACTTTTTAAGCTTTTTAAACCTTTTGGCTTTTTGATACACAACTGCCACCCAGTGTTCATTTTTACTCCAAGATCTTTACATATTTTATTGACATGTTTTAATTTATGTATTAATACTTAATAGTGAAGTAATAATGGATTACTATGTGCCGAATTCCATTTTAATAGTAATATCAACTGGGTTACTTTTCAGTGTATTTTTCTTATTGATAGTTGCATGAGCAAAAAGACAAAAGGAAAAAAAGCCAGCTTTTTCCTAATTTGCGAGCAGCTCTTTCAGCAAAAACCGAAAAATCGAAAATTCAAAAGCTGGCATTTTTTTCCCTTGTCGGGACAATCGTTTACCTTATTTGGTACATCGCAAAAAACATCCGCAGTGAAGCAATCAAGACGTAGAGGTAGAATATAACACTCCAATAAAAAGAACTACAGAGGACGGCGATTTGTAAAACATGAATTCCAAATAGAAGGACCCAATATAATGAGATGGAATCCGTCATACAATTGCTATGCAGAACCAGTGCACAATATACCATTCCCGCTGCGGGACATAGATACAAAGTTGGAACAAAATACTTTGCCATCCAAACTTCCAATTTGATGAATGTATACTCTGTGGTATTTAATCCATCTAAAGCATCATAACATTTGTGAAAAACTCACTATTTGTTAATCTATAATATTGCATACTTATTAAAAAAATTATTTCTACAATATTATTGAAACACATATTTCAGAAAAGAATGTTTCGAACTTGCCCTTTGTGTTTGAGAAGAAAATGTCTTCCATGTAAAAGTAATTCAAAATCTTCAGGACATCTTTTCCTTTTGTCGAACTGGTAATTATGTACACTCCAAAGGCACAATGAAGATTCGCTATTACAAAGCCCATCGGCAGTGAAGAGAAGTCAAATGTGTTTTCGTCATTTTGCTCAATGGATTGCAGAAGTTGAAATGCTGTTAAGCAAGCAAATACCGCGTTTAAAACCCCTAATAATTTTAAACGATAATGCGAGTTTGACATCACAAATTTTTCTTTCGTATGATCCCAAGAAAACTGAAAATCGCTGACGAAAGATGCAATGTTTACATACAATCCAAGCCAGTGAAAGTGATTGGGTTTTACTTTTGAAATTATTTTACTTGCATGACTTAGGAATAAAAGTGAATCGTGATGAATTGCGGAAAGTGTTTTGAAAAATGGAGCAAACATTTTCGGTTAGAAGGTGAGAAAATCAGAAGGCATAATACACTAGTAATAGAGAGTTTCCAAGTTCTACTGCAAAATCGAGCAGAATAATATCATATATCAGAAGAAAGAATATTCTCTTATATTTCAACTGTCAACAGTTAAAGGATTGATTATATATTATTAATATGCAATATTGCACAATGTGGTGCAGGTGCAATTGCATAGACGCAGCTACTACAGAAGAGAAAGAACGAAAATGCATATTATTATGATATTAACTGCAGCGCTTAAGAATCATCCAGATAAAGCGCTTTAACCGAATGTTAATGAGAAATGTGCAGTCATAATTATTTTTAATACCAAGTTTTTATTCTGCATTTGCAGTAATGCTTTTTCTTATTGCTCTGTAACAATCGTTCTCAAAAATTTCTCTAATTAAATAAATTTTACTGGCAAAAAAGTTTTATTTACGAAATGGTTATGAACGCTAGATATGTAGTAAAAGTAAATGCTAAATATAAGAAATGTTATAGCAAACTCGACGGGAGTTGGTAGTGTTTTGACAAATGTGAAAACATTTCCCTCCCGCTAATCTGCGTTTTATGGAAAATGACAGTCCTTCTTCTTAGTTTTAACACGTTTCGACCAAAAATCTTTATAAAACTTCGCTGGAATTTCCTGCAAGACAAATATATAACCAGTCATTACGCCTGCTGCTGAGTAAAATTTCAAAAATTATGACAACTATCGGAAAAAGCGGATGATTGCTCGACAAGAGTGAAGTCATCATAAATAAGTAACACATGGAGAAAATTGAAACATTAAACTTAATGCATAGGCAATTTTCCAAGGAATAATTTGCATTTTTGCATTTTGCAAAAAAGTGTACTTTTCTGTATGATGCACTAAATAATTCCTCGTTTCAAACTGTTCTCAATTTGATCTCATTTCGTCATACTGTAATCGATAATTTAAAAAATTACCATCGGGGGCCTCAACTTAAAATATGTCCCAGAAATTGCTAACTTAATGAAAAATTTTCTCTTTTTCAAGAATTTAGGGGAAAGGGGCTTTATCCCCCAAACCCACAGATGCAAGCTTGGTGTTTTCATTTAATCAGGAACATTTGTAGTTTTTAAAACAGGATTTTACTAAAGCTTTTGTTAAGACATGAATCCCTGCTCCATGTATTGATTTCAGTATTCATTTTATCAATCATGGCGAAAACTTATCACAAACTATACCTTAATTGATGACAAAAATTATTTTTATTCAACTGAGATTTATTTACTTATTTGTATTATTTTTAATTGTAAGGAAAAATAAATGGACAAAGTATTCCGTGTCTCGAATATAATATCCCTAGCTGTAGCGGAAGAACCGAAATTAGTACAGTAAAACCGTTAGTACCAATCGAAAGCCAATACAAAGTTACATATTGAAATCCCCAATTGTAATGGGTATATCCCTACACAATCGTTTACAGTCAATAGCGATCATAAAATATGTTTTACTAATACATAAATATACTCACTCGAAGGCAGTCAAATTTAATTAGCGGTAAATGTGAATGACAATAAAATTAAATAGCGGTAAAAATTATCTATTCCATTGTTCATGTTTATTGCAAATTAAAAAAGTATGTGTATAATACAACATACGTGTTTTTATTACGCTTCATTTCATTCTGGGATTTTGGGATAAACAGTTTTTTTGTTTCGTTTCACGAAAGAGATTCTTAAAAAATTCAAACGAAAGTAGCGTATTTTTGATGAAAACAAACTTTTTAGTCGTTTTAGAATAAAAGCCTTCTTAGACAGCCAAACCCAAACTGCTTTTCTTCTGCTCTTCAAATTTAAGGAGGGAAACGAAAAATATTAAACTTCAAAGAAGCGATCCGACCTCTTAATATTTTTACAGAGCTATGGATTACTATCTCGAAAATAATGCTGATTAAAAATATCCCAACGCAAATAGAGTAAATAATGAAAATGCTAATGAAATTAGATTTATCAATACTTAATTGTCGGGGGAGTGTGTTTTCAAAGCAATGTAAACATCTAACAAGACCTCGCCGTTGAAATAAGTAATCCCACCCCTGGTATATTCCTGACTCCACTAAATAAAGAAGTCTATTGCTGATGAATTTATTAGTTCCTTGGAACTTTTGAAATGAACTAAATTCAATACCAACATTGCGTGTAAATAAGGTATTTTCTGATGAACTGTGGTATAAAGGGTGACGAAGAAACAATTTCTCAGAATTCTTCTCATAGCAATATGAATCATTAAGAAATAAGTTTAAATTGCTTTCTTTAACAATAAACGCTGATTTTTGACACTGGGAAATCCATTTTTGAGATGAATCGATTGGAAATCGATGTGAAAGTCCATATTTATTTTTAAGTTTCCCGACTCGCAATCTAAATTCTGCTGAGGAATCCAGTACTCGGTCTAACTCATTGACGAAGTCAGAATACATCACCTTGAATGTTTGATTGTGGTATGCAAACTTGTAGGCATTTATAAGGTCTTCAGGATCAACAGGTTCACTATACTTGTATATTTTTTTGATTGGAGAAAGCAGTCCATACAGCGTTACTACCTGCCAATCAAAATTTATATGTTTACTTTTACTTTCTTTTTGATGGATTTCACTTGCTGTGTATACATTATTGTCAATTAAATCCTGAAAGGTTTGCAACCGTTGAACTGGAAATGGTTGTGTCATTTCGGTAATGACAATTCCCTTATAACCATTGCTCAAAATGATGCCCATCAGAAGAAAGGGACCAATGAATACTCGAACCCAAATTTTCTTATTGCAATTCTTTGGTAGTGAGTAACTGATTTCAAGTAAATACGCATAAACAGTCAGAATGAAAGGCATATTTCTAATGTTCTGTGTAATTGAAAGTATTTCAAAAATTGAAATGAATACTGCAAGAGTAAGAAAAATTCCCATCCAGGCATTGAATTCATAAGGCTGAATGAATGATCTAAAAGAAATATATTCGTCGAGTATAGTACAAGAAACAAACACATATCCTTCAGTCTTAGTGATAACAGAGAACTTTGATGATAAAGCTTTCGTTTCATATTCGGAATTTCTGTGCTCGAAACGAAAGTCAAATTTCAGATCAGATCTGTGTAGTATTTCTCTTATCCTTGTAACCCTACTGTCCCCGTGGTAGTTTCTTAGCTGGTCTTCTATTTCAAACGAATCTAAATTGGTAATTATAGTATTTGTGCGATTTGCAAAGAGCAGAGATAAAATGACAATTGGCAAATCTAGCTTGCTCATTTTATCAGTTGAAACGTGCGCCCTAGATAAACTTTGAATGAATAATCCAAAATATTTATATTCATTTTCAGCTCCGTGAACTGAGCTGCGCTTTACTACACCAATAAAAGCGGATTTATGTATTATGTGTTTGATTAATAAATTATTCAAAGTTTCAATGTACATTAAAGAGTCGGTGGTCAAAGGAAGAGAATCGAAATTAAAATCAACGCCTACAAGTTCATGCTCAAAACGGTACCTAACAGAATACTGGTCACAAGAACCTAAACAAAATTTTTGTAATTTGCACTGATGGCACACGGAAATAGTAAGGTTTGGTTTATCATAAAATCTGATGAAAAGCATATACTGAGACAATAGCAGAAAATAACTTTCCAGAATAGCATTTTCGGTATTATTTGGAGCAATAAGAGATAAATATATTTTATGCGACATAATTATATTAACCGTCACGTAATTCTTGTAGTACTGGTAAGATTCTTCACTGGCAATTTGTCTGTGTAATTCCAACTTAGTGTACGGCATTTTTTGACTTTTTTGTGGCTGTAAGGAGTCCTTCACTAGAAAAGGATATTTCTTGAAATAGTCTTTCCGTTTAGCATTTGAAAACACGAAAATATGTGCTATGCAATTATAGTTCGAAGACAACAAATTTATTGACGGTAATTTATTTTCCTTCAACCTTTCTTTTGTTGGACGAACACGTTCACTTGTCAAAACTTCAAGAATTTTGTCCAAAACATCAATCCTTGTGATGGCAATTGGATATTCGAGTGACGCCAGTGTGGAAGGTAGACCAATGTCTGTATCTTCATAAGAGATTTTCTCAAACATTAAGTTCACGTAGCAATCGCGCAGATGCTTCAACTGATCTCTCAATAGAACATTCCTGTATTCTCCTAGACTATAAGTAATTAGAATTGTGAGCAAATAATAACGAATAGAAAAGTGACGAATTTCCATATTTTGGTTTTTTTAATTGACAACAATTCTAAATCAACACAAATTTTAATAACCTTTAAATTTATTTTCAAATTTAAAATTATCTAGCATAGGAGGCTAAGAAAATCTTTTGATAATCCGTCCGTGAAACGAAAAGATAATGTGAAGTATACTACATTCTATTTAAGGACCTCAAAGTTGAAACAAGAAGCTTACCAAACATCGAGAACATGTTGAATAATTTAGTTAACGATTTCCAGCAAGTCTACTTTCTTAGCAACGTTGTGCTACGATTGAAAACAAAACGACATACATGCTTCAAAAATCCATAAAATCTATACTACCACCAACTATTATTAAAAATAATATCTAAATCATGAGACATCAATGAATTAACACATGAAGAACATTGAAATACGATACCGCAGTTTTACTATGAACTTATTACTGTAGGCTTTTATAATGTAACTTTAAATTTTGCTTAGAATGCTTAGTGTAATATAATTTGATAGAACAACACATACAATGAAGAATATTGAAATTATTTATGTCTATGATTATTGTGTATTATACGCGGAGGTCACCTCGACAGCAAAAGACTAGACATATTATCTTAACAAATTCGATTTTATAAGCAAAAATCTAAACTTTTGTGAATATGAGGAACTTTACGCAACCTTTCGTTGTCATACTAAACACTACATTTTGAATTTGAATATGTTTACTATTTTCCTTCATGTCTGTACATATTATAACAATCTTCCGACTTAGCTTCACCGATTTGGTAGGCAAAGTAACTTTTATTCTTCTGCTTCACAACTTTAACAAGTACTATGCAACTTTAAATGCTTAGTGCTTAATTAACAGGATTTTTTCAAATATTCGCCAATTTTATTTTGAATGGATTGTTGAGCCTGAGCAATGTTCATCGTATTTTGCCAAAATTTACTTGGTGGATAGTAAATATCAGACCAATGTTGTCCATCTAATTAATAATAATATACATTTAATTACAAAGTGAACCATCCAAAGTAAATATTGATAATAAAAGAAAGCGAAATAATTACTTTGAATCCAAATGAGGGAATTGTCCTTAGACTTTAGTTCTGAATCTTGAGTAATTCCATCATGCTGCCAAGGATCCCAGGTCCCTTGTACAAATATGATACACGTCCCTTCCAAATCTTTCCCTTTGTAATACTTGTTTGTTTTTTCAATATTCGCTTGAATTTTTTCTCTGCTGAAGCTGAAGAAAAGAAAACAATTTTCATTAGGGAATTTAAATTAAAATAAGCCCTTAGTCGGGCTAATAAATTTGTTTAAATTAATTGTAAGTTATGTTTTTATTGAAATAAAAAAAGTTTAGTATTAAAAGATTGAGTATTTAGTGTTGTAAAGTAATTAATTAAAATGTATTTACTTATTATCAGGGTAATTAGCTTTGCAAACATTGATTTGGATAGCATCAAAGAAACTGTATCCAAATAGTTTAAGAACTGGATCAGCGACTTGTATATTTCCAACTTCATTGCAAGTTTGCCAACCCCAAGAGTCCCATGCTCCTCTTGAGTTAGGAGGAGTTAGTACATACTTCACCATGTCTTTTCTTTCACTCGGACATACTGGATTGTTAATTGTAATTGCTTTAGTGCTATTTGCTTTCAGAAGAAATTGAGCATACGTTTTTATAATATCATCTGAATTTTTATCGAATTCTCTATTCAAAATAGGACATAATGTGTCTGCTTGGACTCCAGCGTTTGGAACATTTGTCCAAAAATAGGCTTCGTTTTGAAAAAATATTTGGGTAGTGTAATTGTCAGAGAAATCCACTCGGAAACAGTTATTGCTGTAAGAAGAATATTAAAAAATTTTAAAAGGCAAAAATGTTGCATTTAATTGTATTGTTTGTTAGTTACTTCAGTTCATATGGAAGCCATGATGCTTCAACTTCAGTTCGATTGCATCCATTTCCCTTTACAAGGTTTTCCATACATTGAAATACACTATTAATATTATTGTAACAAGTGGCGTCAGGTTGGGATTCATTTATCACCCTTGAAATCGTTTCGATATATTCTGCAATTCATCAATCATTTAAATTATGTCCATTTTTCTGAAGAAATAGTCAATAGTATTGATTTTAAAATAAACTGAGAGCAATAATTTATATTTCCTATTATTGAATAAACTCTGTTTTACTTGGATATTCATATTGGGATTCAAGTGGAGCTGATGAAGCAACTGCAGCATGAATCAATTCTGGATGAATTGTCCTAAACCAAGTAGCCAAATTACCGCCGTAGGATCCACCAAATACAACAACTGGAGATGACTATAACATTTCAATCCAATTCAAGTATTTAGTGCAAAAATACAAAATTCAAGTAGCATATATTTATAAAATTGTCTGATATATGAGGGACGCTACAAAATGTATTTTTCAATTTTATACTTACAGCTAATGAAGAATTTGCTTGCTTTAAGGATTTCATGAAGAATGCGAAATCAGCAATTGCTTGTTGGCTTGTCAAAAACTCTCTTTTCTCATAAGGACTTAATAAAAAAACAAGTTATTAAGAAAACCACATTCAATACATTTTAATGAGATTTTTCAAGAAAAATGCTATTTTTAAAATTCTTACTCTGAGGAGGGGCCGCTGTTTCCGTAAAATCTGTGCTCCAAAACCACACAATAAGCGCCGTACTGTTGTCCATAGTTTGCAATCCAAGCCCAATCATTATCTATCGCATCGCTCATATCTTGTTCATTTCCAAGAAAAAAGAAAATAGGATTTCCTGAAGAATAATATCCGTCCCAAGCCCAATATCTCTACAAAGTAAAGAAATATTAATGCCGTGAGCGAGACAAAATGTTTTAACAATTTAATTTAGTATTTCTTACTTGATGAAATGTTTCTGAACAGGAACCACCGAAATGATCAAGACACTGATTAAATATTTTGGTATTTGCATCAGCGGGTAAGTTGGCTAAATTGTATATATTATCTTTGAAAAATTCTTGATTTTGAACACTGTTGTATAAGGCAATTGACTTTTGCTTATCTGACTGGGCCTCATCAGAAAGTGATCTAACACTTTGCAACTTTAATGCTAAAAACAGTATTATGAAAGACACAAATGAGTTTAGAAAATCCATTGTAGAGAATAATCAGCACAGGAGTCAACTAGAGATAAATTACTAGAGACTCTCTTTATAACCCTCTTTTTTGTTGATTGTAAATTCATTACCACGTAGAAGGTCATACTCCATTGTAGCAATAGGTAGTAATTACTAGGAAATATGTAGTATCTGCAGGAGTGAAAAGTTTTAAATCTTATGTAATCTGCTTATTACATAATTATCTCGAAGGTTATAATCCTGGATAGCTAGAGCATTTTTGCATTTCATGAAAGAGTTATTTTTCTAAGCTAAATGGCGAAATGTGCAAAAATATTGCACTCACGACTCACTTTATCCTAATCAACAACACTTCATTTCATTACAACTTTTAAGCAAAACAAAGGAAAATATTAGCCCAATAAATTAAGTGTGCCCAATCTTTTCCGCATCTATATATTTTATCTTTAAGTTAAATAATATGTGATGTGTTGTGCCTGCCTCGCAATTAAGCGCTTGCCTCTGTTGGCTAGGCAGACATATTGTATGCCTGACTGATTGCCATACATTGTAAAAGTTCTAATTCCGTTTAAGTGTTGTGTTACTAAATGACATGTATGAACTAATTAGTGTTGCTCTTTTAAGCATGAATTATATTATAAATCATATGCACCGAAATTTTCAAAATAAACTTAATAACTGCAAGGAAAAGCATTTCTTGGGTGTCGTTAACCAACAGTTTTTCACTTTATTATATGCCATCTTTTGCTTCGTATCCCATCGCATTCTTTAATCTTTAATGCATGATATCTACCTATATACTACAACATTACATTTTTTTCGTTTTTTTACATAAACTGTGCCTTCCAAATAACTCCCACTCAGTCATCAAAACTCCTTGAGACAGTCATACAGCTTTCACTGCTCTCTGCATGATCCGACTTTTCCCTTAAAACTCCGCCTCTTTGTTTTACAATCTGTCTTATACATATGATTGTGTTTCCTTATTCAAACTATATAGGTAAAAGATACCAATTATTGTCATTCACTTTTTTCGTATTCATTTTCCAATCTTTTACACCATAAAGCATTTACTCCATATCTCTTTGTCGTACTAACTTGCCATTTGCTACCCTCCTTCTCTCGATCGTTTGCACGTTTATGACTTGTCATTTGTCCGATGTCCTTGGCTTGTCCTTATTCTTCCTATTCTTACAGTTCAACTATACATATTGACCATTGCATATTTTATGCTGTACTTTGCTTTCTGCTTAAAAATAGAGCATTGCGGATTGCTGGCACTTTATTGTGTTCTTTTTCATGCTTAAACTGTATAGGACACTCATTGTTAACATTTATCATTGTGTACCTAATTATTACAGGCATTTGCCTTTGTCAATAATGAGTTATTTAGTACTTGTTTAATAATGGTAAATTCTTAGTAGCTCACTGTAGTTTAAACATAAATGGGCAGTCCCCGCACAAAGTTGTGCTTCTAAGTACACCATTGCGTGTTGAAGCTTTTATTTTGGTAACCGAAATGAAAGCATTCATTGCCTGAAGCTTTAAATAACTTGCTGCAGTTTCATGGGTATACATATAACTATGCAATATACCACAATATAATAAACTACTCTTAAACGATATAGATTTACCGCTAACTGTAAGATTATTGTTTATTCCTAGTTTGTGCATCTTTATACAGCCAAAATTATCTTTTGATCGTGTATTATTCTTAACGACTAGCCAAGTGTAACTTTAATATTTTCCTCTTCATGGTATATGCTTCCCATATTATAGATGGGATTATCTCAACAACGTCAGTGATACGAATTTTTACCCCTGCTTGCAAATGAGCGTAATTTTCATGCTGAAAACTGGATTTTTTAGAAAAATAACTTTTGAATTTGTATATTTATCACATTTTTATTCTCAATGAGAAACAGACTGAATTTCGTACACAAACAGTTTTGGACATTCGGGCTAAAAATTTGCATTCAATGTATACAAGAATGAATGGCTGCAACATCAACTTTAATCCTCCTTCAAAATACAGCTTAGTTGGCATTACTTTTATTTTTTTTATTTTTTAACGACATGAATATATAGATGGTATAGGTACTGCTACCATTCCGTTGTGTCGTTGTGCACCTAGCCAAACTTAGTCACTCGTGACCAAACATTTGCCGTTGTTAACAAAAAATTGAATAAGTATATAATTATATATGACCGAAGCAATTATCATCAACGGTTATTATTATATACATAAATGCAGCAGCTTTAAAACTTAGAAACGGCGACCATAAATGCAGACATTTATGATTGTCGTTATTAATAATATTCAATTCACTTAAATCACAAAATGTTTTCTTCAAACAATTAATTCAATGTATGCAATAACTTTTTTTAATTCCATGGTAAATACAAAAATGATTAGACAGAAATACTGAACAATGTTGCATGAAGATGTTCTTCCTAATACTGGCGTGACCTTTGTTATTGGGTGCCATTCAAATGTCAATTATTTATAACTTTTAAATATTGTCGCTGGGACAGGAAAAACAGATTTTTTATTTTACGACAAATCATTTTCAAACATTCTACATGCTTTAGCTAGAAAAAGTAGCTGAGGAAATTGGGATAACGCACGGATGACGAATTTGTATATCTAAAGTTGGTCATTCCAAGAAAAACATGCTCATTAAAACATCTTTGAAAGTCAATCGACTTAGTAAGTTGAATTACACTGTTCTACGGAAACATACTCTGTTGTGGTGTGGAAATAGAAACTTCAAAGGTTTGTTAAAACATCTAACTTTTTTCATTAACACTGCATAAGTAAGATGAAAACCGTTCAAAAAGTTGCTGTTCCTACTATTCACGAAAAGGAGAAAATCTAGGACAATTATCAAAGTCTTACATTTTTAAGACAGAAGGACCTTCTCAGAGAAAGACGATGCGTCAGTTTTCTATAATTTGCCAAAAATTCGAAAATGTAGTAGCACAGGTTGCTGATCGGAGAAATTTAATTAAATTCTCTATCAAAAATGCCCCAAAGCTGATGAGACATAGAAATCCATAAGGAAAAATACAAAAACCATATTAGAATTTGTAATTGAACCCTCTGTGACTTTACTTAATGAGTTATGGATTTCCTCAGAGAATGCTACAGTGCTATTTTTTGAAATGGATTTATAATACCCTATCTGAAATATGTCATTCCATTTTTCGAATAAGAAATAAATTCCTGAGCTCATAAGATGTTGCATTTTCATGTACAGTTGTCGTTCATTTCTAAAATGAGGAACGTTAAAACTTTTTCCAATCGTCAAAAGCTTTTGTTGCGCTATCGAGAATTCTTTGAAAATATGAAAAGCATATAATTTAATACTGCTTGTGTAGTCTAGATAGGATCTGTTTTGGCAGGTGCCCAAAAACAACTTTGCCATTTTAAAGAAATTGCTATTGAAACCCACGTAATTCTTATTCACATTCGGTATCCCCAATGCAAACTCCAGTGGCATTTCTGTCATAATGACTCCGTTATACTGGCTGGGGTCATAACAGGCATCAGTTCTTTTAAATGTAGTCCAATACCAACCTTTAACTTCCAATTGTGTAAGTCTAAATTGACGAACGGTTGATTCAGCCACGATTCCTAGGCCATTAGCAAGAGGTCTAGTTCTGTAATATGCACCTCCAATTATTTTTATATAATTCAAAAGGTAATCAAGGCTACCATCTGGACAAATTACTGAAAAATTGTTGAATTGACTGAAAATTTTATCCTGATTAATTACTGGAGTAGGTGACAATAATTCCTTTGTATGCATTACTTAATGTCACAGCCAACAATATCCACAATCCAAAAGTTTGAAAGCGTTTAAATAGGTCAGCTATTCCTGCATTTACTCCTTGCTCAAGTACTGCAGAAATATACAAAAATATAGAATGCGTGGTAGATTTAACAGTTTTTGAAAACGAAAGTTTAGTATTATCTTTCGCTAATTCCTGCAAAGAATGAATAAACCCAAGAACAGTAAAGGACACAATAATTAAAATCCAGGTGATTGTATCAAAGGGACTTGTATATAATCTCCATGGAATTTCTTGATATGTATCTGGACAAGTGATAAAACTCAAACTATCAGATCCTGTAATGACTGTGTAATAGTTTTCTAGTTTGCTATAAGGATCCTCTCCCCCTATTTGTTTAACGAAGCGGTATTTATTAGACTCTGTAATGAAGTTGAAATCTTCCCAAAGAAATGTCTTCAGTACTAATTCCAAATTCAACTTTTGTTTTGACAAAGATTTGAAAGGATTCATCCATTTTGCGTTAATGGCTGATTCGTTGATATGAATGACTGTTCCATTGGACAGATTGCAAGTTGTGAATATTTGGATGTGCTTGGTTTTGTAAAAATAATTGTATACGAGTTCCTTATATGACTCAATCTCAATAATTTTGCTCACATTAATAAATGATATTAATTTGAATTTGTCACTTGGAGCTCCCGTTTCGTAAATGTGACATTTTTCATGTGGCACAATAATCGGACAACCTTGACAGTGAATACTAACAGACGTCAATTCGACATAATCACTGAGACCACTTTGAAAATTTTCATAGTCTTCCTCTTTTACATGTAAAGACATCGTATATCCCGAAAATGACCAAGTGTACAGGGCGACTGAAATAACAACTGCAATGGTGTATCCAAAGTATTCCAAGCAAAACCTGCTTAATTTGGAAGATGTGAATTGATTACGCACACCATCACGACATTTAAAGCCTTCGTGAGACAGAGGTGTAGTATGTTCTTTTACCCAATTCTTTCCCTCTCTCCAGCCAGCACGAATTACAAATAGTAGTCTTAGATATGCCAGTGACCATTTTCTAAATGCAGAAATTTCGAAATAGTTTAATGGTAAAATGGCCACGGGTACTTCAAAACTTTTTTCAAAATATGGATAGGTCCAAGGCTGTGGGATAATTATATTTATGGCGCATTCAGGGAAAGAATTTACAATTTTCTCTAAACCTTTTACATGGAAATAATTTTCCCTGTAGACAGGGAAAGTAAAATCGAAACCTGATACTAGTATTGAACTGCAATGAAATGCAATTATTGCACCCAAAAACGACAATTTTCCTAATTTGTACATAATTCTGGGTTGCAGATTTCAATGTCAATGTCTAACTTACAAATTCTTAAATAGCAATATAAAAAACCAATTGGAATTATTTTTTGTGAATACAAAAACCTTGTATGACTTAAAACTTTGCTTAGATGTTTCGATTAAAACATTTTGGAGTCTAACCAGGTAAGCTTGATTTATAGTTAACATCAAAATAAATATTTTACACATTACATCATTAAATTGCTTACTCATATATTATATTGTAATATTTGAAATACAAAGTGCTGAACAATCACTTAATGTCCCACTTTGATGTATTAAAAATTAAAGTATTTATAAAGTGTACCTCAACAATAATTGTAAAATACTTTAAATACCATATTTTTCTGAATAGTCTCTCTAGAAATAGTGAGTCAATGGGAAATTTTGTTTCACCATTCTCACAACATCCAAGATTGCTCAATTTTGGATCCCTTGGAAATTGAAAATCCCCATTTTATAGTTGTGGAAAAACTTTTCTTTTGTATGTGGCGTATTTTGTGTATAGGTACTACGTCGATATATACGGTGACTTCAAAACTTACAAGTGGCAATCAAATAAAGAAGTTTATGAACTTCACGACTAACTGTATCCACTTATTTCACAAAGAAATATTTTCCAATGTCAAACAATGGATTAACAATACTGTGAAGCTAATTGAAAGAAAAGACTGAAAAATTAAATGTGTACCTACTTAATAATATTTCATAAAGAAATTCGTTGCCATTGTTGGTGTTCTTGAGTTTATTTTCAAATAGCAATTATTCAGACAACTGACTTCTTTATGGTATTTGTTCACTTACTGTTGTGGTTCTCAAATGATAATCCCATTCAAAAAGCTTTCATGAATAATAGTACAAGAAAATGAAGTTAATTGTCGTTGGAAAAATAAAAATAAAATATAATGAATACGTTGAAGTATTACCTTGTATTTTTGATTTTGTAATATGCAATAAATACGTGAAACTATAACGCATTCAATATTGAGGAAGATAACAGAGTATGTCATAATTTAAATCCTGGTTTACCAGGGATCCAGTTCCATTAATGGCGAGTGCAGCAAAAGTTTAATTAATGCAATGTAGACTTTTCAGTAAACCATTGAATAAAGTTACTATAAATACTTTGTCAAAACTCTTTGCTTGACAAAACTATTTATAGATGTGTCTTAAAGTAACACCCAATGGTGAATAAATCAATAAATACTGTATCTTAATTTGAAAAAGGCAAAATGATTTAATTTCAATGATTTTCATTTACAATTAGTAGCAAAACACTACCAAAATTAAAGTAACTTAGTATGAGAACGGATTGAGCCAATGACTACAAACTTGGTAGACAGAGCCAATGTCCAGTGTAAAATGCCTTACGAACGTCCACTCCTTAAAATTTATTTATATAATCATTGTTGAGAGAAGTTGATTCAGCCTAAAAAGAATTAGCACTCCGAATGGAATATGCACATAACATTTTTAACACAGACGGCCGGAGTCACAATGTAAGACTGTCCTTTTCAAAGAAAGGCGATTTACACGTTTACACAATAGAAAAAAATCGTTTGAACATAAGATAGTACAAGTTTCTGATTGGGAAAAGTTAATTAAATTCTCAGTTAGAAACGCCCCAACATAAGGCACAGAAATCCATATAGAAAAAATACAAAAACCATATTAGAATTTTTAATTGAACTCTCAGTACCTTTACTTAATAATTTATGGCTTTCCTCAGAAAAAAGTGTAGAATTATTTTTCGAAATGGATTTATACTGGCCCAGTTGAAATAAATTATTCCATTTTTCGAATAAAAAATAAATTCCTGAACTCATAAGATGTTGCATTTTCATATACAGTTGTCGTTCGTTTCTAAATGGAGGAATTTTAAATGCTTTTTGAATTGGCAAAAAGTGCTGTCGTCCTACGGAGAATTCCCTGAAAACAAGAGGTGCGTATAATTTAATATACTTGTGTAGTCTATGTATGATCTGTTTTGACAAATGCTCAAAAATTTGTTTGCCGTTTTAAAGAAAATGTTATTGAGCCCAACGATTTCTTCACATTTGGAATCCCCAATAAAAATTCCATTGGCATGTCTGTAAAATTGGCTCCGAGAAACCAATGGTCACCAGTGGATTTTCGAAATTTAGTCCAATGCCAATCTTTAATTTCCAATTGTGTAAGTCTAAATTGAAGAACGGTTGACTCATCAACGACTACGTAAGAATTGACAAGACCTCTAAATGTATAATAGAATCTTCCAATCTTTTTAAATACTCCAAAATATTTTCCGTAGTACCATCATCTGGACAAATTATTGAAAAATTGTTGAATTCTCTGAAAATTTTATCCAGATTATTTACTGGAGTAGGAGAAGTTATTTCGCTGACAATAATTCCTTTGTATGCATTGCTTAATGTCACAGCCAACAATATCCACAATCCAAAAGTTTGAAAGCGTTTAAATAGGTCAGCTATTCCTTGCATTTACTCCTTGCTCAAGTACTGCAGAAATATACAGAAATATTGCATGCGTAGTAGATTTAACAGTTTTTGAAAACGAAAGTTTAGTATTTTCTTCCGCTAATTCCTGCAAAGAATGAATCAACCCAAGAACAGTAAAAGACACAATAATTAAAATCCAGGTGATTGTATCAAAGGGACTTGTGTACAATCTCCATGGACTTTCTTGATATGTATCTGGACAAGTGATAAAACTCAAGCTGTCAGACATTTTGCATTAATAATAGATTCGTTGGCAGCAGGAATACCATTTTCCTTTTTATCTTCGCAGATTGTGACTACTTTGATATAGTTTGTTTTGTAAAAATATTTAAATACAAGTTCTTTATATGCTTCAATTTTGGCGTCATTTAAAAAGGATGTCAATTCTGTTGTGTCTTTCATTATGTCCAACTGTGGAGTAAAGCATTCAATGGCCAGAACAATTGGACAACCTCTACAATGTATACTCTCTTCCGCCAATTCGATATAGTCAATTAGACCAGTTTGATATTTTTCATAGTTATCGGAATTTAAATAAAATGACATGGTAAATCCCCTAAAGAAGTAGTATAGAGTGTATCGCCAATAACAATTGCAACCGTGTATCCAAAGTATTCCAAGCAAAACTTGACTGCTGGCGCGGATGCACAGTTACTTTCCTCGTATCCAACTGCTGATTCAAATTGTTTAAATGCAAAATTATTGACAAATATTAATCTTAGATATGGCAGAGACCACTTTCGAAATGTGGAAATATGATGGAACCTTATTAATGGTAAAATGGCTACAGGTACTCCAAAGCTCTTATCAAAATATGGATAGTTCCAAGGCTTTGCTATAATTATAGTTATGGCACACTCAGGGAACGAATTGATAATTAATTCCAACTCTTTTACATATAGGTAGTCTTTTCTGTTGACAGTTGAAATATAGTCAAAACTGTACTAATGAATACATGGATGCACTATGTACCGAAACATATCTCAAAGTATCTTTAAACCTTAACACTAAATCAAAAAGTATGAAATTTGCATACCGTATTGTAAACAACATTGAGTACCTACGGTAAGCTAGCGTAATAAGACAATATATAAGCGTACTGTTCTTCTAATGTATTCGGATGCAGTTTCAGTGAAAAGCTTGTACCTTCTGAATAAAGACATACACTAATTCTTCTGCCTGCATTTATCTGTGCGTAGATTGAGTAGAGCTGCCTTCAGCTTGCAACTCCTTTAAAAACACTATTTCAAAATTGAAAAGGCAGAAAAAGGCGACGGTTTGATTTACGAAACACAAAACAAAAATCGCAAAAAATCTTTTATTGCAGTTTTTTGCAATTTATTTATATACTTACTCTTTTCGTAACTAATTCATTGTATTTCTTTTTAGTAAAACAATGGATGAAACTTTTATTTTTTCAAAGCTGCTTGCTTAAGAAAACTATTTAAAATACTTCGGAAAAAACTCTACGTCGAATAAATAAATACAGTTTAGTTGACATTGAAAACGTAAAAAGGAATGCAGGAAAGTTTCAGAAATTTGTCTAAGGTCACTTATATTAATGTCCAATTACCTAAATCACAAATGAAATGACTTGAGATTCCGAATAATGAATAAAGTTTAAGCAATTTACTGAATGAGAAAGAAAACACAATAAAGAAATTAATATTTAAAAACGCTTCGTTGATTTTCGTTTGCACCACTTATTTTGCCTCCAAGTAGCAATTATACTGCAAATTCGATTTCATTTATTTGAAGTTCCTCAATTCAAAACATTCTTAACATAAAACACCTATATTGAAAATATTTTAATATCTAAGTAGTTACAAGATACAAGACTTAAACGATATCTGGGCATTAGAATGTATTCATGATTTTTCTCTCTGTTACTACGCAATAGATGTAAATTTAATATTTTACTGAGAATAAGAAATTTTATTTCAATTTATTTCGTGCAACTGGTGCAACAATAGTCCTTTCATTTTTGGCTTTCTTAGTTTGAGAACCTTTATGAATTTTCAGTCGATTCAACCGATCATTTGCAAAAGTCTACTAATCAAATTTTAAAATTATTAAAAAACTGTATAGGTATTAGTTCAAATTTCTTCTCACTAACGTAGTTTTCACTCATTGTCAATCTTATGAATTTTCTATATTATGGTTAATGCCAACTTAACTGGGGTGAACTAACTTTCATATAAGATATATGCTCTGCATTTGGAATACTAAAGTCATTTTATATCAATTTATAAGGCTATTACCTTGAAACTTATCTGAGAGTGATTAGCAGGAAGGAATGCCATAAATGGTAAATGTAAAAGTAAATGTAAGCATCACATTTATGATTGCATCTGACAGGACGACACGAGGAACTAATTAAGCGATATGAAAATTTTTGCATACAACCAAATTCATTAAGCCTAATACCAATTTTGACATTTTCCCTACAGGGTTCTACTATATAATTAGCAAATCTAATTAATGCACTAATTAATTGGAAATGATGTTAAATTCTAATTAATTAGTTGTCGTACCAAGTAATTAACTAATTACTAGTTAATTAATGTGCTTAGAAAAAATAATAACTTTAATTACTAATTAATTAAATTCAACCCGGTTTATAAATACATTAATTGTCATAGTCAAAGCCAAAAACGTAGAGATTCATATCGACCTGTTTTTCGCGGGTTGGCGCAGTTTTTATAGCCCGATTTGCCACCCAATTCACTTAAATACCACTTGTTCCTGTCCTCCTCGCTGCATCAATTAGCATTTGATTTGATTTTGATTTTAAACCAGGGCTTGCTTAGTAATTAGCTTATCTAATTACCTAACTAATTAATTGGCAATTTGATACTAATTATTAATTAATTAGTTGGACGAAAAAATGAATAATGCCATGATCGGAAACTTAAATCCACGTAGAAGGATCTTGGTGAAGACTTTTGGTTACCTCACTTATTTCCTTTGTTGTCTTAGTAAAATTGAACGCTCGCCGAGTTTTCGAAAGTAAATTGAGAAGTTTTGCTGTAGAAATACTTTCAATACATTTTCTGTTAAAAATAAAAATAAGCTCATTAAGCACAAAACCGCATAAAGGAAAAATACGACAATTATATTCGAATTCGTAATTGAACTTCCTTTTGCATTTTGAAAATGGCCTTGACTTAACAATTTATCGTCTTCTTGAGTAGAGAATGTTTTGTATTTCTGGATTTCAAAAATGTTATTCCATTTTTCGAATAAAATATAAATTCCTGAACTCAAAAGATGCTGCAATTTTATATATAACTGCCGTTCATTTCTGAACTGAGGAATTCTAAATACTTTTTGGATTGACGAAAAGTGCTTCTTCCCTAATGAGAATTCTTTAAATACAAAAGGCGCATATAATTTTATTCTGTTTGTGTAGTCAATGTAGGACCTGTTTTTGCAACTGTGTAAAAATTTTCTAGCGATTTTAAAAAGAATAGAATTGTCAATTTTGTTTTTCTTTAATCTTGAAGATGTAATTCCCAATATAAATTCAGTTGGTATTTCTATATATTTGGTTGCAGGCTGCCGAATGGTTCCTGGTGATTTTGTAAATGTAGTCCACTCCCAATCTCTCAGCTCCAGTTGTGTAAGTTGATATTGAAGAATGGCTGATTCGTCCACTTTTCCATAATGATTGGCAAGATTTCTTATTGTGTAATATGAATCTCCCATTCTTTTCAAATAGCCAACAATATCTTCCGTGCTACCATCGTCAGGGCAAATTACGGTAAAATTGTTGAATTCTTTAAACGTTTTAACCTGATTTCTTATTGGAGTGGGTGAAGTTATTTCGCTGACAATAATTCCTTTGTATGCAAGTATGCATTACTTAACGTCATAGACAACAATATCCACAAACCAAAAGTTTGACAACGTTTAAATACGTCATCTATGCTATAATTGACTCCTTGTTCGAGTAGTGACGATATATACATAAATATTGAGTGCAATGCAGACTTTACAGTTTTCGAAATCGAAAATCTGTTTTCAGTATTCCTTAATTTCTGAATTGAATGAATAAAACCAAGAACAACACATGATACAATAATTAAAATCCAAGTGATTGCATCAAACGCTTTTGTGTACAATCTCCACGGTATTTCTCGATATGTGTCAGGACAAGTGATAAAACTCAAACTATCAGATCCTGTGACAATAATATAGTTATTCTCTCGGTTGCTATCCAAAGCATCCATTCCAAATATCTGAGATTCGAATTTATACTTGTTTGATTCTGTAATGAAATTGAAATCTTCCCAGAGAAATGTATTCAATACTAATTTCAAACTTAACTGCTGCTCAGTTAAAGATTTAAAAGGATTCATCCATTTAGCGTTGATTGCAGATTCGTTTCCAATATGAATGATTTCGCCATTCCATCGTTTGCAGGTTTTAAAAATCTTAATATGATTTATCTTGTAATAGTAATTTTTTACGTACTCTTTGTAGGATTCTACTTCACTTTGATGAAAATCAGATATCAATTTGCTTTTCTCAATTAGCATTTCAAAATTTGGCAAACTACATTTGAATGGCAGAATGACTGGACATCCTTTACAATGAAAAGCCTCATACGTCGGTTGGACATCGTTGCTGAGACCATTTTTAAATTTTTTATAGTGCTCGTTATTTATATGAAATGCCATCGTAAATCCCGGAAAAGAATTAGTGTAATGATAATCCGATCCGATAACAATTGCAATTGTGTACCCAAAGTATTCCAAGCAAAACTCGGCTCTATATATAGAATTACATGATTTTTGCTCGTAAGAGTATGGTGATTCTTTATACCCATACTCTAGATTAATTGCAAATAATAGTCTTAGATATGGTAGAGACCATTTTCTATATGTCGAAATTACTTGAAGCTTCTCCAATGGCAGAATAGCTACTGGGGCTGCAAAACTTCTTTCAAAATACGGATAGTTAATAGGTTCTGGTATAATTATGGTTATGGCACAGTTAGAGAAGGAATTTATAATTAGTTCTAAATTTTTTACATGCAGGTAATTTTTTCTGTTGACAGTTGAATTATAACCGAAACCGGATACTAGTAACAAACTACAATAATATACAATTATTATACTATGAAAGGTGTCAATTTGATTTTTGTAGCGGCAATGCATGTTTTTACAATTCATTAAAACTGAACTTATCGCTAATGTTACTTTTTAAGAACACTAAAATTACTGTTATTATTTTAGGTTAAACTATTATTTTAAGTGAAAACACAGCAATTGTGTAATTAAAAATAAATTTTGGTATAATTAAACAGGAGTTTAAAGAGTAATAACGTGCTTAATTAAAAAGTGGTCTTAATGTTACATAAACTATATAAAGAGAATTAATTATATCTCACTGTGTTACTTGGTTTTTTCCTGTGTAACTGAATCTTATGTTGCACTCATAGAGTACGACGTCCATTCTCCAAATGTTATAAGGTTTTTTAAAGCATTGAATAGGATCATTATGGTGTACTATTTACATTTCGTTTTCTTGTGTAAATATACATATAATTCAAACTCTGAAATTACCGTGCACATTACATGCTATTACAGTTGGCATTCAAATCGACAATGCTACTTAATACGAAAACAATTTGTAGGATTTGAACAAGGCCATTTTGCAATACTTAAGTTGTTTACGTAGAAATCCATATAATATTTCTGTAGATTTTTGGAAGGTGCAAATTGTAAAATATGGCTGCAACTTTCCCCGATCAAGTGATCAGCCATTAATTAAATAAATATTAACTCTGTTTTCCAAATCCAATTTCCTGCTCACAAACCCCGGACACCACACTTAACTTTAGTTGTTCAATAATTTTAGTGCTTGATAGAAATATTATTCTGTACAAAGCGGTGGCGGTATTTATATACATTTTGTCCTTATTTTAAATACTGAAATACCAAACACTACATATCAGTAAGTTCTATTCAAATTGATGAGATGACAGAAACAGCATATATAAATATTTTTCAGGAATACTGAAGATGAGTACTTGACAAACAAATTTTAAAATTTAATATTTAGGCAACCTGAAAAATAGGGATTCGTTTATTTATTCGCCAATATGTAGTATATAATATTTGCCCTATGTAGTAAATAATGTATGTATGTATCGATAATCATGTCTCACGTTTATCTTTGAGTTTGAGATATCAAAATTTCTAAAGTATGAAAACCAAAATTGTATCTACATTTTTTGTACTATTACTTCTAAACGTGTATTGATGCAATAAGTGTTAATTTTTGTAAAAATATCCTTTTCAAACTGTTTCTCAATTCCTTGTTAGCATGCTTTGAATATGCAGCAAAAATTATAAACAAAACTACATCCAGCCTAGATTAATACCCTTTATTTATGCAATTCTACCATATAATTGTAAATCCTGGTTCTCGTGGTGGGGATAGTGGGGAACCGTTAAAAAGTGTACTGCAAATGGTAGAACTTAGTATTGCGATTGCGACCGAATACCTGTTATATACCGTTAAAGCACTGGTCCACTGATTACGTGGGTAGACAAAGGAATATATTTCTAGACCACCAATTTCGTTAAAGTAAAGCATACAAAATGATAAAACAGTTTAGGTATTTCCATTAGTGCATAATAGAATAGGATTGTGTATATATCAGTAGATATGGTGGACGTGGAAGCCGATATGGAAATAGTGAGCAAATAAAAAAATTGGGGTAAGGAACCATCAGACCATTTGATTAAGAAATATACCCTTTAAAATGTAGATTTTAGGCATAGTTACGTTACAATACATTTCACCTTCTTGGGAATCTATTTATATGCGGGGAAATATTTCGTTCACTATGTCCACTTTATTTGAATTCGTGACTACAAGTAATTTTAAAAGTCTCGATGCCTATAAAAGTTTCACAGGACAATTGAATTTGATTATTCAAAACGTACAATCCCTAAAGTTTCCGAATACTTGTACTAGCCTTGAATTATTAAACCATATATCAATGTTTTATTGTTTACTACAAATGAGATCATTTCGAAAAATTCCTTAAGCCAAAAAATACAACTGTATCACATAATGTTTTATACAAACAATAATTGAAACGCAGGGACATTAAATGAATGACAAACCGTTTTTAAATACACCGCAAGTTTTTGAATTTCTTATACTTAATGGCAACTCATTCCAAGCAATAATTAGATAACTTAAAATATTAGAATTACATTTAGATACTAAATGACTACTTTGTTCTGTGGTCCTATTATGTCAATATGTCAACATGCACAAGCATAGAATAAGTCAATTCAGAAGGATAATCAGTGGGATACTTAATAGCAGGATACAGTATAATCACTATGAAATAAGTAATACACCGATTAATTGACGATAAATCGGAAGAATCGTATAGTGAAAACAGTGTACACATTAATTCCATATACAAATATACATACATTACCAGTTCATATAAATTAAGAATAGAAATGCTTGTAAGAAAAGTTAAAACCAAAAATTCTACCATCAATTTACCGGTTATACAAGACTAACTGTTATTTTCTCTAGCGGAAAATTTTAAAAAAATAAGGTTTTATTATTTCACTACTAATCACATTACTTGAAAATGAAATCATAAACATTTACTTTTACATAAAAGTTACTTAGCATAAACCCATAGCAAGACAACAAAAGTCCCAGAAAATATGTCCTTTCACACAAATAAGTGCTTTTAGTAAAAGCCCTTAGATCGGAAAAAAGTCAGCAAAAGTTCAAATATATAAGGCAAACAGAAATTCACTAGCTGTTCGGCTATGCTGCCATGTGTGTCAGGTGTGCTTTCATATTCATTCCATAGACGCGGATACCTGTAGAGGATGACCTTAGTGAATAGTTTTGGCTTCATCATTTCTCACTCATTTCCTACCTAAATTTGGTGACCTTCCTAAATTTCCGAAAATAAAGTGAAAACCCAAGCGTGTTGGACTATTTTGACTGCATTTTCAGTTAGAAAGACAAATACGCTCAGTAAACATAAAAATGTATAAAGGTAAAAAACAAAAACTATATTCGAATTCGTAATTGAACTGTTATTGGCATTTTGCAAAAGGCGCTGACTTAATAATATAGGTATATCGTCGTCCTGAAAAAATAATGATTTATATTTCTGGATTTGAAAATTGTTATTCCATTTTTTAAATAAAAAATAAATTCCTGAACTCATAAGATGCTGTAATTTCATGTATAACTGTCGCTCATTTTTAAATTGGGGAATTTTAAACACATTTTGGATTGGCAAAAATTCTTGCTCCCCTACCGAAAATTGTCTAAATACCAAATGCGCATATAACTGAACACTGCTTGTGTAATCAATGTACGCCCTGTTTCTGCAACTGCTCAAAACTTCTCTAGCGATTTTAAAAAGAATTGAATTATCAGTTCTATTTTGTTTAAAGGCTTTGAAAGATGGCATCCCCAATACAAATTCTGTTGGCAAGTCTGTCAAATTGGCTCTGGTTAACTCACCAGTGGACTTTTTAAATATAGTCCAATCCCAAACTTTAAGTTCCATTGGTGTAAGTCCATATTGAAGAACGATGCCTTTATTAAAGTCTCCTCCAAGTCCAACAGCAAGAGGTCGTGGTGTGTGTAAATTACCAATTCCGTTTAAATATTCCACAATATATTCCGTGCTACCATCATCAGGACAAATTACTGCAAAATTTTCAAATTCTTTGAAAGTTTTAACGTAATTTTTTATTGGATTGGGTGCAGTTATTTCGCTGACGATGATTCCTTTGTAAGCGTTACTTAATGTCATGGCCAATAATATCCACAATCCAAAAGTTTGAAAACGTTTAATTACATCAACTATTCTTTCTTTTACTGCTTGTTCGAGTAATGCACAAATATACAGAAACATGGCATGGATAGCAGACTTTACTGTCTTGGGGAACGAAAATCGGGATTCAGCGGCTGTAAATATTTGGATTGAATGAAGAAAACCTAGAACAATGCAGGACAAAATAATTAAAATCCATGTGATTGTATCAAAGGGTCTTAAATACAATCGCCAAGGCATTTCTTGATATGTGTCGGGACAAGTGACAAAACTTAAGCTGTCAGATCCTGTTACAACGATATAGTTGTTATAGTTCTCACGGTTGCCATCCTTTCCAAATATATGGCGATCGAATATATATTTGTTTGACTCTGAAATGAAATTGAAATCTTCCCATAGGAATGTCTTCAGTACTAATTTCAAATTCAGTTTCTGGTCAGTTAAAGATTTGAAAGGATTCATCCATTTTGCGTTGATTGCAGATTCGTTTCCAATATGATTTTCTTCTCCTTTCCATGATTTGCATACTTTGTGAATTTTAATATGATTTGTCTTGTAATAATAGTAATGTTTCACGTACTCTTTGTAGGATTCTATTTCTTTTTGTTGAAAATCGGACGTCAATTTGTATTTCTCCTTTACCATTTCAATGAATGGAATACTACATTTACTTGGAGCTATAATTGGACAACCTTGGCAGTGAAAACTTCCATATATTGGATTAACATGATCGCTGACCTCATTTGTAAAGTTTTCGTAGTTCTCGAAATCTACGTAAAATGTTATCGTAAATCCCCAAAGAGAATTAGTGTAAAGTCCAACGCCAATAATAATTGCAACAGTGTATCCAAAGTTTTCAAAGCAAAACTTTGCTGCAGGACGGGAACCACATTTACTTTCCTCGTAACCAGAAGCCGACTCACTTTCTCCATGCGCAAAATTAATTGCAAATAATAATCTCAGATATGGCAGAGACCATTTCCTAAATGTGGAAATAGCATGAAGCTTCTCTAATGGCTGAATGGCTACGGGTGCTTCGAAGCTTCTCTCAAAATACGGATAGTTACGAGGCTCAGGTATAATTATAGTTATGGCACACTCAGGGAAAGAATTTATAATTAGTTCTAAACCTTTTACCGGTAGGTAATTTTTTCTGTTGACGGGTAAAATATAATCGAAACCTAATACTAATATCGAACTGCAATAATATGCAATTATTATTATAATATGAAAGCTACTGAAAACAATTTGACGGTAATACATGTTTTTACTTTCTATAATAAAACAGAATTTTTGCTCATGTAAATTTAAAACGAATAAAATTGCTGTGTTTCAAACTAATATTGTAATTATGCAATAGAAAACACTACTTTTGTTTTCAAAATGGAATTTTGGCAATGTACTTTCTACACTCACTGCAGTAGTGATGGCTTTTCTTCACTTTTAAAAAAATGTGAGATAAGTTAATACAGATAAATATTTCCAACTTTTTAAATGCTACTTACTGAATCTTAAGGGTGTACTAGTACTGATGTAGTGCGACGTTAAATGTTGTGGTTGTTCTAATAAGTATTTCTATCGTGTACGATCATTACCGTTTACTATTTACATTTCGTTTTCTTGTGGAAATAAATACACATACTTCAAACTCTGAAGTTGCCATGTACAGCTATATTCAAATTGATGAGATAACTTAGTAAAAACAAGTTTGAAGAATTTGAACAAGAATAACAAGATAATAAGTATATGGTAGCAATACTTAAATGTTGACGTATAAACAGATAAAGTCTATAGAACTCACTTAAGGGGTACTATTTCGATACTTGGGAGAAAATAGATGTTTTGAAACAATACTTCATTTCCTTACCTGTGGAAATAGAGCCTCATGTTGCTACTATCAGTGGTGCTTAAATTACTGCAGCGGTTCTTTAGTGCAATGTCGAAGTCGATATAATGAGTAATCGGCGGATGCTAGCCAAAACTGTTAAAATAATCACTGCCTCACACATTATCCTCTGGAGGCATTACTTCGAATCAAATCTAAAATCTGCGACTGATGCTAAGTAAACTATTAAAATTAGCACTGCCTAAACTACTTCGAATAATTTTAAAATGTAAAAAGACATTCAGTTAGTAAACGGATGTTAAGAAATACTGCGCCCTTACTGACTAAAACTAGAAAGGTCCGACTAGTTACATACTATGGTATATTGACGTATTCAAGAATTAATGGCATTTTAATAATATTTATTTCTAAAGACGGTAAACCACAATTTTGCCTAATTCTTTTACATCATTTTAAGTCTACTACACAGGTGCCTGCAAATAAAATTGAGTAATTCCCCATCAAATATCTTATGTTAACTAACTATTTCATTATACTGCAGTAGTGCTTTTGGTTAACAGCATATTTTTGGCAGAAAACTATAAACATTAAACAACAGAACCTCATGGTATTAATTATGACTTTACTGTATGATTCATATACACAATTTAGCTGTATTTACAGAATATTATATACATTCACATTTTTACATTTCAATGTACGTGCTAATGTCAATGTAAGACGTTACATTGAGGGAATGGCATTAAGGCTGCTAGCCCTTTTGTAAACTATTACTAATTAGTGCATTCGCAATTCATTTCCTAAAATAGAAAATTAATTGACTGTAATGTGATTGTGTTGTCATAAACTCGCGATGATTCAATTTTTTTCTGTTTTCTGAATAAATTCTTTTTAATGATCATAACAATAATATCATTTCCATATTTCCTCCTGATCCTGACCCTTTTGGTAACTGTTTTTGCAACTCGCATATACAGAATACAATACAGTAGCGACACAGGTAACAAGTAGTAATATGCTAAGTATTTTGTTTACTTTTTGAGGTTTTTGATTTTTTAGTCTGAGGTTGAGGTCATGGTCAGAAATGACACTACGTGTTTAAGGGGGAATAAACATTAGTCTTTAGAAAACTTCACTGAAAATTTCAGCAAAAATTATATGGCGGACAGAAATCCAATTTGTGAACAGTAGCTTTCGTTACTGAATAAGTGATTTCTCAGGATTAAATCCACATCTAATGTGCGTGGTCTAAAAATTATAGAAGGGATACAAGGCAGTTATTTTTTCAGCCCGAATTACTGGGGACTTGATTTTGGGAAATTTTTCAATTACAAATACAAGTATGCAAACGCATGTCAACATTCCGTAAAGGTAAAACACTATTATTATATTTGAATTTTTAATTGAATGATTTTTAGCTGTTGTCGTCTCAGATTCCTGCTTTTCGATTTCCTTTTCGTCGATAACAGACGAATGACTGTTACGTTTAGCCATCAGTTTGTACTCGTGTAACTGATATATGTTATTCCACTTTTCAAACAACCAATAAATTCCCGAATGCATTAGGTACTGCAGTTTCATATACAAATGCCTTTCATTCTTAAATGGTGTAATAGTGAACACTTTCCTTTGCGGAAAAAAGTCCTCACTTCCAACTTTAAATCCAGGAAAATTGATTGGGGCGTATAGATTGATATTGCTTTTGTAGTCAATGTACGCTCTATTTTTGCAAATGCTCAAGAATTTTGTGGCTATTTTGAAAAAGTTATGATAATCACTTTGATTACATCGTGCTGTGTCAGGGTACCCAAGTAGAAACTCTGATGGAATTTTCTTCAAGTCACCCGATTTGTAAATATCCCAATGAACTGGTATGACAAATTTCCTCCACACCCATTCGGTTCTTTCGGTTCCTTTAATACCGTAATTGTGCATGTTATCAGAAGTTGTGCAATGTATCTGTGCCTGAACAGTGTTTGAAGGCTCTTTAAGATTTTTGCAACTATTACTCCATGACATATTTCTTTCTGAGCACTCCAATTCCTTTTTATATCTTTTAAACAGCCCACAAGAGTCACTTAGCGTATTTGCCAAGTCAGACAAACATCGCTCGAAAACCATTGGTTGTAGTTTTTGTGAATACTCGTAAAGATTTTCGACATTATTGAAATTTGGACAAATTACTGTAAATCTTTTTAATTCATTAAAATTTGTTAATTCGGTTTTTGTTGAACTTGGCAACGTGATTTGACTGACAATAATTCCCTTGTAGGCATTACTCAAAATCATCCCAAATATGATCCACAACCCAAATGTTTTCCAAATTTTGGATTTGGGAATCATTTTATTCACTTGAACTCCTTGTTCGAGTAATGAAGAAATATATAAAAATAAGCATCGAGAAAAAAGTTTCAAGCGCTTCGAAAATGTAGAAATGCCTTTGTGAATTGATGATTCTTGGATCGTATGAACGAAACTAAGAATAATACCTGAAATAGTTATTAAAATCCAGCAAATGGTATCGAAGGGACTTGTGTACAATTTCCAAGGTAATTCTTGGTATATTCCTGAACAGGTAACAAAATTTAAGCTATCCATTCCCGTAATAATAACTTGAAGTAAATTAAGATCTAAAGGCTTGTTTATATACGTTTTCCCGTAGATCTGCTTGTAAAATGTGTATTTATTAGACTGGGTAATAATTTTGAAATCTTCCCACATGAATGTCTCAAGAACTTCTTTTAAAGTGAATTTCTGTTCAGCCAAAGATTTAAAAGGAGATAACCATTTAGCATCTATATTCGTTTCGTTTTCAATTGCATACAGCGCTTTTTTCCCATTACAGCTACCAATTTTGGCCATTTGTTTTCTTTTGTAGTAATATTCATAGACATACTTCTTGAATGAATCAATAATACTGAGATTGAATCCAAATGGTAATCTTCTCCTGTCCTGCATTATATCTATCTCTGTTTCTTGCCCTGAACATTTAGCAGGCCCAATCACAGGACACCCCTTACAAACAACGCGCTCAGATTTTATTTCATAATGAAAATAAGCGCTTGAATTTGATTCTTGATAGTCTTCGTGGTCGGAAGATAAATATAATGTTATTCCTGACCCTGACGTGTCGTAGTCATGAAAAAGAAGTAGGGATATTTCAAGTTGGTAACCAAAATGTTCCCTGCAGAAGTTGGATTTTGTGTAAGCGTCTTTGTGTGTCTTGTACACACAAATGAATTTTTCATAATTAATAACACTCTTTTCTGAATAATAATCTAAATCTTGATATTCCATTACAAAATACAATCGTAAAAATGGCAATGACCATTTTCTCCTAGCAGCAATCAAATGAAGTTGGCTGAACGGAATAATTGTTACCGGTACTTGAAA
The DNA here is from genome assembly GCA_020352615.2 of Yoshiicerus persimilis. NCBI lineage: Eukaryota > Metazoa > Arthropoda > Collembola > Entomobryomorpha > Tomoceridae > Yoshiicerus > Yoshiicerus persimilis. The sequence continues at coordinate 74,891,375 of CM036940.2, forward strand.
GCCATTTTCGAAATACGGAGAGTATTTCGTGTAAAGAATAGTTACAGAACATTCTGAGAAAGAATTTACTATTCTCTCTAAATCTTTATAGTACAGGTAACGGGTTACACCTGGTCCCGTCAAGGTTATAGCGTTTATCCAAACCAAAACATTTGCCACAATAATTATAGTCCATTGCCACACGCTTTTCTTTTTGAAAAAGAGGTGCATTTTTCTATTTTGTGTTTAATATTTTGTAATATTTAATTTTTCGTTGAAGAAAGTTTTTCACAAGTAGACGGATGGTATGTCCTCAACATCAAACTGACAAAGAATAAACAATGCACATTTTATTATGTAACTTACTTGTCTCATGAAAAATTGATACTTGGCCTTGCAATTCAAAGTACAGTTGTTCTTGAGACATTTCCCAATGTCAATTCAAAGTGACTGATAAGTCACCTAATGACACAGTAACGCAACGAGAATGTATAAAAATACATTTATTATCATAATAGGTTTTGCTTGAATTTAACTCGCAAAGTGTTTAATGAAATAAGTAATGTAACAATTGGAGGTCAATCATCTATTACGGAGAATATTGTAGTACACAACACTTACATCTGCTCCAAAGCCAATTAATTGAATCAAGAAAGCATTTACTGTCTTTGTTTTGTGCATTGTGTGAATAAATTTCCCGGTGAAATAACACTGAATTAGTTAACCGATCTTTGAAGAGATGTACCTTTTAAAATTTAAAGCGACTACTTCTTAAATGAAATTTAAATAGTTAGAAAGCGATCTCCAGAAATCTCGATAAGTATTTCTCATTAAAAGCAGATAAAGTAAATACGAGTAATAATTTATTAAATTGATTTAACACCTTAAACCCATGCGAATATTTCAATGAGCTGCAATTACACGATACTCCATTTGCTCTTTATATAAACCATGGTAAACATGGAGTGTAACAATGTAGAGAAATACGATAACTAATAGAAAGTAGAGGTTGTCTCTTATTTAGCACCAATGCATATGTTATGAGAATTAGACATTTTATTTTCAAAATTCAGAAGGATGTCTTAAATAAACTATGCAACTAATGTTTTCAATGACATGTATTGTTTATGTCTTTAAATACATATATGATAAAGGTAATGATGAGAAATTCTTCGTTGGTGGCAATCTTTTCTTTTCGTAATTTGCTGACTTAACATGTATAGCACTGGGTAAAATGATCGTACGATATTGTTACACTTACAATTTTAGGTCGACATCCCAAAGCACTTTACAATTATTTTCAAAAGGGAATTTTGGTAAACTATAACAATTTGCAACAGTTATTGTAATAGTGATGGCCAATCCTTTCTTCAACTTTCTAAAATGGTGTTATAGTTGACTGTAGTTGTGAGGTAAGCTAATACAGTCAATACAGATAAATATTTTCAACTTCGAAAAATGTTACTAACTGTATCTTAAGGTTAGCGTGATGTACTAGTACCACGTTCACTGCTGCGATTATCCTAATATGGATTTCTAGCGTGGACGACCATTATCTTTTACTATTTACATTTCGTTTTCTAAATGAAGAATTTGAACAAGGTAATAAATATATAATAACCATACTTAAATGTTTACGTATCAACAAGTAAAATGTCCCTATTTAGAACCACTTACCTAGGGTGCACTATTTTGATATTTGAAAGACAATAGATGTTTTATAGTAACCCATTACTATATCATGGTATATTCACGTACTCAAGGATTAGTATTTTAATAATATATTTCTAATGAAGGTAAACCACAATTTTGCCTAATTCCTTTGTATCATTTTACGTCTACTTCAGGTATGCAAATAAAATTTCTTTAGTTTTCATTATTGAGATTGAGAACATCAAACTCTATATTGTCTGCCTTATATTTGTCTTGTCCTTACCTAAGCATGTTCATGGTTTCTTCAATAAAAACGATAAACACTCTGCCCGAAATAATTCGCCATCAAATATCTTATTTTTTAGCCAAATTAATATTTCATTATACTACTATAGTTTTTTTGATTAACAAAGCATATTTTCGGCAGAAAACTAGAAGTATTAAACAAGAGATCCTCATGCTATTAATTATGACTTTACAGAACGATTTACATAAAAGAAGGAAAATTTAATGCTCTTTATACACTATGCACTTACATTTTTTACATTTGTACGTGATACTATAGCTATTGTGCCCCTGTAAGACGTTACAGTAATGGAATTGCATCAAGACTGCTGCTCACAGCTAATTAGTAAATTGTTGTTATTTGCTTTATGTTGACAGAAGTGTTAAAGAATAACGTAACTTCTTTTGCTTTTCTAAATTACAATATTTTAATACGTTATTATAATAACTTATAACTAACAAAATAGGGGGCATGTTTTTTCCCGTCGTACAGATTTATTAAATGTATCGACAGATATGATCACCATCACCAACCATACAGACTTCGCCAAGACAACGCTACTATTTTATTTAAATAATAAAAATTTTCAATTATCAAATAAAAGACTCCTCATGATCCCGGTTGTTAAACTGACAATTGTTTTCAATTTCAAAAAATCTTATCAAATAACAAAATCATTTGAGCGCTCCCATTATATTTAGTGGTCGTAAAAATTATTTGTCAATCAAATTAAATTAATATATAAGATAGCAAATCTAAGTGTATACCAAATCGTTTTAATATTTTAACAGGTATTTCTTTTCGACAGTTGAAAATTCTGACATTAAACGGAAAAGGTAATATCCCACATTCTTAGTGGAACATCATGTAGAACCGGTGAATACAAATGTATACTGTATACGTGGAAATGATTTTTGATCTACTCATTTAGGGAAATTAAATATTAATGTATTTAAGTAACAACGTTTAGCATAAAAATTAGCAGCACGAAACTACGACGGAATTCTAAATCGCTTACGTGCAGGCAATTTTTTGCTTTAACAGTCAGCTTGTAAGCGATGCCTGATACTGACGAATGCAATAATATGCAATACTGTTATAGCAAAAAAGTAATAATACCATTATTTTTGTAGCCGTAATGATTTAAATACCTTTTAGTCTACTAAATGTAATATAAAACATTAAAAATTTAATAAATAATAATTAAAATAAATTTAATAAAATAATTATTCGTCAATGTATACTTTTAAACGAAATATTTATTTTATCTACCCAATTAATTTTCAGGTTATTACTAAAAGGCCTGCAGGCTTGCATTATGTAAACTGTGGACACTAATGCTTAATTTAATGGCTTCAATGTAAATTAATTAGTACAAATAATTAATTAAATTTTGAATATTTTTATTGGTCTACTATTATTTTCTCTTTTTACAGCAAAATTATCAGGAACCAATTGATGGCATTTCCATTAATTACGGGTACATACAGCAGTAGTTTTTGAGCTCCGTGAGATATTCACAGCAGGAGCATGAAATAATCTACTTACAGTATTATTAGTGGAATCTTATCCTCTAATAGACAGATAGCGTTTTGACCAAAAAATAACGTAGACCTTAATTTTAGGTCGCCGACGCTAATTGACTAAAAGTAAAAAAAACGTAACTTATAGAAGTTCAAAATCCCCCATGTGGAAATCTCTATGATACTCCGCAAGAGAAAACCACGGCAACAGTTTATTCTCCTTGTACTGGTCAAATACAGTGTTATCTTTCCAGTATCTCTCCTTGCACCACCTGTAAATGAATAACTATGAATACTCCAAAAGCCATGAATACGCCTTGGTATGTATTCATTGCAATCAGAGAAAGATGATTAGTTTTACATGTCCTATCCAAGTTTCCCGATTTTGCACAGTTTTGATCTACGACGGTCGTTTTTCGGGGGTCTGTCTCAAATATATTATTACTCTTTACAGCAAGACCAATGTATGCTACATGAATATGCAGACTCAAATATCGCCCAAATACAACCAGAAAGTATAAACAACAATTCTGATATTTTAACATATCTTTGTGAAATATCTTGCAAGTAGTTCAAGCAGAAATACGAAAACAGGAAGAATGACGAGATATCCAAATACAGGAAAAATTGCACCAATTTTCATGTCAAAGCTCAGACTCACAACTTGCAATTCAGATTGCTTTTTCTTTTCGTTGAATCTCGTTATGTGAGGAAAGAAATATCTAAGTTGTCTCCAAAGGTCGAGTATTCCCATTTCATTCAGTTGTTGGACAACATTCACAAGTTCATGCCGAAAACATCCGTGAAACCCCCATGAAAGAGGTATGCCATTTGCATGCTCTTTTGTTGTGAAACATTTCAATAGGGGAAGAGCTTGTTGTATATAGTAAAGCACAAAGATTTCCTCAGAATTTCCTAAATGAAAAAAGAGTTTCGTGTCTGACAATAACGATTTCATTACATTTAAAGTCACATTAGTCTTATCAGAGTCATAAAAATAAACACTCGAGTTTTCTCTGCCCGTCATTCCATACTGTGCGAAATAAGGACGCACAAAAGAATAACCGTGACTGCGTTTGAACCCAGGTACATGTCCAATAACAGAAATTATTTTATATCCATTAAGAATGAGTTCCTTGAAATTGCTCATTCTCTTTGTGTCCACAGGAGCAACCACTTCAGTTGTGATGTGAGTTTCGTAGTGAGCTACAAGAACATTCAGCACCAAGCAGAGAATTCCATACAAGCAGAGTTTCTTTTGGTTGTGGTTTTGGCGGAGAAGAATGGCAATGGCCGACAGGAACAAGTTACCAATCGAGGTCAGTTTTTGTTTTGAGATTCGAAATATGAGTGCGTTGCCTAGGAGACAAGAGACTAGCAACAATGGCCAGGTGCTCGTGTCCATTATGGATATCCAGATAGCCAGAGGCTTATCCAAATACGTCTCTTTCTCTACACAGTACAGGAATCTCCGTTCACCAGGATATGTTATGTAGAAAACTGTTGTCTGAGAGTACTGAAATACATCCAGGTGAGAGTATTCCCGAAGCACCCAACCGCACAATCCAATTTTATTATAGAAAGGTCGGTATTTAGCCGTGAAATTTAAATAGTCAGCCATTACTTCTACGAGTGGATACTGTACTCTAATTTTATTGCAGTTTATAAAGATTCCCTTGTTAATAAGAAAGTATGGGGACGAAGCACACTCTCGTCCTATTGCATCCGTGCCATGAGCACCAATATGTATTTTGTGAAGATTTCTCCGTAAACCTTTTCTTGCCATTCCACTCTGTTCGAATTCTGATGTTGCGAAATCAATGATTGCAAACTCTTTAGTGAACAGTGACCTTGTTAGTACTGGAAAGTCCTCCTTATAGGAATTGATGACCATAAAATAAAGTGCAGTCGTCACTCTCCATCTCCATCGAAACACGAACTTGTCTTTGATTTTGTCAAAGTTATGCTTTGCGCTAATTATTAGAAGCTTCTCGTTGCGTCGATTCCTTTTTCTGTCAAACCAAGCTGGAATATTTGGAATATCTTCAATATCCTCTTCAGGTGGTTCCACTAGTGTTATGATATTCCCATTTGTGTTTGAAAAGGAACTGGGGTATTTATATCCTCCTTTGGAATTAGCATACCACTTCGTTAAATTAACAGTTGTTATATCAATAATGGTTCGTGGTGAGAATTCAATTTTTTCAAAGACATAATCCGTCAAATTACCCGGATAGAGAACAATGTCAAAATCATAATTTGCCAGTGGTGAGGACACATCTTGGCATTCTGCAGTGAAGAAGTAAACAGATAGTAGAACAACAGGAATGTATTTTGCATGTGAATCCATAACTGTAATGGTTATCGTAGAATGTTAGAATACACTAAAGAGTTGAGGTTTCTTGGATTCTTCAATGTTTGCGAGTAAAAACAGATTAGAATTGATATTTTAAGGAATAGCTGACAGACAATAGGTTTGTGATATAGTTGTGAAACAATGCCAATTATATATATTGAGCCTAGGCATTGGAAAACTACAGAGTCCCCATTTCTGTTGTGTTCTCTTATTTACTTTAAACTTAATTTATGCACAGGTCAGTGGAACTTACTTAGTGGCACATAAATATTAGGCTCACATTAGGCTTCTCCTATTGCGTTTTTAGCACTTTGTTTTCTTTTCTTGTAGCTTAGGTGTAGACTATTAAATCATTCATGACTGAACTGAAAACCGACTTTTCTGTAGAACTATAACCCCAGAAACTTGTATTTGTTTAAAAAAATTCGGCTAAATGCCCCGCTAGAAATTGTAAGAAGTTACGGTCGTATCTACAATGCGGACTATGTCATTAGCTAGTGCTTAAACTATCAATTTTCGTATTTGCCAAGGTGCTTTTAGTTGCAATGTCCCTCTTCTTTAACGTATTTAAAAGGGTATTTAAAAGCACCTTGGTATTTTCACTATAATGTGAAAGAATATCAAAGCTGTTATGATATCCACTTCATATAAAAGTTTAATGGTTTACTAGTACACTCAAAAATATATCTACCTTCATACTCACAATGCCACTTTCAAGGCTGGAAAGATATATAGGCTTGAAGAGAAATTGCAACTGTGCTAAAGCACGAAAAGTATTAGGTTAAGTTCAGTCAGATGCAATTGTAACACTACACTCAGTAGCATAATGGGAATGCGTTGGGCCATGTGTACGATTTTACAGACTAGGGCTACTTCGATAGCTGCTACTGACTCTACCGCTAGCCTGCTTCACCGCTGAACTTTTGACATCTAACTGTTGACTGCTATGACCGCTCCTTTAGCTCCCTTAGCTGACGTGACAATAACAAACAACGTTAGGAATCTGTATTTTACTTATTTATTGAATCCTAATTAATTGCACTCATTACAGTTACTTCAAATTATTTAATTGTAATTTTAAAAATGTAAAGTAGGAGAGAGACAAATATGATGCGTGCACTTCCTAACGTACAACTCTACTGTAATAATTTAAAAACTTACAACAACTCTTCCTACACCATAGCATAAAGGAAAAGCGCCAAAACTATTATTATTCGCGCACAACACAAGGTAGTCTAGTCGTCGCGTACACCATGAATGCCGGAGATGCGGGTTCGAATCCCGTCTGAGGTAGCTTACTTTTGCAGCTTTCTGACATTTGGTGGAGATGGGTTTTCGGTCCCCGGACCTCAAGCAGGCCAGGGCGTCCCCCTCGACCTTCAAAGGAAAGGCGGGGAGGGAGAGCGAGTGCGTGGAAGCACTTTCTCGAAAAAGAGGGAGATATGTGCTAAAGCACGAATAGTATTAGGTTAAGTTCAATCAGATGCAATTGTAACACTACACTCAGTAGCATAATGGGAATGCGTTGGGCCATGAATGCCGGAGATGCGGGTTTGAATCCCGTCTGGGGTAGCTTACTTTTGCAGCTTTCTGACAACGAAAACGCAGAATTTTTCAAATACCTACGAGACGTTTACGAGAAAGAGATAAACCAATCAGTTAAAAACTGGACAGAAATAATCGTGGACACACTTATACCTAAAGTGCCAGTAAAACTATAAAACAAGAAGTTTACTTTAAAAGGTAAAGTATTTTATTGCACCATATCAAATTCATCTTTTACTTCAATCGACAAAACATTTTTAAGGTAATTTCTTCTGTTTCCCCGTGATGCGGACAAAGAGAGATACCCAGATATTCGTATGGTAACGTTATGGATTTAGAGGTGGTGAAGATTGGAATCTTTTAGCACCGGGTCTACAAAATAGGCTGCGGGACCTTAAAGAGGCAACCAAGAAACTCTACGATTAGTTTCTTTCTGAACTGTCCCGTAGCAGTCTATTTCAAAGTCTATTATGAAGATTCTGATATCTTCATCACCTGCTTACACAGAAGTATTGAGCTAATATGAATAAGCTTATTTCATATGAGCTTTTCAAGTGATGAAATAATACATTTTACTTCTCAGAAAAGCATGCACATAGTAAAGGTTAAAAATTTTATTTCGTAGTATTGTACTTTATTAAATCATTTGTAAATAAAATCTCAAAGGAAAATTTAGCCAGTTTCTAATAATTGCCATGCTACAAGAACATGTTGCCATTTAAAAATGTCTTTCGATAAGCACAATTCGTCCAAGTCTGTTTGTTTGGAGAGAAGAGAATTCTTGAAATCATTCCATCCCCACAATCAACTTCTCCAATTGCAATTGTGTGTATCTGTATTTGCATGTCCATCAACTTTGGCAAATCAACTGGTTTGTACGAATAGTAAGAAAGTGCGAGTTGTTTCAGTTGGTAGTGAGGAATATCTGCGCATTAGAATTAATGCATTTATGAGTTTTCTCCTTTTACTCCTTTTACCTCCTTTTCTCCTTTTACCTTTCTCCTTCATAAAACAATTGACAATTTGTCAATTGTTTTAATTTTTTAATGGGACGAATTTTTTTTCCATCTATTTCATGTTACAATAGTGTTTTCAGTTTCAGCCCTCCTAGTTTAAGAACCTTTATGAATTTTCAATGGATTCAACGGATCATTGTTTTTGTCTGTCATTGATCAAATGTCTACAAATAAAATTGAAATATCAATTAACAGAGGACGTTCTAGTTTGCATTTCATCTCACCAACATAGTTTTCATTCATTGTCAATCTTATAAATTAATATATTATAAACTAATATATAAATTAACAATAATACCAACATTAGTAACTTTCATACTTTATGTACCTATATATTTTAGACATACTTATAATATATTTCAATCTATTTATTTATAATCTATTTATATCTATTTATACGCAGTGAAATATTTCACTCCAGGAGTCCACTTAACTTAACTACTATAACCTACTGTAAAAGTGTCGACGTCCATAATAATGTGACAGGCCAATTGAATTACATCATTCAAAACTTACTATCCTTAAAGTATCCTTAGCTATATAAATATTTAACTGTCAATGTGGAACACAAACCCGAGAGTTTTTAGAAATTCTTGTAAGAAAAATTGAAACCAAAAATGCTATCATTATCATCTTACGAAGATGACTATCATTTTCTCCATCGGAAAATTCAAACGATTCAACGTTTTATTATTATTTCATCACAAATCACGTAGTTAAAAATGACATTATAAATATAAAGTTATTTTGCAATAAAACCTTAGCAAAACAACAAATGTCGCAAAATATGATCTTACACACCCAAAAGAATGCCTGTAGTAAAAGCCCGTATACTAGTCAAAAACCAGCAAACATTAAAAAGTATAAAGAAATGCACTGTTCGGCTGCATTTTGTGCCTGCCAGGTACTTCATAATTTGCATTAGGCACCGATACCCCTAGGATGACCTAGTTAAAGACTTTTGGTTACAACAGTCATTTCCTGCCTAAGACGTTTTCATTTTGAGCTTTTTAAATTTCCGAAAATAAAGTGAAAACCCAAGCGTGTTGGACTACTTTGATTGCATTTTCAGTTATAAATAAAGATACACTCAGTAAACATAAAAATATATAAAGGTAAAATACAAAAACTATATTTGAATTCGTAATTGAACTGTCATTGGCATTTTGCAAAAGGCGTTGACTTAATAACATATCGTCGTCCTGAGAAAATAATGACTTGTATTTCTGGATTTGAAAAATGTTATTCCACTTTTTAAATAAAAAATAAATTCCTGAACTCATAAGATGTTGTAATTTCATGTATAATTGTCGCTCATTTTTAAATTGGGGAATTTTAAATACATTTTGGTTTGGCAAAAATTCTTGCTCCCCTACTGAAAATTGTCTAAATACAAGATGCGCGTAAAACTGAACATTGCTTGTGTAATCAATGTACGACCTGTTTGTGCAACTGCGCAAAAATTCTCTAGCGATTTTAAAAAGAATTGAATCATCAGTTCTATTTTGTTTAAAGGCTTTGAAAGATGGCATCCCCAATATAAAATCCATTGGCAAGTCTGTCAAATTGGCTCTGGTCAGATCACCAGTGAACTTTTTAAATATAGTCCAATCCCAGTTTTTAAGTTCCAATGGTTTAAGTCCATATTGAAGAGCGATGTCATGATTAAAGGTTCCGTTAAATTTGTTAGCAAGAGGCCTTGTAGTGTAAAAATTACCAATTCTGCTTAAATATTCCACAAGATGTTCCCTGCTACCATCATGAGGACAGATTACAGCAAAATTTTCAAATTCTTTAAAAGTTTTAACATGATTTTTTATTGGATTGGGTGCAGTTAATTCGCTGACAATGATTCCTTTGTAAGCATTACTTAATGTCATAGCCAATAATATCCACAACCCAAAAGTTTGAAAACGTTTGATTATATCAACTATTCTTTCATTCACTGCTTGTTCGAGTAATGAAGAAATATACAAAAACATGGCATGAAGAGCGGACTTCACTGCTTCGGGGAACGAAAAACGTGTTTTAGCCGTTGTAGATTCCAGGATTGAATGAATAAAACCAAGAACAATACATGACAAAATAATTAAAATCCATGTTATTATTCTTAAATACAATCTCCAAGGTATTTCTTGATTGTGTCAGGACAAGTGATGAAACTTAAGCTGTCAGATCCTGTTGCAACAATATAGTTGATATAGATCTCACGGTGGCCATCCATTCCAAATATATTGCGATCGAATTTATATTTGTTTGACTCTGTAATGAAATTGAAATCTTCCCGTAGGAATGTCTTCAGTACAAATTTCAAATTCAATTTCTGTTCAGTTAAAGATTTGAAAGGATTCATCCATTTTGCGTTGATTGCAGATTCGTTTCCAATATGAAATTCTTTACCTTTCCATAATTTGCATATTTTATAAATTGTAATATTATTTGTCCTGTAATTGTAATCTTTCACGTACTCTTTGTAGAATTCTATTTCTTTTTGATGAGAATCAGATGGCATTTTGTTTTTCGCGTTTAGCGCTTCAAGTTTTGAAATACCACATTTACTTGGAGCAATAATAGGACAACCTTGGCAGTGAAAATTCCCGTACGTCAGATTGACATGGTCGCTGACCCCATTTTTAAAGTTTTCGTAGTTCTCGAAATTTACATAAAATGTTATCGTAAATCCCAAAAGAGATTTAGTGTAATGTCCGACGCCAATAACAACTGCAACAGTGTATCCAAAGTTTTCAAAACAAAACTTTGCTGCAGGAAGGAAACCACACTTACTATCCTCGTAACTAGAAGCGGATAGACTGTATCCAAACGCAAAATTAACTGCAAATAGTAATCTCAGATATGGCAGAGACCGTTTCCTAAATGTGGAAATTGCATGAAGCTTCTCTAATGGCAGAATGGCTACGGGTGCTCTAAAGCTTCTTTCAAAATCAGGATAGTTAGGGGGATCAGGTATAATTATAGTTATGGCACATTCAGGGAAAGAATTTATAATTAGTTCTAAATCTTTTAACGGCAGGTAACTTTTTCTGTTGACAGGTGAAATGTAATCGAACCCTAATAGTAATAATGAACTGCAATAATATACAATTATTATAAAACGAAAGCTAATAGTTTGAAATGACGGTAATACATATTTTTACAATGCATAATAAAACGGAATTTTTACTCGTGTACATTAAAATAAATAAAATTGTTGCTTTTCAAGAGAACATCTTACTATACAATACAAGACACTTTAAGGGAATTTTTGTAAACTATGGTGTTTTGCTTCAAATGAGGGCTTTTCTTTTCTTCAACTTTTAAAAAACGCGGTGTAATTGTGAGGTAAGCTAATAGAGATAAATATTTATTTCAACTTTAATTAAAAGTTACTAACTGAATCTTAAGGATATGTAATAGTACTGAGTACTGATGTATAGGTAGTATGGCGTTCAATGCTACGATTGTTCTAATATGGATTTCTAGCGTACGACCACTACCGTTTGCTATTCACATTTTGTTTTTTTTGTGCAAATATATACACATACTTCAAGCTCTGAAATTGTCATCCACATTGCACAGTTATTGAAAATAAGAAAACTTAATACAAACAATTTCGAAGAATTTTGACAAGTAATAAGTTTACAATAACAATACTTAAATGTTTATGTTTTACCTATAAATGGATAAAATGCCCCTCCTTAGAACCATTCACCTAGGGGGCACAATTAGGATTTTTGGGAGACTCTAAATGTTTTGAAACAATATTTCCCCTTCCTGTGGAAATGGTGCCTCCTGTTGCTATACTGTCATTGATGCTTAAATTACTGCAGCTGTTCTTTAGTGCAATGTCGAAGTCGATATAATAAGTAATCGGCGGATGCTAAGTACAACTGTTAAAATTATCACTACTTCACACATTATCCTCTGGAAGCATTATTTCGAATCAATTTTAAAATGTGCGGCTGATGCTAAGAAAACTATTAAAATTAGCACTGCCTAAACTACTTCGAATAAATTTTAAAATGTAAAAAGACTTTCAGTTAGTAAACGGATGTTAAGAAGAAGGTAAACCGCAATTGTGCCTAATTCTTTTATATGTTAAGTCTACTACAGGTACCTGCAAATAACATTGAGATTGAAAATGTCAAACTCTAAATTGCCTGCCCTATTTGTCTTGTCCTTACTTAAGTAAGTTGTTGCATATGTTCTCTTCAATGAAAACGATAAAGCCTGAAATAATTCCCCATCAAATATCTTACGTTAACTAACTAGAGATTTCAGTATACAACAGTAGTATTTTTGATTAACAGCATATTTTCGGTAGAAAACTAGAAGCATTAAACAACAGAGCCTCATGGTATTAATTATGACTTTACTGTATGATTTAGATTTATATACACTACACACAATTTAGCTGTCTTTACAGAATATAACTATATATACATTCACATTTTTACATTTCAATGTACGTGATAATGTCCACGTCAGATGTTACATTGAGAGAATTACATTAAGGCTGCCAGCCCTTTTGTAAACTATAGCTAATTAGTGCATAAAATATAAAATTAATTGACTATACAGCGATTGTATTGCCATATTTGTAAAATCGTGACGATTCAATTTTTTGTTCTCTGAATTAATTCTTTTTAATGATCATAACAATAATATCGTTTCCATATTTCCTCCTGACCTCTTTTGTAATAGTTTCCGCATAACGCGTACATAATACAGTAGCAAAAATCAAAACAAAAGGAAATAGAAAACATTAGAACATCTTGACACAGTCACAAGTAATGTGCTATAAGTATTTCGTTTGTTTTTTGAGGTTTTTGATTTTTTATTTTGAGGTTGAGGTCATAGGTCAGAAATGACACGTGGTTAAGGGGGAATTAACATTCGTCTATAGAAGTCTTCACTGAAATTTTCAGCAAAAATTATATGACAGAAAGAAATCGCATTTGTGTACAGTAGCTTTTCGTTACTGAATAAATGGTTTCTCAGGATGAAATCTACATCTAAAGTACGTGGTCTACAAATTATAGAAGGGATACAAGGCAGTTAGTTTTTCGGCCCGAATTACTAGGGACTTGATTTTTGGAAATTTTTCAATTAAAAATACAAGTATACAAACGCATGTCAACAATCCATAAAGGTAAAACACAATTATTATATTGGAATTTTTAATTGAATGATTTTTAGCTGTTGTCGTCTCAGATTCCTGCTTTTCGATTTCCTTTTCGTCGATAACAGACGAATGACTGTTACGTGTAGCCATCAGTTTATACTCTTGTAACTGATATATGTTATTCCACTTTTCAAACAACCAATAGATTCCCGAATGCATTAGGTACTGCAGTTTCATATACAAATGCCTTTCATTCTTAAATGGTGTAATAGTGAACACTTTCCGTTGCGGAAAAAAGTCCTCACTTCCGACTGTAAATCCAGGAAAATTGATTGGGGCGTATAGTTTGATATTGCTTTTGTAGTCAATGTACGCTCTATTTTTGCAAATGCGCAAGAATTTTGCAGCCATTTTGAAAAAGTTATGATAATCACTTTGATTGCATCGTGCTGTGTCAGGGTACCCAAGTAGAAACTCGGATGGAATTTTCTTCAAGTCACCCGATTTGTAAGAATCCCAATGAATTGGTAAGAGAAATTTCCTCCACACCCATTCGGTTCTTTCGGTTCCTTTAATACCATAATTGTCCATGTTGTCAGAAGCTATGCAATGTATCTGTGCCTGAACATTGTTTGAAGGCTCTTTAAGGTTTTCGCAACTATTGCTCCATGAAAAATTTCTCTTTGAACACTCCAATTCCTTTTTATGTCTTTTAAACAGCCCACAAGAGTCACTTAACGTGTTTGCCAAGTCAGATAAACATCGTTCAAAAGCCATTGGTTGCAACTTTTGTGAATAGTCGTAAAGATTTTCGATATTATTGAAATTTGGACAAATTACTGTAAATCTTTTTAATTCATTAAAGTTTGTTAATTCGGTTTTTGTTGTGCTTGGCGACGTGATTTGACTGACAATAATTCCCTTGTAAGCATTACTCAAAATCATCCCAAATATGATCCAGAACCCAAATGTTTTCCAAATTTTGGATTTGGGAATCTTTTCATTCAATTGAACTCCTTGTTCGAGTAATGAAGAAATATATAAAAATAAGCATCGAGAAAAAAGTTTCAAGCGCTTCGAAAATGTAAAAATGCCTTTGTCAATTGATGATTCTTGGATCGTATGAACGAAACTAAGAACAATACCTGAAATAGTTATTAAAATCCAGCAAATGGTATCGAAGGGACTTGTGTACAATTTCCAAGGCAATTCTTGGTATATTCCTGAACAGGTAACAAAATTTAAGCTATCCATTCCCGTAATAATAACTTGCAGTAAATTAAGATCCAAAGGTTTGCTTAAATACGTTTTCCCGTAGATCTGCTTGTAGAATGTGTATTTATTAGACTCGGTAATAATTTTGAAGTCTTCCCACATGAATGTCTCAAGAATTTCTTTTAAAGTGAATTTCTGATCAGCCAATGATTTAAAAGGAGATAACCATTTAGCATCTATACTCGTTTCGTTTTCAATTGCATACAGCACTTTTTTCCCATTACAGCTTTCAATTTTGTCCATTTGTTTTCTTTTATATAGGTAATAATATTCATAGGCATACTTCTTGAATGAATCAATTATGCTGAGATTGAACCCAAATAGTAATCTTCTCTTGTCATACATTATATCTATTTCTGTTTCTTGCCCTGAACATTTAACAGGCCCAATCATAGGACACCCCTTACAAACAACGCGCTCAGATTTTATTTCATAATGAAAATAAGCGCTTGAATTTGATTCTTGATAATCTTCATGGTCGGAAGATAAATATAATGTTATTCCTGACCCTGACGTGTCGTACTCATGACCAAGAAGTAGGGATATTTCAAGTTGATAACCAAAATGTTCCATGCAGAAATTGGATTTTGTGTAAGCGTCTTTTTGCGTCTTGTACACACAAATGAATTTTTCATAACTAATAACACTCATTTCTGAAAAATAATCTAAATCTTGATATTCCATTACAAAATACAGTCTTAAAAATGGCAGTAACCATTTTCTCCTAGCAGCAATCAAATGAAGTTGGCTGAACGGAATAATTGTTACCGGTACTTGAAAGCCATTTTCGAAATACGGAGAGTATTTCGTGTAAAGAATAGTTACAGAACATTCTGAGAAAGAATTTACTATTCTCTCTAAATCTTTATAGTACAGATAACGGGTTACAACAGGTCCCGTCAAGGTTATAGCGTTTATCCATACCAAAACATTTGCCACAATAATTGTGGTCCATTGCCACATGCTTTTCTTTATGAAAAAGAGGTGCATTTTCTATTTTGTGCTTAATATTTTGTAATATTTAATATTTCGTTGGAGAAAGTTTTTCACTAAGTACACGGATGGTATTTCTTCAACAGCAAACTGACAAGGAATAAACAATGCACATTTTATTATGTAGCTTACTATCCTCATGAAAAATGGACACTTAGCCTTGCAATTCAAAGTACCGTTGTTCTTGAGACATTTCCCAATGTCAATTCAAAGTGACTGATAAGTCACCTAATGACACAGTAACACAAGAAGAATGTATACTAAATGCAATTGCTATCATTAGGTTTCCCTTGAATTTAACTCGCAAAACTGTTAATGGAATAAATAATGTAATAATTGAAGGGCAATCAGTAAGTGTGTATAATGGAAAAAATTGTAGTCACCACACTTACATTTTTCTAAAACCAATTAATTGAACAAAAAAAGCATTTTTTATTTTGTGCATTATGTGCATAAATTATGTGCGGGTGAAATAACGCTTAATTAGTTAACCGACGTTTGAAGAGATGTACCTTTTAAAATTTAAAGCAATTATTTCATTTTTGAAATTTAAATAATTAGAAAACACTCTCCAAAAATCTCTCGATAAGTATTTCTCATTAAAAGCAGATAAAGTACATATGAGTAATAATTTATTAAATTGCTACTATAAGCTTATGTGAATAATTCAATGAGCTGTAGTTACACTGCCGCTCATTTGCTCTTTAAATAAACCATGGTAAACATGGAATTTAACAATGTAGTGAAAAAGTGAAATACGATAACTGTAATATAAAGTGGCGACCGTTGTCTCATATTTAGCACCAATGTTACTAAAATGAAAATTGCAACTTTTATTTTCAAAATTCAAAAGGATGTCTTAAATTATGCAATTAATGTTTTCGATGGCATGTAATGTTTTTGTCTTTAAATACGTATATGTTAAAGGTAATTATGAAAAATTGATCATTGGTGGAAGTCTTTCGATATTACAATAATGGTAATTCTAAGAAGTGTAGAGCTGAGTTCCATTTACATGCAGAGGCATCAATCAATACCTTTTCCATCATAGTAGTTAAATTTTTTATTTCTCTACATTGAATATTTTATGTTTGGGAAACCACATTTGGCATGGAAGATATGGGCCACGAATGCAAAAGTTCTAACTGTCATCTTCAACATAAACTGCAATTCGTATATCATTTTTACTCTATCATATATCAGCAACATTTCCCGATAGTTGCTAGTGGTCTGTCTATTTGGTCCACTATAAGACGCAACAGAACAGGACTATAGAAAAAGTTACAACTAAATGAAAAAGAAATCAAAATCCCAGATTGCCGTAACAGAAGCCTATGAATGTATATTATGAAATATCATTTGATTGCTTCAAAAATCCATATATAAATAATAAATTATTACTTGAATTATTTGACTGCTTCCCAAAATCTATGCAGAAAATATCTTTAGTATCAATTTGGATTCACGAACAGAAACCAAAACGATGTTTGGAAACGATCTATAAATACTAGTATTTTGAAAAGCTATCTGAAACAAAACTATTATTTTGAAAAGCGGTCTGAAAATAGTTTTCCTTTATTTAATTTAAATCGACGAAACAAAAAAGGCTGAAGTACAACTACTTAAACGGCCCGACCTCTAATCGTAAATACAACATTTAAGCTTAAATATCTAAAAACTCTTGAGTAGAATTTTAGAGTTCAGTTTGTCAATAAATTTGAACTAATATTTAAATTTATTGTGTCAGCTACTGAAAACGGGCCCGGCAGAAATTCTTGGAAGTTGTCAATCAACCGACATTTGAATAGCTGTTGCAGTATTTATGTATAATCTACATGCAGGCTACTTAAATTCTTGAATCCGATTATAGCGGTGAGTCTCATGTCATAACTCTTCTATGACCTTGTAAGCTGTATAAAATCAATTGCGGGTACTAGAATAGTGGTACTTTAATGAAATACTTTAGGAAAGACAGCATTAAACTTAGTACATAATGTTGCAGAAAATCCCTATCATTCATCAGGGCACACTTTCGGAAATATAAAATTAAAAAGTTATCATTCTAAACATTTTGCTCACAATTTATACGCAAAAATTTAAAACTGTGACAGTAAAAACATTTTCTGATGTAGAAACGCCGTTTTTGCCTATCTTTTTGTAATACCTGCATTTTAATTACAATGAAGAAAATTTTGCTGAATGTACTAATAATATATTTTGCATATTTTATTTGTGTAATAACTGGAAATCTAGAAATTGTATCACGAAAAATTGACGTTTTTGTAGTAAACCTGATAAATGAGAGGTTCAACGATTGCACGTTACTGGTACTACAGGATACTGCAGAATATGACGAATCATTTGATTACATTGTTCGAAATATTAATATTAACTTCTTTCATGTGAAGTTTGCAGAAGAAAGTGCTAAAGGAAATACATCCTTACCAGTTAAATATCCTATAACTGTAGGAAATTATCACAGGAGGAGTCAGCAGAGCTTAGTTGCACTACTAATGCTAAGTAACGAAAACAAGGAGTTATTCCAACAAATTTTCCAGGCAATAACCCCTCTTTATATTCCTATTACTAGAAAAGATGAGGATCACTATATTTTCAGAACCAGGGGTGAAATCATGGAAAGAGTTCTGTTAAATAAAGAGCTGTCAATGAAAATTAAGTTTAAAATAGGAATCTCGGAAGATTCTAACAGAGCAATATCATTGAAAAGTGTTTGCTTCTTTTGTGACGGCGGTAGTCCCACAATTATAGAATTATCGAAGACGAAGACAAAAGATTATTTTTCAGATTACGCAAAAAATTTAAATGGGAAAAAGTTGATTATTTCCATTCCTTATAACATGGCAAAAATAGAAAAAGAAGGTCCACCGGAAGATGTCAGTAGCGCCAGAAGAGGCAATTTAAAATTTTTGATGGATAAATTTCTTACGGTAATAATAATTTTTGCTAATTATTTGTTACTGTCATAAAATCAACTTTAATGTACTACTTTAGTTTTGCAATTATTTGCAACCTACTTCAAAATTATATAGGGGAAGTTATCTTCAACTTTTTATTGATGTCGTAAATCCTTCCTTTTATTCCTTTCGTAGGTCAAATTCAATTTTACTTACGATATAATTGTATCTACTGGGTTGAATGGAAGATTTGGAGGTGGGGGCACAGGGGTACTATTGTCAAATGGATCTTGGATAGGTTGATTAAAGTTTTGTTAATTTAATTGGTACTACAAATATTCTATTCTTATTCCTCATGGGTTTGCTTTATTTCTAGGTGTACCTGGAGACATCATATCAGGGAAGGCGACAATTGGGCTTGCTGTTGCACACACTCCTAAGAGAAGTAATTGAATTTATTTTAAGCATGATGGTTGTAGTATTTGTTTGATAAAAATTGACGAGACACAAACACAATGGCGGTACTCCCTTTTTGCTAATTAATTCAGTAACTGCGAAAGCTCATTAATTTATTAATTATCGGTAATTTAATAGGTTATTTCCGCAGTTACGGAATCAATTGACCAAAAAAGGACCCCAATGCATTTGATTAAATTATTTTGGCCTGCCTAACTGAAAATTATTTTTTGCAGTTCGCCATATTGATTTCACACATTCTTTCTTCGATACGGACTGTCTAACTTTCGTGACAGCTGTGGGTAGAACCGTATACAGCCCACTAGCTTTGCTTTGGCCTTTCGACTTTGGAATGTGGATGTGCGTGGGATTTAGCATTTTATTAAATTTCTATTGTTTTACTTCTTTAATTGTAATCATGAAGATGCTAAACTTGGAAAAACATGAAAATTGGCCATTAAAACTTCAATTCCAATTCATCATTGCTTCTTTTCTGGATCAAGGAACTTCACTTCCCCGTTCGTTCATTGTTCGAACTTTCGTTGCTTTTTGGTTATTATTTGCTTTGATAGTAACAAATGTATATCGTTCTAAAATGGTGAGTCTGCTTGCGTTCCCCATAAAGGAAAATATTTCAATGACTTTTAAAGAGCTTGCTTACTCTGACTACCAAGTTGGTTTCATGAAACATGGCGATTCAGCCTACAACACTTTAACTGGTAAATTTGAAATCATTTATATAAAGACATTTTTCCTTTTTTAATTAAACTGATAAGTTTTTTAAATATTTTATAAAGCGAGTACAGACCCTGTTTATGTCAAACTTTTGTCTGAAATGGAAATTATCGACGGTGTTGGACTTGAGTGTTTGGACAAGGTTGTCAAGGATAGGTACGCATGTATTGCATATGATTTTTCTATAAAACACCTTCTAGAAAGAAATTTCAGTGACCATGAAGCAAGAAAAATAGCTTTGGCTCCTGCAACCACTTATAACATTTATCTTGGATTGGCATTTGAAGGACGATCGATCTTTAAGATCAATTTTGGGCAAGCCTACTACAGAATATTGTTTATCTTTTGAACTCATCAAAAATGCATGACTTAAACAAGTTGATATTTCTAAATTGCATACTTGCCACATAATATTATAAAATATTTTAAATTCATTTTCCATTTCTTTTTTCTTTCATACTAGAAAATGGATAAGCTACACCCGCTCCTTCTTTTTGGCTGATATTTGGGACAAGATTGATATGTATTATAATGTAAGACTTCTGAAAAAGAAATGGTGGGCTCAAACAAATCAAACTCATAAATTCAGAAGAACAGACGCAGATAAATCTAATAATTTGACACTCAGACATTTTGCTGGTGCGTTTTATGTTCTTCACTTAGGAATTTTCACTGGTTTATGCTTACTTACTTTGGAAATCCTGAAATGTAAAATCTCAAAAATCAAAGTTAGCAAAATGAAAACCACAATACCATTACCATTTACAACAAGAAAAAGGATTCCACCAATTGCACTAAACATTAACGAATTACAATAAGCTTTGATCTTCACATGGCAATTAATTTGAGAAATTATTTAAAGCAATATTTACGATTAAAACTGATACAAGCAAATAGTTAGATATAGCCCCCTTGAGATTGACCGGCATGTCCGGAATGCTAATCAACGACTTTAAAAACTGAATTATAATGACCCATGATTCTTGTAGAAAATTGGCAATTTTTTCATTAGGTTTTCATATGAATGGCATTTCGTATTAGATTTATAATTTTAAGCTATTTATCCAAAGTAGCATTCAATAACAATTTAGTGTCAAAGTTACGATTAGGTTTATAGTGTATGCGCTATTCTTATTTGAATGAAGATTTGATTTTAACCCTTTATTTACAAGACTAAAGGTGAAAAGAAAAATTGCACACACATCACATGTGTTTAGGTATATGATTAAAAGAAATTCACATAAAATGACTTACACAAATAATGAAAGCTGCAAGATTGCAAACATTTTGCTAATACTAAGGATGCAGATTAGATTACTATACTGGTTGAATAGATGTTTCACTTCCTTATACGTTTTGTGTTTACTGCAGTTTAAATAATATAGTTATAGTCTTATTTCTTCATTCAGTGCATTATTCTCCGCACATTAAAATGTAAATTATGTTAACTTATTGTATGACATTAAGGCAAAATCCAAACTTTGTCAGTAACCACGTCAATCACCCTACTATATAAAAAGTTAAATAAAAGGAATGCATTATACAAACTTGTTTTTCAATTCAGTTTTGAGTGTGTCCTTTATTACTTAAAGCTTTCTTACCAAAGTCCATTTCGTGTAAAAAATTAAACGCAGACTGCAAGCAAGAACAATCAGGGCAATATTAAAGGAACGCATGCATTAAGAAAAATTGATTTTATTTAATTCTTGTAGACTGTATACAAACGAGATCTCAGTGCCGGTTTGCTTTTCTCATACCGTCCAAATCTATGATTAGTAAGGATGAGAGTGGATTTCGTCTGAGACAGGGAATTTAGGTTCCCCGCGTACTACAAAATACATTTGACTTTGAATCCACAAAAACACAAAACAAATCTGCTCAAACACAATTCGTAATTACCGAAATAACAAACTTGTAAGTACAGGATAATATTTTATTGTCTTATACGTCTATATTTTCTTCTGTTTTCATAATTACAATTTTTCTAATTTCCAGGTCACTTTGCATGTAAAAATGGGACCTAAAAGCTGTTTCATTTGCTGTAAGGAAGATTATCGTCCAACAAAGATTTGTATGAAGGAAAAAGGTAATCCTTCACAGATGTTTCCTAAACTGAAAATTTAGGGTTTTGTTAAGCTATTATCGTTGTAACATTCAACAGAATTTTTAATAAATGCCACGTTGTTTTATTTAGAAACAGGAGATTATGAAACTGTGGACAACGTACAAGTTATATTCCTTCTTCGTAAACTTTTGGAAATACCCGAAGACACCTGCTGCAAATTACTGCAAAAATTTGGAAATCCGGCTGTCTGGGTCGAATGCTGTCAGTCCTGTTTAATTTTGGTAGAGCAGTCTCAAAATATTTTTGACCAAATATCAGCTTTGGAAAACCAGTACAAACAACTCCAAAAGAATATTAAAAATAGAGTCTTGAAATCTCAGAAAACCTTTGATTATCTGTCCAAATGCGAAACAATTGTACGATCTCATATCATTACAAAAGGTAAGCATATTATATTATTAATGGTATTTAAAAACTGATATGCTTGCGTTTTCAGGTTTTGAGCTTGATTCGAACCTGCCATATAAGCAAATTTAATTTTATGTTTTGTGGGCTTCAAATTAAGAAATTTTCAAAATTGGCAAATACTAATAGGTATTTAGAGGAATATAGTCAGCAATTTTCTATGGCGAGTGTCAATTTGAGATACTACAAATTCAAAAGAAACCTTAATGGTCAATAAAGCCATTGAAAGTTTCAATTTACTTTTTATAACTTTTAAGTAGTGAAGTACAAGTTTACTGAAAAATATTTGTGGCCATGTTTCGTTAGACTTAACAAAATGTAAATGGCCCATTATATCACTCTTAATATTAGAATTGCCGAATTACAAACTGTGATGATTGTTAATATTTTCTGATTTATTTTATTGCTGTATTTGTACTACTCCAATTCTTGCACATTATACCTTGTTATGAGAACCACAACAAAAACCGTAGTAGCTAATACAATGTTTTCTGACTTTTAAAAATTATAGATATCGATTCTTTCATGGAAACGGAGATAACCGAATGTGAAAATTCCGTCATTAATGTGGAAACCAATTGTGCTGTATTAATACCGCCGCCTCTTAAAGAACAGTATTCTTACAACAAGTATCAGCAAACGGAGACCTTTGAGAGTAAAAATAATTCATGTGAACAAGAAGCTGAAAACTCATTTCCATCTCCAGAAGACCAAGCAGCATTTGCATCAGACACTTTTGGTATAACAATTGCATATTAGAAAACAGTCGATATTTAAAATAATAGATTTTAAAAATCTTAATACTAAAATAATTTATGTAATAATAACATTTTTACTTCACTATTATATTTTCAGAGAAGACTACCGTTAATACCAATTTTCAGCAGTTTAGTTTTAGAGGAAAAGCAGAAACTGAGGATACTGAGGTATATGGAGATGCAAATTACGAAGAACAATACTACGACCACAATGCAATGGAGGAAGGAGAAACGAATTCAGATTCACACAATTTGCAAGTCGAAGTCGACCCAACTACTAGCAGCTCAACGATTCAATTTCCATCTTGTCAAACTTGTGATGAAACATTTGAAAATACGATAGATCTGCAGGTTCATGAAAGGCTACATGACTTGGCCAAACCTCATGAGTGTTTGATGTGCGGTAAAATTTTGTCTAGTGCTACATGTCTTAGGGCTCACATGGAGACCCACAGTAACGAGAAACCTTATAAATGTGACTTCTGTAGTACACGATGTAGACGAAAACACGACCTAAAGCGCCACCTTCTAACACACACTGGAAAAAAGCCACATAAATGCGAAATTTGTGGAAAACGCTTCACACGTATTGATTATTTAAAAGCACACATGAAAGTTCATGATGCTAAATAACTTTTTCAATAATATTCTTCCTATAAACTTCAATATCTTCAATAAACTACGCCTCTTTGCCAGTACTACCATAGGTATTTCAATGCAAAATATTTACATCTCCGATTCTCACTGTAGTGCTTAAAATAAGAAGGTAAATAATAGCTAATAGTAAGACTTCTGTAAGAGTAAAGATTTTCAAGATTACATTGCTAATAATATAAAGTATAGTAAAGATGTAAGAAATCCCTGCAGTTTGAATTTTAGCGATTTATAAATTGGGGTCTCAGGTGTGCAATACTACTGTATAAAGTGAACGATCCATAATCCACTATGCATATACTTAATAAAGTAATTCCGTCAATGGTAATTTAATAACATTTTCAATTGTAAAAGCTATTTAATTTTTTTAATCTGTATAGCTCTAAGATACTATGATTTCATTTGAGAAACAATGTTTATAATAATATATCTGGTGCATCCTAAATATTACACCATGTATTCCATGTCGTGAATAAAATTTGGGCAACATTTAGGGCAGTATATTAATTGTTTAAACATTTCGCATGTGTTAGGCATTTGATAATATAATTGCTGTCGTTGGCTAGCCATAACATTAAAGTTAATAACAGAAGTAAAGAAGCATGTCAGTACAATACGGCAAGCAGATTAATACAATTAATTACGTTAAAATAATTAGGTAATTGCATTAATAATTAATTTCATTAAATGCAAATAAATATGTAATATAAGCCCACAAAATGGCAGTAGGTAGCCAAGCTGTAGATAGATTTTAACAATTATTTAACCTATATATCAGGAATATTTTCTAATGAAATAAAATTGTACTCCCACAATTTAAAGGCAGAAGTAGAACTCGAATATCGTATTAGGAATTTCGAACCCAGTTCTACTAGGGATCATCCTACCTACTGCAAAGACGTTTTAATCTTGTTATTGTACATCTTCAAAATGTGAACTCTGTGCTTCTTGCTACATCCAAAGAAGATGAAAACATAAATTGCAGACAACAAATATGTTCCTCTTAGTAAATTCCACCATATGCTTAGCGGATGTTCACCACTAAACATAACCAACAAAACAAAACTAAGAAAAAATGGTATTTGGGTAGCGCCAATCAGCTTCACATAGAGCAGGAATCTATACAAAAGTAAAAGTATTATAAAAAATTTTGCATTGATTTATATGTATGTTTTACTATTTTTTAGTTAGGGAATTCTTTAAAATCAAATGTAATATAAAGTTGAAACTGGTTTTATGGCTGAAAGGTTCATTATAGGAACTTACGATTTGAGATTCTTTTGGTGATCATTTATCTCACGAAGTGTTTTCATTTTATTTCTTTGACGGTTTAAAATTAAAGCACTTGTGATTCCCAAAACTACATTTATTCCCAAAGCGACAATAAACGTTAAACTGGTTATTTGGTTATACAGACTTGGAATTCCATCCCATATTCTTTTATTCGAATTCCAATATTTTCCGTTATTTCTCCCTCTAAAGTACACGAATTATAGTTCTGAAAGTGAAATTATTTAGTACGTGTTGTGAAGAATATTTTTGAGAGTTCAGCTTACGGAAATAAATTCGTAAGACCAGGAATCAAAAGTGGCATTACAATGCTCGCTAAAACCGCCAGGATAATTCCCTTCCTCCTAAGTACTTTATCAGCAGCTAACATTGGTTTCCTAGTAAGCCATATCAGTGAAACATTCAGATATTTCAAAAATCAAATTCACTATTATAATATTTAACACGAAAGCTTCATTCGAAATAAAAACTATATATTGAATGGACATTTTGAACTACATCAGTTCATTTAACATAATTATCTCCAAGCGATACAAATAAACTGCTTAAATTGTAAGATTGGAGATAATATACATAGTTTTTTAATTTATTGTCAAACTTCAGAAGTCCATCATAAGGAATTGCACACAATAGTTTTATTATCAGAAGTTTTAATACAGCCTTAATGTTATCGGACCTGGCAATAAAGCATAATGTTGTATTCTATGAATTTTCTTCCTTACCAAACACATATCAGTATGTCAATACTCGCTGCAATTCCGAGAGTAAACTTGATGGTGTACATGTAGTAATCCAGATACACTATGAAATTCGACATTATTCTATACAGAATATTATTGCTTTTTCTACATCCACATTGTATACCAGGCTAAATTTGTGCATGTATATTATGTGTGTTCCCCAATTAACTTCATGAATAGGCATTTAAACAAAAATGTGGTTAATTTTTTTAAATTTGTTAAGTGAATCATTGCCCTAATCGTATATGTTGTGCATAGCAATTTTTTTCAAATTTCAAGCTTTCCATGACTACTTAATAATTGGTAATTCACTAGAGGAACACAAAAAAAGTATTTACTGAAGCACTGTGAAGCTGTGAGAGAGTCTTCCCATGTCAAGAAGTACGTTTGCGAAATTGCACATGCACCGTAAAATGCATGTCCCCCACACTCGGCTGTGCAAATTGCAAACTGGAGCCATTCTCTGGATTTGTGGATATGCCTCAGTACAATGTAGATTACAATGGTTGCTCCGTTAAAAATAGAGCTTGCTACAAGAATAAAGACGGACAATCCACCTTTTGAATACTGTTGCGTAACAAATTAAAAGTAAACAAATTAAAAGGTACGTAATAACTTTGATAATGGCTTCTATTTAAGTGTACCTCAAAAATAATCGGCTTACCTCTAGGAAAATAATCGCTTTACCACATAAATAAATATTTATCCAGTCCCTAAGTATCATTACTCCGAAGTGATATATACATTTGCCTCACGTTTTAATGCACTTTGCTGACTTTCTAATATACCTATATTTACCGCACGTAGAGTACAAAATCGACAGAATACGTCAGCAAAATGAAACATTAGCTAATTACATTAAAATTTGTGGCAAAGACATGTTTATCAGGTCGGAGTGGTGATACTTGATACAACATAATATGAATTAGCTAAATGTATTTATATGAGGTACATATATTATTTTTCTTTAGGTAAAGCAATTATTTTTGAGGTGCATTTAAATTTTTCCCTTTGATTATTGTTAGGTATGCATTACACAGTAAATAAAGCAATTTGGGTTAAAAAGCTATGAATTATACCTTTAAATCATTAACTTACGTAATCATCAAGATTTTCAAGATTGCAGAAAGCAATCAAAAACCTTCGATCACTGTCATTGGAGCCTGAAAATTTACTGGGATAATTGCCAACGCAGTAGTCATCTGTGGTTTCCAGCCAAACTGAATACAGGAGATACATGATGCCTACTTCTATTTTAGACTTCTTCTCCGAGTACCGGAACCTTAAATTTAACAATTTTCAAATTAACAAAAAAACAGATACGTTAATTACAATTTTGAATTTGTTACACATTACACAATTATTTTTAAGTTGAACGAATTTGAGTTCGTTCAATTTAAAGGATGGAGTGTAGATTGGGGTTGCATATGATTTAATTATCATTGATCATTGATCTTATGATAAAAGCATATTGTCTTCATTCATTAAACCATGGTGATGCAAATCCCTCACATTGATGAAATCGCCCAAATTGAATAAAAATAAAGAATTAACTAATAGTATTAGTTATTAGGTTTGCGGTTTCACTAGTTCCACATATCATGTCTATCCAAAGCAGAGGTCTTATCAAATCTAAACAACGAATTAACTCATTAATTGCCACATATTTAACTTATTTAAGTAAATGCATTAAAAAGAATTTTCATAGTAGTATACTGTGGAAATTGCAATTGTACGCAGTGGCCATAGTGATAACGAAAAGAATTACTTTGTACACTTGTGAAGTACCAGGAATACTTTTTGGTTAAGCAACCTTAGTGACCATGAATGGAAAGTCTTACATAGTACGTAATAAACTCATGCAAAACAACATTTACCTATAAAGGATATGCTACTTATCAAAAAACAAGGAGAGATTTAGCGCCCACCGAATTATAATATGCATACAGTAAAGCATTGCATACTTGCATAAGTTTTCACGTAGACGTTATCATAAGTGTAAGGCAATGTATATGTCACCGTCCCTGAGAGAATCCGGTCCCTGAGAGGATCCAGCCAAAATTTATATGCCAATAACTTTGTCCCTGCTAAAGATAAGAAAATGAAAATTGGTACACAAATTGAAAGAGGTATAATCTACGTTTCCACCAAATTTCATCCTCACAGCTCGTACAGGAAAAAAGTTATTAATGAATTACTTGAAATAGTCAGTCAAATACTTCATTTTAGGATGTTATTCATTAATAACTTTTTTCCTGTACGAGCTGTGAGAACGAAATTTGGTGGAAACGTAGATTATACCTCTTTCAATTTGTGTACCAATTTTCATTTCCTTATATTTAGCAGGGACAAAGTTATTGGCATATAAATTTTGGCTGGATCCTCTCAGGGACCGGATTCTCTCAGGGACGGTGACATATATACCGCTTACTTGGAAAGAGAGGTAAACTAAAGCTTTAAAATGCTGCACAGCAATTCCTAGGGATGATAATATATTATGTATGCATTTCCTGATTTGAAATAATTTAAAATGGAAATGTTAGTTCCTATGAAAGCCAAAACCTACTACAAATCACAAGAAACAAATTCTTGCAAATGAAATTTAAAATTACTTGAATCCACCTGAAATATAGTACTAGTATGGCTACGACATTGCTCACCAGACTTCTTTTGCTGATATTAGGCGATTATATATAAATACGTATTTCTGCTTGCTCCTGGGTAGGAAAATATTCCTAGAAATACTCCTAAATCTATTGGTCTATTGAACAGTAACGGCGATAAGAGGCTGCCTTATTTTTAGAACTTATTTTGTAGCGATTTACAATAAATATATGGTGGAATGCGTGTTCAGTAATTTATTACTATGTCCAGTTTACGAGATAGAAATCAGCAGCACGAAAAAAGTAAACTCGTGCTGAACGACGAACGAAAAAAGTTTATTCGTCAAGTTGCAGCCACTTATTGTTATGTGTACTATTACAATTAATGACTACTGATGTCCCCGCAATGGAAAAATGTCAAACAGGCATTCTTGCACCACTGTGGAAAAAATGATAGTAGTTCCAAAAATGATTACCATTGAAAAATTATTTACCTAAAGAATCTGACTTTCAGTAATGATTTCCAAATAAAATATTTTTAAATGAAGTGTTTTTAAAACATTGGAACTAAATTAAAAAGTATTTTGCAAAAAATAGTCAAACTATTTATATTTTTCGCTCTTCAATACTTTGAATGAACAACTGGGGAAGCCAACGTCATCTTGAGATCCGGAAACATTGGCTTCAAAATCTATTTCTTGTGTAATGCAACCAAAAGATCCATTCGAATTCTTCACCACAAAATCACCTTTTCGACAGCACTTTTTTACATTGAAATCGACAGTTTGATTTGATCCATTTATATTCACACTTGGGTATGAAATATCTGTTAGATGCACAGCTTTGACATTTCCCTGAAAGTGATCTAAGAAAAAAAAGGCGACCAAAAAATGGATAGTTATTGACATGTTTATGTAATTTTTGAAATTAGCAGACTCGTTTGCAGTTAATCGCTTCATTGGGTCTCAATAAATATTAGCCCTGCTAATTTAAAAAAAGATTATTTGAAGCTCTTAAACTATTTCTTTATCTCTAGTAATACTTAGTATTGTTTTTGTAATATGTATTGCGTAATAAGCGTTTGTACGGGTTACTATATATGTATTATGTTATTAAGTGCAATGCACTTTGTAGCTACATCTTAATCTTTGACGTATTTTGGGCATAAACCTATGAAAGCATATCTGACAAGGAAAAATCCGAAATCCGAGGTTAATTGCGTTTATGGTGGTTACAATGAATGTAAAATGAATATTATATAAAATGAATGTTACATGGTTACACGAAAGGAAAGAATAATTTACAATTTCATATTGTTCAAATAAATGTTTATAAGTTGCAAGCAGTAGTAGTACGCATTGCGGTTTTGTTTCACGACCCTGCACAAGCAATAACTTTGTAAACTATATTTAGTGGCCTCAAAAGCAGATCTAACGAATGTGCATGCAGTGGAACATTTAAAGAATGTTTAATCTTTCTGACGATTTAATAGGAATGGAACTACAAACCAATTAAAATATTTTTGCATCAGTGAAATTGGTTAGTGTTTATTATATTTAGACGTAAAATCACCTAGAACTGAAATGAATGAGTATTATTTGGTGGGAAACACAGTAGATCAGTTTCATTCATGAATCATGATCATTCACTAATTACAGAGTTCATTAACTCTAAGATAATCTAGCAATTCAAATTCAACCCGGATATTACAAATAAATGATGATTACCTATATACAATGTTATACCAATACGTATCCTATCAGTAGCGTAGTAGCGTCGCAGTTTTTGCTTTGAAATTAAAGAAGTGCATATTAGCACTTTGTAAACTAACACTGCTAATGAATACAGTGTGAAACAATGTTTAGGCCTCACTTTAGTGTCACGTCACCCCTGGCATAAAACCCAGAGAAAAATTCTTACGGAAAGTAAAATCGCTTAACGGGGTGCCCTAATACAAAGTGAACCTAAGACTGATTTTCACACTGTACAAAACATCAGCTAATGGGAATAATTTATGAATTCATAATTTACGTATGATTTTGCAACTTTGTAAAATTAGATTACTCTATGGAAAGGAAACCTTGCCTGGTATTCGGTACTAGTTTTATCTAGGTCATTAAAACTAACTTATGTCACCAATAAGTTAACGATTACACTGTACAAATTAGAAACACAAATTGTATGCTAATTGAAGTTGCTATCTAAATTGCATCAGCGTTAAAGCGATAAATCTTTATTTAAATAGGAAACATATATTTCAGGGTAATGGAATTGTGCCGCATTATTTCTGTTATACTTTACTTCACAGAAGAGCATAAATAAATCTTTTCACATATTTTCGGCTTGAAGTCTACTTTTTTAATATGAATAAGGGTGTTGTAATACTTTTTTTGGTTCTTTCAGCAGTTGTCTTGAGCACTGGTAAGAACTTCATAAAATAACTAGTTTAAAAAACAATTTTTATTCCTTTTTTATTTAAATAAAGTTTAATGGTTAGATGATAGTTGTGTTTACTCACAAATAAACAATTTGGGTTTCGTTTCACATTCTGCCAAATTAATTGTTTTAAAATCTTGCTTGGTATAAAACAATGAAAATTAGTATTTTTAAATGCTCGTTGATTATTTTTGCTTTCTAGTTTCTGCAGAGGAAAATAGCAATCCTGTCTTAGAAGCAGATGGGCTTCTTGATGGAAATACATTACGAGGTATTCTAAGATAGTAATTTAAGGTCCACACTAAAAATATACAATAAACTGTATGATTTTCAAAATTCAATTATATTAAATATATTAGTATATTAAATATATAATTCATATTAAATATATTTGTTTTAGATGTTCGCTTTGCACCGTGCCCTCGTTGTCCAACAAGAAATCATTGGGGTCACCGCATATACTACTGAGGAAATATGAAATAAACTGAGGTTTTGCAATTATTATGATTTCATTTGAAAGTTGGTCGTTTATTTGAATAAACTAATAAACTATTTCTCAGAAACAATACTTTCAAATTGTAAATGTAAAATTAAAGTAATGATAACTCTTGTGAATAGCAAAATTCATATAGGTACAATAAGAACCATATAGATTCATATAGATTACTCGAGTGCATTTAGCAGTGTAAAAAATGATTTGCTGATTCTTAAGCTCATTGATCACTTCGAAATAGAGCCTTACATGTTAAAACTATTGCTGGATTATTTTAACAACAGAATATTTAGAGTAAAAAATGGTAAAAGCTATATTTCTAGCTATTATTCTATAAAATCGGGGGTTCCAGCTGGGAGTTGCCTTGGTCCACTTTTATTTTCAGTGTTTATTAATGACATAGGCATTTCAATTGAGCCTGGAATTAAATACCTTCTTTATGCAGATGACCTTGTCGTTTATACAGGGTGTGTAGATATCAACGAAGGTGTTAACAAAATTAATAACTGTCTAAATAGTATAAGCAGTTGGAGCTCACATAATAGTCTATCTATTAATTTATTAAAAACAGAAGCAATGTTGTTTCATAAAGACAAAGATCATAGAGCTAAGAAAATTATTAAGAATGATATACTAATTGGGGGTTGTATTGTAAAATGGGTTCCTCAATTTAAGTATTTAGGTATAATTTTTGACTCTACTTTATCTTTCCAGGGTCATTATGATTTAGTAGAGAAGAGAACAATTGAGTAAAATGTATACGTACAAAAGGCTGTTGTCACTAAATGTATTGAAACTTTTTCTCTCTGCTTATGTTAACAGTATTGCAGACTATGGAATGTTGGTATGGGCAGTTCAATCGGATAGTCTTCTGAATAAGTTGCAGGGAAAATTAAATCGTTTTTTAATTTCTTACTTCTATCCTCGGTTACTAAAACAATGTAACAAGAAATGTAAGCCCAAATTTAGTAATATTGATGTGCAAGGACTATTGGACAAGTTGCAATTATTTACAATCCAAGAAAGAAAGAAAATGTTTACTGTAAAATTTATAGTAAAATCAATGGTTAATGTTAAAATAGGTTTCAAGGATTGGTTTGTGTTTACGAACAGAAGTAGATCGTTTCCCACTCTAGAAACAGATAAGATAAAGTCAAGATCAAAGTTGATTCTAAACTCTGTAAAATGGGTAGCTATTTCCTTTTGGAATAAGCTCCCACGTAAGTGGGATTTAAATACTATTAAATTAGACGGTATTGTGGAAAAAGTTAGGGAATTGGTTCGTAGTAACAGAGATAAAATATATGTTTATGATTATTTGTAATGTAAAAAATTTAAGGCTGAGATTTGATGCGGAGGAGTACATTCGAATTGTAGTACATAAGAGATTTAATTCGCCTATATTTTCAATGTAAAATTAGGTTCTCTGGAGCTCATCTCTCAACTTTAAGTTTCAATTGGAATTTATCGCCGATTAAGTTAAGTTATTAGGTTAAGTTACCATTCGAATTTCAGTAACAATATTTGTTTTTTGTCAATTAATTATGCATTAATTAAGATAATTTAAGTTAAGATATTGAAGAATTGGTGTTTAGAATAAGAAATAAATATTTATGACATCTGGGATAGCAAATAAGTTAATTGTAATCCTAGTAAAAGTGTCCCTATAGGGAGAACAACATTCTTGTAATGCTGATATGGTGAGACACATGAATAAAATTGGAATTGAATTGAATTGAATTGAAGAACAGTTTTACTTGATATGGATGTGGAATTTCCTGAATTATAAAGAACGAAACATGTAACAGTAACAAAGCATTATTTACTTATAAAGTGCCATACTTTTCCCCGGCATATTAAATTAGTAACGCCATTTGGGAAATGCATTCTAACAAAACTTGCATGAACATTCTTTTAATTAATTCAATCAAATTTTTCTTTTCACTTTGTTGGCAACAATGTATTTTGGGTAAGAATCCCTTCAAAGTTTTGCTATTAGTGCATCAAAAACACAAACACATCTTATTAAGCTTTACAGTTATTCAAATTATTTCTGAATATTTTGCAGGGGACACTACATAGTCACATCAGTTTAGTATTCATTATCATTAACATCATAATCTATTGTAAACATGGGCAACAATTGGAAGCTTTTGGTTAAAACAATACACAATTAGGTAAATGTAGCTAACAATTGAACTATTTACAGTTTAGGAACTTAAAACTTCGAGTTTTTCAAATGAGGCTGGACCACATTCACACCGTTTTTGATTTTGGGCTTTGTTAAAACCCAGGAAAAATTCACAAAATATTTCCATGAATCGTATCTAAGATTTCTATGCCAATGAAGCCGGAGATGATATGTTGTCTTTTCGTTATATCTGGAGTTTAGCTTAGAATTCCATAGATTAATTTACTTTAATGAGTATTGAAATTTTTTGGTCACCTGAAGGAGGAGTTATTACAAAGGAGATAATGTATATCTATCAGGTACAAATTGTGCCCAATAGTTCATGCATTATTAAGGGAACCATTCTTAGAAATAAGTTTTGTTTTCTTAAGGGTTAGAAGTCTTTAACAACATTTAACACCATTTATATGGTTATTTTAAAACAAACAGTCGATATAATTACAATATTTATATGATTCATTAAGCCGAATTGTAATTTTTATAGCTAGGACCAAATTGGTACTAATAGTAAATCGTTTGCTGAGATAATTTCAGAGCCATATGTCTTAAGCGTTTAATAAATAATAGAGAAATACACATGTGAATGAGAAACTGATTATATGCATGGTGTGTCTGTAAGCAAACCTCTGTAATACAGGTAAGCGGATAAGCTTAAACTTTTCTAGTCCAACTTGGTTCTTGGAAATCTGTACCTATACGCGTAACATAGTCACGTAGCAGACTTCGAAGAAGGTCACCCATTCAAATTACAAAGAAAAGTACCTAAGTAAATAAGAACTGGCCATTATTCATTATCGTTCTAATCTTTCTTAAATTCTATAACACAAAATATCAATATTTTCAGTTCCAATTCTGACTTTGAAGGAAGAGAACAGAACATTAGTTCAGTGCCGACCAGAAGTGTTCAAGTTTCTATTACAACTAAAGCCTAATTTACAAACAAACAGTTTATTCTTCTTTTGTCTGTGTTTTAGTGTTTACGAATCAATTTTTAAACATCTATTCAATACGTTTTTTTAAATTGGTACATAAGCGTACTAGTGAATTGAAAAATAACAGTTTTGTGGAAGACGTGCTAACCAAGAAATGAAAAGGTAAATAAAAAAATTTTACATCATAAATTTCAATAATGTAAATGTTTGGGCTGCGAGGCTGTTGTTTATTTATTTTACCAGGAGTTTTTGGATTGCAATTGTATAACTATTTTTACACTACATTTTCACAAACTTTTTACTCAATTAATGTATGGCACTATTATAATAGTAGGTATCTCATTTATTTAAGGAAATTCATTTGTGCCCCAAATTGGACACTGAAAGCACAGACCACTAATTCGTGCAAATGAATTACAGTAAATTGGGACGTTCTGATCAAGAATATATTAAGGATGGATTCTATTACAATTACAGCACCAAAAATCGATTCAGACAAAATGGCCTACCCGGAAGTCAAATTCATCCATATTATACGATGTTAAGCCGGTAAATAAATATCTTCTTTTAAAATGAAAAATGAAATTAACAAATCTGCAAATACACACTATAGACACACTTACCATGAAGTCAAAATACGCATTGTTTCAATTTCTAATTTAAAATAATTGGGCAGGTAGACAAACAATGTTCATCCAATCGAGACTTCGTATTTATATTGAAAAGAGGTAGAAACTTATAGTTATTCCATTTCAGTTTTCGGTCAAAGAACACTAACTTAGGAATAATTAATTTTTTCGACAACTAAAAATTGAGACCCATTTTAAAATTATTTGAATTAGAGACTCGAACTAAAATGATATGTACCTCTTGCAACCATCTAAGTGAATATTATCCTGAAGAACATAACAGTGGTTATCGAAAGCTTGATATTTCACGATTTAAAATAAAAGCGTTTTAATATGTTAACCTCGAGAGTCTCTAATTGAAATAATTTTATACCTTTCCGAGGTTGGAATTGTCTGAAATCCCATTTAAGATCCATTTTTGAAATTAATGCTTTTTAATTACTTTTTTATGAAATTATGTTTCATGGTATAAAGTTTTACGGTGAATTATGTTTGACATAAAACCTAATAACTTGATAGCCAGGGTAATTACTCTCACTGCAATTTGATGTTTTATTTCATGCACATTTTGGAGAAAACTAGTAACTAAAAAGTTGTCTACCTATATTTTTATAAGGGTTCCAAAGACTTCGTATAAACAATTTCATAATTTAAAGCAATTTACAACTCTTGATCTTTTTGCTTTCATTTTTTTAAAACAATTTTATGTTTTTAAAATAAATTATTTTTTAAAGGTACATTGATATTATTCACAGATTTGTAAATGGAACTCACCAGTGCTGAATGTGAGAAATTCAAGATCTTTTCTTCACCTACTCTATGAATCTGGACTCCTGAAAATGAAATACCTGACAACTGACATCCAAGTATGCAAGGAAAACGGGTACAACCAAATTTAAGTTCAAAAGAATGGCCTTTAATAGGCTTTATTTAAGGTGGTAGGGCGAGAGATGTATAAAATTAAATATTTGTGTTGACTATAAAACTTGTAACAGATTTGGTAATCATTAATCCTAAAGGAATTTCTGCCCGTCTTTTATCTTCGAAAGTTTGTTCGTAAAATATTTCTCAGCGGGAGTTTTCACAAAAGAAAGTTTTGAATCAGTACTTTGAAAATTTCTTTTTTAGTATTAACAAATTAGAATATTTTTTAATATTTGAGACGGTATATGCAATGGGGTTAACAAATTTCCAAAATTTTCACTAATTACTAAAGTATTGGTTTTCGGACTTTTAGTATTTAACTACCTATATAGTGTAATGTATTTAATAGTGCACTGTTTAAGAAATACGACGATCTGCAAGACAGATCATTAAAGACTGCAAATGACAAATTCTGAGGTGTTAAATGGTGACTAATGATGTTTTTACATTTGTCATCAATTTGTCGCTTGCCTATACCGTCAGTTTGAGTACTGTATAATTCGCTCACTACTTTCGATAGATTTTCAACGTTGTATATTTTTTCAACAACTTCGAAAATTCTTGACAGGTGATTGATTACTCAATGCATTCCAGACAGGCAGACTCTTCTGTAAATGTAAATGGCAATTAAAAATTAGTGTTAAATTTTTCTTCAGTTATAGATCCTTTTAGTTGGTTTTCCTTGCAAAAATGTTCGGCTTTTGGAACTATACTATATTCGACCCCAAGCGTGATTTTATTGAAATGTTTTATAAAATCTAAGATTCAAATTAGTAATGAAGTTTCTTCTAAATGAAACTAGGACCATATGTACTGATAATGTGTTAATTTATTTAAAACATGTGACCATGTGATTCGTTTACACTTTTAGTTAGGCAAATTAATTTAAACGCAGGATTTTCTATCGAAAGAATTTATTGTCGCATTTATTCTTAAGCCTTTTAAATGGTATTAAGAGGTTTTATTAAATCTTAAATAAAAATCAAATCATGATTTGCTGGGCCAGGTACTGGTAAAGTGGATTTATCAAAAGCCAAAACTTGTTTCCCAAATGGTGAAACAATATAAGTTAAACAAATGTATTAGACACGTAGGGATAAACTGAAGAATGCTAGCTGATGCTGATACTGGTTGGCCCTGTAGTAATCCTCTCCTAATCCACCAGCCGAGGAGCAGAGTAGTTCCGCCGCGATAACCTCAGGAACAATTTCATGATCATGTCTCCGTCAAGTTTAGACCTTTCCCGAAAACAGCGTAAGATATGGAGATGAGAAATGATTCTCATTTCTTTCATATAATTAGTTATTTCTCTTATACATTATTGTAAGTGTAACACTAAACTCCTTATTCCTCTTCAAATTTATTAGGCAAATTACAACTGTGTTTTTGTAATTAAATTAGCTTTATGATTATGTATGTGTATGATATGAAATGATATGTAATTAAATATAGATAAGAGAATAGGCACTGTTACAAGGATGGGTAACTCGGGAGTGACAATGCCTATTGTATGTGTTTGCAGCTCTACATGTACATTATGAACTCAATATAATGATTAGACTATTTATAGAATATAATATTATGAAATTTCATAGGTGGTGAACTATGAAATATATTATGAAATACCCTGTAAGTTTAAAAATCATAAAGCTACCAAGTGTGATTGTAGTTTAGATTTCGAAAACATTATGTTTATAGAAAACTGTTCTTTAAAGTTAATTCATTCTGTGAAATATCTAGCACAAAGGTATTTCTTGTTTACAACTATAGAAAATCCCTTCTACATCCCTACCAGTAACATTAGTTAACTCTGCGTTATGTATATGGTAAATGTCAAAAGCTTGTTCTTCTAGTTCTATATTAAAAGCAGGTACACCATCACCCATTTGTGGTATTTCAACATTGTCGTAGTACTCGTGTGTACAGTTCCTGATAGGGTCTCTAAGTGGCCCTTGGAGTAAGGAACGAAATAGGTAGAGTAGGAGGCGCATAATGGGACTCCTGAGAATCGTAGGTTTCCGGTATGCATGAGACGTCACTGGGTTGACTGCACGGTTTTGCAGGTGACACTTGTATCTCTGTACCTTAAATGCAATGCAGTGAAGATATAAAGTGTGTCAATATTAAGTATGTTGCCCAATTAAATTTTGTAATATTGTTACATACACTTAGTCTATGTCGCCCTGGAGTGTATGAGATGGACTTATGGATTTGAGAGTGATAAGTAAAGAGATTAGAATGTTCGGAGTTCAACAATCGGGGATTTATTAGATTACAACAATGAAGACACACACTGTCTTGTCAGGTTGCGAGAAGGGTGTATTTATACACTCAGTATTAACCTAAATATTAGTGAACGGTCATTCATTCCAGCTTTAGTTTCTTATTGAATTGGTTACATTTGAAAGGAAGAAACACAGGATGTAGCATCATAAACTTACATGCTAGTGCATAACAATAACACATTGTCTTAAATCAGTAGCTAAATAATAAGATCGTAAAATATTCCTACATAAACAGTTTTAGATATCTGTACTAAGCCGGAGGAAAGATGATATAATAAAATACCCTTAGTCGGCATTCTTAGTAAAGACAATATTCCATTTACTGAAGGACCTAAATTATTGAAACCTAAAAGTAATAAAATCAGTCATTCTATTTGAAGGGAAATATTGCTAGTATTTTACAATATATATCCGTAGTATCTAAAAAGGAAAATAATAGGTAAAAATAAAGAAAAACCCAAACGCAGGAAAAAAATGGTTGACATTATGTATAAGGGGAATTTCCGCATAACTAAGGGTAAGGGTGGACAGTTAACTATTTAAGGTTATAAAGCAATATTTGTATTTGCAGAATTGCAATTACGGTAATACATTAGGCATATTTTAAATTGTAACTTCTTCATACATGAAATACAATTGGTTACCAATTAAATATTCATAATTTAAAACCATGTGAATGATAGTTTTGAATAGTTATTTTGCAATATTAAATAAAAATTTTGAATTAATTAAAACAAGTTGTCTTAAATACCGAAGGTCTCCCGAAATGCATCGCACATATTGTATTGCACCAAAAAATAAGCATTTTAGCTATAGAGTAATGACATACTTAAAGTCACATGTTTGACAAGCGTCGTATTAATTATAGTGAAATATTTTTAAGGAGCATTGAAAACGAAAGTAAAGCAATCATTTTGTTGTAAATGGACACTTATCTTTTTCGAAGATTTAACATAATGTGTTTAATATTGGCTTATTTGTTCTAAAAGTCATTGCTTTCATTTTCAAGGCCAAAATTTCTGAAGTAGAATTGCTGTGACATGAATTGTTCAGTAAAAGTCTTGAAGGCTATAATTGAGATTTCGTAAAGTGAATATAAGCATCCTGCTTCCCTTTCTTATCTGTCGCATTAAGTCGTGAACACATAACAGTATTCAACGTTTTGTACTGATTCGTAAAAGAATATTTTTAAATAAATAAGCGAAATTATTTGTGTGCAAACTTGAAGCAGTAATAACTTTTTATTTGGCTTAAATATGATTTGTCTTATGTTTTGCACATGTTTATTAATTTCGCATTCATTTACCCACATAATAGCTAGTACATTAAGTCCAACTAATTTCAATTCGACGACTGCATTAAATATAACAATCCCGGTTAAATTATCCCATCTAACTGTAATAATCGAAGCCTTTCGTGACTGCGCGGTTGCTGTCTTTTATGATGAAGACTACAGCAAGTATGTAATACACTACACTGGAAATGTACCTCTCATGGTTGTGCCCCTGAGTGTATACAATGTGTCAGCAATAACAAAACGAAGATGGATCCGCCCATTTGCATCTATTTTCTTAATTGCCAAGAAATCCAATCTCGAACAATTGTGCCCTCAAGGACTGCTAATTCACACAACTTTATGCACAGATAGTTTTGGTTACCGTGTCCTAATTGCTCCAGAAAACCACAAAATTACGGTATGGAAAAACGAATTTTTCGGTTATATTCCTGCAATAATCCAGTCAGAGTTAATCAATGAAAACAAAAAATTGATAACAATAAAAGAAATAAACTCAGTTTTTCTGATGTGCGACGGATGTTTAACCTTGTGCAACCATCTGAGGTATACATTGACAGTCATCAAAAATTCCTCATTTTCCTACTTACAGAAAAATATATTTCAAGAATTTCGAAACTCTACATTTAGTTTCTATAATGAAAGAAAAATTCCACAATCTATTTACTGCATTAAAAAATCAGGAACCTTAAAGAGTCTGAGTGTCCCAGAAAATTCAGCAGAATATTATGGAAATGTAATTTTCCCTTTACCATTTAAACCGTTAAGTAGTCAAGATAAACTTTTAAATATGGAAACCATGGTCATGCAATTTTTGTTTGCTGATTTTCAATTTCATAAAGAACAAGGTTTAATTGCCAACTCCAATTTTATCAATAATTATGAATGGTATTACGTATATTTGGTAAACTCTATTACAAAATTAGACACACGCTATGTTATCACTGGATCCACAAGCTGGAATTTTATAACTTGCTCTGGAGTTGATAAGGAAATATCATGGATGGTTTATATCAAACCATACGACCTTTCTTCATGGAGTCTAATAATTATGTCTGCTAGCATTCTTGCCCTCTACGCCACTCTACAGGAATATTTTCTTGAAATTTTACCTGGTTTGGGAGATAAAAGGCAAAAACTTTTAAAACCCATATGCAATAATACATTTACCTACCTTGTATTATTAATCGAGCAAGCTCAAATAAATATAAAATCAGTAAAGGGAGTTCTGTATTTTACAATTGCTATTTGGATGGTGTCCGCAATTATATTCAGCAACGGTTACAAAGGTATCATTTCGTCTGTTATGACATTGCCATTAGCCCCGCAAACTGAATACAGTTTTATTAGAGACCTCAATGGATTTCTGCTCATTGGTCCACATGGCTCCGATTTTCAGAACCGATTACAGAACTTTTACTCGGAGAAATATAATTTAAAAAATAAGCGAGAGCTTAATGTGCAGAAAATCGAAAATCTGTTAAATATAGAAACATTTCGCCAATCTTGCATTTGTGCTGCTTACATTCCTCACCCTGGAATCGACTCATGTGGCATTCCCGATCTTAATTGGAATTGCTCTCAAGTATCCACAGATGATGCATGCAGAAACAACTCTGGACAGAGAGCAATCAATGCTTTCCACAACCACAAACTGCTTCCCAATGAAACCAGCGAATGGATTTGGAACGAGGTATTTGTCTACGGTCACCTAAATAATGACTCCAACAGCAAAACAGAAAATTTACAAATACCAAATCATTTTTTTATCAGCAGACAAGATGCTCGGTGCCATATGGGTAATGCATTGAATCCACCGAAATTTTTTATGGGTAATGCATTGAATCCACCAAAATTAACCAAGAAGCAAATGCGGATTTTTAGAATTTGTGAAAACCGAGCATATCTTGATTACAATCATAAATTGAATTATGACGCTAGATATCTTTTCCCTGATAGTAAATTCATTATGGGTCAAGACGAATTGTTTCCAGAAACAAGTATTATTAGCATTCCAAAGTTTTCAAGCATGAATATTCTTTTATTTCGATCACGAATTCTAATGGAATCTGGAATATTTCATTTGTTTGAGAAGTGGAATAACATATTCGAAGCTGCGCATTATAAGGCTACTATTAGGGAAACTGAAAATTATGATGAAGATATTCCAATTAAAAATTTACATATTGTGTCTATTTTTTATTTGTGTATTTGTCTTTTAATTACTGCTTGTTTCATATTTTTTGCTGAACTGTCTACTCAGTGGGAAATTTTAAATTATTTATATCGTATCAGGACAACATATTTTAAAACGATTAGTGATAAACCTGTCATCATATTTGTAAAATAGTTTTTCTGTTAACTCTACAATTCATTTTAGTTAAATAGT
The DNA here is from genome assembly GCA_020352615.2 of Yoshiicerus persimilis. Lineage (NCBI taxonomy): Eukaryota > Metazoa > Arthropoda > Collembola > Entomobryomorpha > Tomoceridae > Yoshiicerus > Yoshiicerus persimilis. The sequence continues at coordinate 74,933,377 of CM036940.2, forward strand.
CCTAGAACACATACTTTAAAATTTTTTACTTTCTCTGTAATCCAGATTGCATTGCTTAAAAGTTTGTAAATGTCATTGTCATTGTCAATATTGTGACATTTTCTTTAACATTTTAACATTGCACAAGCAAATGTACACTTATGTTGTTAACGACATCCTCTTGGTCAATCTGACATTCCTCAAGTAATTGTCAACCGATTTTGACTTGGCCAATTGCTGTAAAATTGTATTAAAACACCCTTTAGAATGATATAAGGTACAAAGTGCTAGCGAGACAATTTTAACTACTTATCTTACATTACGTTCCTGGCCCAATCTGTATAGCTATAATTTGCTAATACATTTGCTAATATGCAAACCGTATTACTCAGTTTAATTGTACGATGTAATTTAATAGCTTCGTGTTTTCCGTGTACTGATTTCGAAAAGTTAATAAATCTGGCGTTAAGTAGTAATTTATAAAATATCTACCACGTACCTCATTGAGTTTGAATTTCAAATCTTTGTTTTTCCAAACCAGCGTTGTAATTATCAAGCTATTTCTATGTCAGAATTGTTATGCTGTTTTCTAAAATTACGTACTTTTTGCATAATTTATTATTTTTTGCTGGGCATTGTTAGTAGACATATTCTCATTCAATTCGTTCTTTGTGTAGGTATTAGTAAATATGAAATTTTGATAGATAAATAATATAGTAGCAATAATAATATAGCAGCATAAGTACAAATTCATAAACTGTCACTCACACATAAATTTGTACACGCCCTATAGTCTTAGCACTACAAAAGTTAGATTGGTTAATGCCAAACTAAAGAGTATTTGTGGTTTGCATATTTGCCTAAAATACAAAAGTACTTCTAAGTGACCTTCATAATAAATTTAACACTTAACTGAACTTTCATTGTGTTAGCGTCGTAGAACAAACATGTTATTGTACTCTTAAGAGTATCGGAGACACATTATTTTTAAAACGTTTATCTATTTTTCTTATTCAAAATAATTGTTCTGTCATTTTCAAAGTTTATCAGAGTTGAGCTATAGAAATTTTAATAAAGCTTTTGAAGACAATTGAAAGTTCTTTGTATGAACACTCTCTGGTCCAGTTTTCTTAACCGACATGTAACTAACTTAGCTCACGGTGGCGTATTCCAATTTTTTTAATATCGCAAAAATCGCAATCGAAATAACTTAATAGTGAAAACTATACACTAAAACTAAACTATGGTTGTTTTAATATAATTTCAATAATGGTCCATTTTAATTTTTATACTTTAATATTTATAATTTCACAAAAAATAGTTCACACATTTAACGCAAGTACTTCAAATGCCACTACGCCTAAATTGAAAAAGGAAATTCCGATTACAGCATCGGATCTAACTATAATAATTGATGCATTTTTTGATTGCATAGTATCCGTTATTTATGATGACTACAGTAATTACGTAATACACTATACTGGAACTGTTCCACTCACGGTCGGTCCAGTGAGTCTTCATACTGCATTAAAACCTGTAAAGAGAAGATGGATTCTCCCAACTGCATCTATTCTTTTAATTGCCAAGAAAAGCGGCCGCAATCAATTGTGTCCTCCACGATTATTAATTAGTACGATTTTGTGCACACACAGTATTGGTTATCGTGTCGTAATTGCATTTGAAGATTTGAGAGTTACAGAGTGGGACAATGCATTTTTCCTTTATTTTCCTGCTGTAATCCATTCTGAAAAAATAAATGAAAACAACACCGTGATAAAAGTTACAGCCATAAAATCCGTTTATCTGATGTGTCATAAATGTCTAACAATGTGTAACCACTATATGTACGCATTAACTGTTATAGAAAATTCCACATTTCCTTACCTACATAAAAATGTATTACAAGAATTTCGAGATTACGTTTTTACTCTTAATAGTAAAAGGAAACTTCCACAAGCTACATATTGTGTTAGAAGTTCAACACGAGATTCGGGAAACCTACATAGTTTGGCTGCCCCAAATACATCAACCGCTTATTATGGAAATATAATATTTCCTCTGCCATTTATACCATTAGCTCGCCAAGATAAATTGTTGAATATGGAAACAATGGTCATGCAATTTTTATTTGCTGACTTTCGTTTTCATAAAAAATATGCCCACCTTAATTTCATCGTAAACCATGATTCATTTTACGTGTATTTGAGAAACTCAATTACAAAATTCGACATAAATTATGTTATTACTGGATCCAGAAGCTGGAATTTCATGACTTGTTCTGGAGTGCATAGAAAAATATCATGGATGGTATATATTAAACCATACGATCTTTCTTCATGGAGCCTAATAATTTGTTCTGCTGGCATTCTTGCCTTTTACGTCACTGTACAGGAACATTGTTTGAATATTTCAACTAATTGGAGAGGGAAGCAAAAGGTTTTAAAACTGTTTTTCAAAAATATGTTTGCTTACCTCTTATTATTAATCGACCAATATCAAAGAAATAAAAAGTCCATTAAATGGATTCTGTTTCTAACCATTGGATTTTGGTTATTGTCAGGAGTACTATTTAGCAGCGCCTATAAGGGAATCATTTCTTCTGTTATGATATTGCCATTATCCCCTCAAACTCAATATAATTATATCAGAGACCTCGATGGATTTGTTCTCATTTCCCTTCAGGGTATGGAATTTCAAGTCCTCTTACGGGAATATTACTCAAAGAAATATAACTTAAGGGGTTGGCTAGACGAAAATGTGTACAGAATTGACAATCTGTTAAATATAGAAACATTTCGTCAATCGTGTATTTGTGCTACTGATATTCCTCACTCTGGAATCGATTCATGTGGAAATACCCAACTTAACAAGAATTGCTTTCAATTATCAAAAGATAGGGCATGCAGAGACAGCGCAGGACAGAGAGCAATTAATATCTTCAATATGCACAAACTACATCCAAATGAAACAAGCGAATGGATTTGGAACGAGGTTACCGTGTATAGTCACCCTAAGGAAGAATCTAGTACCAAACCAGAAATTTTGCAAATACCAAATCATTTTTTCATTGGTATACAGGATTCTCGATGCCGTTCACTAATGGCATCGTCAATGCAAGCACCAAAATTTACAATAAAGCAAATGCATATTCTAAGAATTTGCGAAAACAGAGCGTACATTGACTACAATCACAACTTTAATCACCAAGCTAAATATCTCTTCCCTGATAATAAATTCATACGAGGTCAAGAAGAATTGTTTCCAGAAACCAGTATAATTAGCATTCCAAAGTTTCCAAGCGTGAATGTTATTTTATTTCGATCACGAATTCTAATGGAATCTGGAATATTTCGTTTGTTTGAGAAGTGGAATAATCTGTTTGAAGCCGCATATTATAAAAATGTGACTAGTGAATCTGCAATCGATGAAGAAGCAGATTTTCCAATCGAGGACTCGAATATGCTGTCAATTTTTTATTTGGGAATTTTTCTATTAATAATTGCATGTTTCGTATTTTTCGTTGAACTATCTACTCATTTGAAATTTTTCCAGTTTTTCTGTCTTATCCCAGCAATATTCTTTGAAAGGAGTAAGCATAAAATTGTCCTTGTATTTCGAAAATAGTTTTCCTGCATATTTTACAAAATATTCTAATTATACAGATCAATCAGAAAGTAAAATCAATTGTTTCCAAAATTCATTTTATATACTCAAAAGTATAGTTTTGTGGTAAATTATTTGTGTTGAAATGTATATTCAATACATCTTAATGGTACAACGGATTCGGATTCCACTCTTACGCAATTTTATACTTCAAAACCAACTGTGTATTTCTACAAATGAATTTTTTACTTATATAAAACCGTCTAGGGAAGCCACGAAGATAATCTTGGACGTTCTTCCTTAGGAATGTGAAAACAAGTGAAGGTGTACCGTAAAATTTCCGAAAAATGAAGAAATCTACAAAAACATTACGTCATTATCCAAATTCAAAAAAATAGCTTGTAAGAAGAGAACGTTCCTAACTTTCACTCCATATAGAATTCACTCCATAGAGGATAAACCATGATGAAATAAATAACAGTCGAAATTGAATAAGACTGGACAGGAGTGAAATAGCCGTCGTTTCTTTCGTTACTACAATGGCACAAGTTTAAGAAAGTTGCGATACCATTTACATTAAACTTCCATGCCATACCATAGCTAAAGTTTTCTAGCTCTGCAAAAACCTTATTATGTTAGTTGACTGATGTTGTATAAGTATAGCATTTATTTAAGTGTTATCGTTAATCTTTGTTGTTGGTACACTCACATACATGAATGATGCAATGTATTTGTATGAATGGAATTTCAGCAGTGAACTTTAGTTTTACGCGATGAATAATAGTAGCTAATCCTATTTTTTTCTACTTTTACTTCTTGTGACTCTAATATGGAATAGCTAATCATAATTTATGTAATTTGATGTAAATCTACTCTGAATCATCACTTCCTCTCATTGTTTTCTATTGAAAAGTATGCTTAGAATTTTCGTATAAATACAAGTTGATTGTAATCTGTTATTAGTGCTGTTGTAAGTCTTGAGCTGAACGTTACTCTGCTGGTTTGAAAAAATAAATAAATTACCAAAAAAATCTACTGTTTTGGCGTATCCATATTTCTCATTCAGCACACTCACACCACATACATAAGAGCAAATTTACTATACCTATAAAGCAGAATCTATTTGAAATCAAAGCTAATCAACAATTTTTTATGTCGCTTTAAGAAAATTGGATCCCAAAAATTCATCAATTCAATTTTATGCTGACTCAATTGGACTTGTATTGCCGTGGAACTGGTTTTCACAAATATTTGCAAAACAGTGCATCCACGCATCCAACTTTTGGTTTGGTATATGAAATGCGATAATCAATAATATGATATTTACTACTTGTATCCATTTTATTATTTTAATTACAAGAAAATACACGAAGAAGGTAAAACATTGAAGATTTCCTAGATGTATGCTCACATTAAGGGTATGTTTAGCAAGTGGTGAATTTTGTTAAAATTTGAAGTCATAATTTACTAATCTTTAGTCTTAGTGTGAACAAATTAATTTTTTAAGACTTTTGTAAATGCTTTTACAAATGTCCTTTACAATGCGCTTTAAATGTAACCACAATAGCTTAATTAACATTTTTAGGTATTTTCTTATTTCAAAAGCGAAAGCCAAAATTTGAAAAAGAAAGGCAGCAATGTATATTACAAATATAGTGGCAACATTTGAATTATACAAACTCAGGCCTCTTGGTCTCCAACGTTTTCCACATCCTTTGCAAAACCGAAAATCATTGGTAGCATTGAAAGTTTGCCACTTTTGATATATTCCTGATTGACCGAAACTCCTTAGTCGGAGATAGAAACTGAGTGACGCCAATTTATAAGGCTGTCCATAAATTGAAATACCCACACTACGGGGCATAAAAATATTTTCAGGTTTACCCACATAAAACTTGGATTCATCAGTTGGAGAAAATGCAGTTTCCCCTACTAAATATTTTGAAATTTCATTTTGTCGTATAATAAAAGCAGAATTTTTGCATTTAGCCAACTGCTGAATTGCATTATTTGGAGGCATGAAAATGAAATTTTTTTATCAAGTTTTCATATACAGCAATCTTTTTCTGCTTTAGAAAGCTTGCTCTTTGAGAGATTTCATCCGACAGGTCGTTGTAAACGGGAAAATAATCCTTTTTACAATCAGAATCTTCCATGCACATTGTATAAAAAGAGGCTTTAGTAAAAATAATTGGACCAAACTTCCTCGCAAAGCGTAACTTCCGGAAATCTTTTGCTCCTGCTTTGATTTTAGACGATGTGCCAAAACCATATTCACCGTCGAAACTATCGGGAGCAGACTGAAAGCACATTGATGAGATATTTAATTTTCCAAAATCTTCAATAGATTCCAGCTTTTTTATTTCTCTTTCTCTCGTTAAATCGACAATGGCAATTCCTTTGTACGCATTTGTGAGTACAACTCCCATCAGAAGAAAACAGGGCAAAATACATTTCAGCCATTTTAAATTTTCACAATGTTTTGGCAATGAATAACTGATTTCCAATAAATACGCATAATAAAAAAGTAGAAATGAAAAACTCTTGAGTTTTCTACAGTGCTGTACTATATGACAAAAACCACTGAGGGCGACAACTGAAACAGCAATGCACAACCAAGGTGTCAAATTGTATGGTTTCAAGTATCCCCGAAATGATAGATTTTCCATGTCCACAATAGAACACGAAATGAAATTAAAACCATCGGTGCCGGTAATAAAAAGAAATGATAGAAATTCGTGTTCACTGTCAAATATTCTTTCGTTGTAGTAGATTCGAATTATATTGACTTGGTCGAAGGAGTGCAAATTGCGCATTGGCATAATAGTAGCGTTCGGAATGGGCCTTAGTAAGTCATTAGATACAGCGATCGTGTAATGTATTTCAATTGGTATTTTTGAAAGACTAATGAAATACTTTTTCTCGGCCATTAGCTTATCAAAGATATCTGTACCGTATACCTCCTCACTGCTATAACGAATGTTGACTCTTAGAGGGCAATTGGATTGTACATATTTCAAGTAAAGCTTATACGCCATCTCCCTAAAGTCTCCAACTGGTGGTAATATAGTCACATCAAAAATAAAATCTGTGTTGTCAAACAAGTCTGTTTTCCTGTATGCGCAAGCAAAGAGCAAAAGAGTAACAAAATTAGAACCTTGGCTTACATGCATGAAAACAAATTTGTCGCCTCGAGTAAGAACAAATTCTTTTTGTTTATATATTATTTTATCCGTCATGTTTTGAAAGTTGCGTTGAATTTTATATACGTCTGGAAATAGGATATGAATTGTACTGTAGCGATCAAAGCTGTAATTAGCTGTTGGTCTGAAATCCATTCGTATTAAGTTGTTAATTATATAATTTGTGAAATACAATTCGACAAGGTCAGTTGTGTCTAAACCGATTAGAATGTGAGATAAACAGTTGAAACGAGAATTCACACTCGGAGAGGATATTTTTCTGTTTAAGATAATTTCTCGCAAGTAACATTTTGGCCTATTAAAAAGGTTCAACAGACGACTGGAGTATAATCTTATATTTCGTTCACTACAACCCAAAAACTGGTGAAAATGAGTTTTCAGAACGGCAATCCCGTAAGACTGTACGGATTGTCCAGTTTAGATAAATCTTCGTTGAAGTCCATATAGAATAGAAATAACTCGTTTCCACCAAAATATAAAGTTTAAATGGCAGCCGTTTTCCAAGTTATTAATTTTTGATAGAACTGATCCATTTGTTGTAAGTAAGTAAGATGTGCTGAAAAGTAAAAAGACAACTGTTTTTTTCAACATTTTTGTTGTACACAACTAATAACACTTGTAATCTGTTTTTTGAAATCCGGCCTAAAATATTACATATATTTGGTTGAGTAGCATTAATTTTATTATTATACAATATGTTCGTGATCAATTGTTGTTTTACATCTACTAAACACTGAAACTGTTTTACAGCAAAATCTTTGTACCACACTCAGTTCTACTCCTATTTATCATAGATTTTAATTTGAAATATAATTAAGGTTAGATATTAGGTTAAGTTGTCAGAGCTATTCGTTAGGAGTGATAACATTTAGAGCTAAGAGTGATAAAAATCATAAAATCCGGATAAAGAGTTTTACTTGTTTGCTATGAAAACACCTAGTATCTGAGTAATGTGTCTCCTCCTGCCAAATGAGTCTAATGGTAACTTCTTTAAACATACCATTTAGCTATTTTGCGGCGCAATTGAAATCCAGAAGTCAAGAAAGGCTAATTAAACTATAAGTGTTTACCACTTCGATACTTTATGTTTTTAGTTTTTAGTTTTGTTTTGTATGCGTGTCTAAATGGGTCATAGGCATCATCACGAAAAAACAAGTTATGAAAGTGAGCTTTAATATATTTATGTAATTTTAGGTATGATTGTCTTTTTATGGAATATTTTCTCCTGCAGGAAATCCATGTATACATTGATGTTCAATGGAAAATCCTGAAATAAGATTATTATTGGTAACAATTATGCTAAGAGGCATTTTTCATAACAAACACGCATATTCTACACCTTTAATGTTTAGTGCACACAATTTGAAACTACAAATCTGACAATAAATTAATTCCCTTAAGGAACATTAGTAACGGAAAGTTTGTATTAAAACATACTACTTCCGGGAAGCCTGTTATTTCTTGTGTGCAGTGAACATTGCGTGATGTTAGAATAAAAGTTAAATACTTACACTTTGCAAATGAAAATAATTATATATTTATTGACTTTATTGTATTCACTTATTCATTTGTTGATGATATATTTCCCTACGACTGCTTCCTACAAGTCCCACAAAATATATTTGCATTACATTTCATGTACATAGTGCTAGTAGAACACAAGCCGATATGAAATATCTATATAGAATAGCGTGTACAAGTCGCAAATATTTTGCACCCAGACGCCATTTTCATGATTTTTAATAGTAAAATTGATTACTATCTAAAAGTTTTGTTCGGCTAACTTTAAGTAACACAAACAATTAGGGTATTCGACAACTCATTTTTGATAAACTAACTGGGATACTACTTTTTGTAGTTCAGTAAGTAGTATGTCTTCTGCCATTCTGCCGACTGCGCGATGATGGTAGATACAGTTCCAATACCGCAAGCGTATCTCAATTCCCTAAGCAAAATTAGTACTAACCTCAGAAGTCAGAAAAGCACGAGCCATTTGTCCTGTATTTCCTTTTGAGTTATACTTGCGTAGTTGCGTTAAGGAAGGTTGGTAAACTGGCGTACACATTGGTTAGGAAGGTATTAAAAAAAATGTTACGTATTTTTTGGTGAACTATGTGCTAGTTTAAAGGTCTTCCAGTATTTCTGTCTTATCCGGACACTATTCTTTGAAACGAACAATGATAAAATTGTCTTTGTATTTCGAAAATATGACAAATGGTCTTATCAAAATCGGTTGATATTATTTATTTGGTGAAATGTCAAGTTGAACAACGTAAGAACTAACAATTTTCCCAATTTATGAGTTTTAGAAATTTTTGTTTGTTTTTAAATCTACTTAAAATCCTTTCTACCAAAAAATAGACATGGAAAATTAAACAACAGTCAAATAGGAATCTATTGTCTTATGTATTATTATTACTGTCATTAAAATATGTATTATTATAGGTACACCACAATCACAATAAACCGTTTGTAAACGATAAGTGGACGAAATTTTAAAATATTTATTATGATCATGATGGTGATCATGATGATGATGTTGATGATGATCTTGATGATGATCATGATGATGATCTTGATGATGATCATGATGATGATCTTGATGATGATCATGATGATGATCTTGATGATGATCATGATGATGATCTTGATGATGATCATGATGATGATCTTGATGATGATCATAGACATAAAGAAATACAGAGAGAGACAAATACACACGCACACAGGCAGACAGACAGACAGACAAAAGAAACCATAATGTAGACTACACTGCCATTCACACATGTAACTGTAGGCTTTATGTTTGCAAGTATATTTCCCGAACCAATGGACCGATTGACTTCATCTTCAAACTCATACTTCCCCAGGACCCCAAGAACACACACAAAATTTTTATCAGGTTATCTCAATGGGTTCAGCAGTTATGGACACCACAGACAGACAGACAGACAGACAGACAGAAAAAATAAAGGCATAAAGCGTACTTCGTCAACTTAATAAAATGCAAGTAAGCTGCCTGTAATCACCTATTGATATATTTATTTTTATAGATTAAGAGCGAGTAACTAACACTATAAATCTTTATAGATGTACTCATAGTTAGTTAATGTCAAGTGATCAGCTTTATAGCAGAAACAAACCAACGTAATAATACGGTAGTGTAGAGTATACTAGGTATAGTGTAGTATAGGTAGATGAGACTTAGTAGGTAGGTAGGTGGGTAAATATATCATATTATGCAATAAACAATTGTTTTGCAGTATAATCATTTTAGATTATTTAAACACAATAAGAAGTGTGGCAATGTGTGAAAGAAATTCTCCATAAATTATGAAAATTCGGTCATGCTTAACATTCTTAATGGGAGCCATTCTGACACCAAATGGTTTCAGAGACATGTAAACCTTTTGACTGACTAATGTGGGACTATCTGTGGTTATGGAAAGAAGAATGGTTCTCAATGAAGTAGAAGAAAATTTCCACACTAAAGCACAGCAGATTAAGTACAATGTCATAACCAAAAATGCTACAATGCTTGCAATTGTGAGCATTGCAAATTCCATAAAGTCTAGACGGTCGTAGTATCTGATTGAACAAAAGGAGCACAGTATGGTTGCGAAATATAAAGCAATGGTAAGAAATGGGAATAACACCCGATGGAAGCTCTCACAGAATAAAATATTGAGTAGCCGGGCTTGGTTATACGCAGCAATTTGGTGGTGAACATCATATTTTCGGTATCTGGAATACATAATTTTATTAATAAACATGTAGTATTAATAAACAAGGATTTCGTCAATGCTACAATCAGTTACCTTATTTGGTGCATCCAATGGAATATCCTGAGCATGACAATAATGAGGTATAGGTATAATAGACTACCCCAATATAAAGAACAGTTGGATACAAGGATTTGTGAGACTCGTACTCCAAGTTGGAGTGTCCAATGCAATGGGAAACTATCGAACAGGTAGTTTTCATGGAAAACAACTGTTAAATATGCTACTGCTGGTGCAGCACAAAGATAACTCATTGGAACGAAAAACCTAGTCATCAAAACCTCCAATTTCATGTATACGGACTCATTGGTAGTCCCATCATCAGAATCTTAAAATTGAAAACAAATATAGATTCAGAATAAAGTGATTGACACCTTTTTACAGTCAAATTCATTTTTACAGTAATAATAGAACAATTTCAATACAAAAAATATTTTTTGACTTGCCGTTTTTGAAGAGGGTGTTACTGTACAAGTAATTCAAAAGCATCTGGACATCTTTTCCTTTAGTTGAACCGCTAAGAATGAAGAATCCACAGAGCATATGACTAATGAAAATCACAAAGCCAATCGTCAGGGAAGAGATGTCAAATGCATTTGCATCATTGTGTTCAATGGATTTTAGAAGTAGGTATGCTACCTGAATAGCAAATACCATGTTCAAGATGCCAAAAAATATTAAACGATAGTGTGATTTTTACATCACAAATTTTTCATTTCTAGGATCCCATGAAAACGGAGAGCTGCACAAAAAAGACGCAATGTTGACGTACATTCCAAGCCATTGAAAATGACTGAATTTTAAGTTGGAAATTATGTTGTGTACACGGTGTTGGAATAATAGTGAATCGTAATGAATTGTTGAAAATATTCTCCATAGAGACGCAAACATTTTGGTTTACAAAAATTATATATATAAAGGCAGGAAAATTACAAACGACTTGCAACTTATTGCGAATAAATGACCAGCCACCACTTAGAATATTTTCTTATATATACAAATTTGCGCATGCGATTGATTGTGAAATATTAATCTGCATGAATACGCAATATATTAATAATTTTATTAGGGGGAAAACTAGTAAAAAATAAAACTTAGCATTATTATTAAAGGATTTGTCTAGACACTAGCGATACCAAGTATCAGTCAGATATTCTCAGCTTAAGGTACATTCGAAAGTGTAATGACATCCGAGTTTCTTGGTTTGTGATTTTCTAGAAATTGTTTTACTATAAATTTCTCGATAATAAGCCGGTTGGACTATTCTCTTTTTTGTTTTACCACAGCAGGGGAGAAGAAATTACGAAATTTAACAAACAAATCAAAAATAAAAGGTTCCAGAGTATTTTGAAAGTAAACACATTTTTCAAAAACACTCGAGAACAGAGAAAATTTGACCTTGACCATGAAATTGCCTTCTTTGAAACTTTCTATGAACCACTGTCATAAATGTTTTAGTTTATTTCCGTCACACCAAACATGAAGAAGCAGAGAGAACAATAACTCAAGAATCGCAACCCCTTGAATTATTTCGGTAATGCGTCATAAAATTTAGATTGCCATTCTAAGATTGGTTCTTTGGGATGTTGCGAGAATTAATTCATAAAAGTTGCATGAAAAGTACTAAAGCTGACAGAATCGTTCTGCTACTACTTAATTCAAACTATATGGCTTCTACCGATTCCAGATTACATGCTGCATTGCTAAATACACTAAGGAAACTAAGGATCGACCAGAAGTAGACATCGCCTTTTACATAGGAAAGACAATCTGCATTGGACAGACACGGCATAACACACATTATTATGTGAGTATCTGGGGTTACCATATTTGTAATCCGAAGAATTGAAATAATGATCATTTTAAAATTTCTTTGTTGATACTTACATAATATTGTGTGTCTTTCCTGTGTAAATTATGTCTGCCTTATGTAAAAGGCTAAGTCTACTTCTGGTTGATCCTTATGGTATACATGCATGATACATTTGATTTATTTACCAAAATAGTACATATACCTGGTATACGTGATGCATTCACTTCGGATAGTCTTAAAGTTTTAAATATTAACGACGTTTGACTGAAAAAACTTTACAGTCAGTTTTCGGAAATATTTATTTCCTAAAAACCGTCCACATGTTTATAAATAATTTACTAGAATGAATTATTTATGAATCGTAAGTAGTTTCATGGTATTATGATTCATTTTGTATGCCAGTTCTAACAAATAATTATGTACTATGCTTCTATTGAATTGAAATAAATATTACATGACGGATCAATTGAAATATATAATTAAGTCCCGCCAATGCGTTGCT